>JAAGVU020000036.1:10779746-10796362 GCA_011763525.2 Mormyrus iriodes | reverse complement strand
ACAAGGGGAGTATCAGCCCCTGTTACTGAATAACAAGGGGAGTATCAGCCCCTGTTACTGAATAACAAGGGGAGTATTTAACTGCATATTTGAGAAAAGAAGAAAAATCTTGAGGGCAAATATTATTTAACTGTTTTTCTTCCCATTCTGAATTTTTAGGTTGTGTATGGAATGCTAGTGAGCTGCCTAGTTTTACGATCCCTATTCATAGTCAGTTGGTAAGTGCCTGTTCATTACGTATGGCGACACAGAGTGACTGCCACTTGGGCTAAGAACTGTCACGCACCTTCGGGTGATGAAGGCCCTTGTGTTTTCTTGCAGGGTGTACCCAAATCTCAGGCGTCTCGCCTACACGTCTTTAGCTGTATTCCTGATGGGATTCGTGCTGTGGAATATAGACAATCTCTTCTGCAACGCACTGCAGTAAACATCCGCCATCCTCGTACCGCTTGGGAATCTGTTCATTTTTAGACATCAGTCAGCAGAGCAGCAGTTTATAAATAGTTTTTTTTCCATGCTTCAGTACAATCCTTTTTCAATTCAATTAGCTAAACGTTTATGTAAAATTAAATTACCCATAGTCAGGAAGGCAATTAATTGTCTGTAAATAAAAATGCTAATTTTGTTACTGTTTTACAGCTGTTGTGCCAGTAGTTCGGTTTGGAAGAATATAATAATGAATTAGAAAACTTAATATTGTGTATTAGATATGATTTGCCAGAGATGAGCATTTAGCTATATAGTATTAGTTACATTAAGTGGCGGATGGTCCAAAGCGGTGGAAGAGATAGTACCTTCTCTATTTTTGAGATTAAATTATGAAACAAGTAACTATGAAATAACACAATTCTAAAATAGAGAAACACATTTTTCCCTCTTGTAATATTGTAACTTCCTATCTCCTTGATCTGTTTAGCCACCACTCACCACTGATTGCAGTTCACTGTGATACTGTTTTGACACCTTTGATTTCTTCGGCAGAAATGCTCGAAAGAGGCTTCCGCCTTTGGTCGGGGCGATGATGCAATTCCACGCCTGGTGGCATATTCTGACAGGCCTGGGGTCATACCTGCATATACTCTTCAGGTAAAGAGGAGCTCTGAAAGGCCAGAGCCCTACCAAGTCAGATTGGAGGTATGTTTCCCAAAAGCTCCTGTTATCAACTTACATAGTTGGAATCATTCAGTTTAATGGTTCCAACTATGTAGGTTGCTAACATTGTTAGGAACTATGCTTTTGGGAAACACACCCTAGTTTGATTGGCTTGATAACTGATTTGTGACCTAATTTTATTACGGGTTATTGGGATTTTTTCTGGAGAAACATACTGTACATTTGCACATTTGAACTACATGAATCTCCCAATTGTGTTTTTTCTTGTTTCATAGCCTTCAGATAAGGATTACCTACCTCAAACACAGATCATATGTAAAGGTCAGTATAGGCTGATGTCCACAATACTACATGGTTTCATTCTGTTCTTTTTTTTTTTTTCCTTTGGCAAACCATACATTTTGTGTAATTGCCCTTTTTGGATATTTCACAGTTTGTCTATGGCGTGTGGCCTGTGGTTCACGTCGATATCAACAAGACCTTCTGAGTTCAAAGACAAAAGGACAAGAAAATCAACGGCAATTGCTGCGCTGGGGCACACCAATGCCCTTCAAATGCTACAGGCTACATACAATTTTACTGACTCACTGCGTATACAGAGGGATTTTTCTTTTAGTTAAAAATTGTTTCTGAACTTAAGTGCCATTTCAGTCACTGAAAAAATAATCCTTGCATTTGAAAACACATTCATATAGTCCAGTTTGCCACATAGCACTGATCCGAAACAATGTTAGACTTAATTCATATTGCATTGTTAGCATATACAGAATACTGGCTGTACATTACTGTTGTATAATTTCAACACTAAGTTAAAAACTAACAGAACATAATTTATCATGGTATACATACAACAGGAAGTTTCATGTAATTTGAATGTGTATTTAATGCACTGTCATACTTGTTCTTGTATATAACCCATGCTAAGTAAAGTTTTCTGAAAGGTTGACTTCAGACTCACTTTAAAAGTGTTCAAGGCTGACTATACAAAGATTTTAAATTCGATGTTTGATATTTTTTGATTAAAGATTTGTGCTGGTCACAATATTATGTCTAAAATTAACGCCTTGCTGTAGGGTCTGTTTTTAACATTGTTAATGTTTTTTTTTATTAACACACATTATTTTATTCCTGAAAATATAATTCACGTAATTTATAATTGATTAAAACGTTTTTTCATTGCCAAGTCATTAAGTTGCATCGTAGGTTTTTGAAATTATATGACAGTTACTGTAACTAATATTTGTATTCACCAGGGTTTTCTAACAATTGAATTTGTGCATGTTTGTAGCAAACAGCTGAACTAATCTGGGGGCTGTGTAATCTACCTCCTGATTGTATTACCTACCTAAGGACTGGACTGAAACAAGTATATGGTTTAATGTTAATCACTTGCATTATAATGCAGTAAGTGTGACTGGTGAATGTTTAGTCTGTAATACATAAATCGCACAGGGTGTTGCCATGAAATTCTATATTCCATTATTGCTTAATCCTCTTGCTTGATGTTTATTTCCTCATTTTCCTTTGAGTCAAATTTACATAGATGGTTAATAGCCTTGCTGCATCTGTATTAGGAGATCATTAAGTTTATTTTGTGTAATTCATGAGCAATGCTTAGAAATGATACAATACTACAATACATTATAAGCACAATGGGTGATCAGATTTTCTGTTAGTTTTTTCCCCCAACACTGGATTCGTTTCTATAGCATTAGTTCTCCATTTTTGTCTTATTTTAATTATGCTTTTACTCGTAGTTTTTAATCAAAGTACAACCACTCAGACTGAATGTATACCATTATTGCATGACTGAAAATAACTGGATAATGAAGATCTGTGATGAACCACCTTCTTTGACCTTTTCTTGTGTTCCCAAATGGGTGAATGTACATTTGTGGATAACAATCATTTTGTTGTTGATTAACTGTATTTGCAAAGAACTGCCAGTAATTTAGTATCTGGCAGTATGATTAATTAAAAATAGACCTTATCCTTCATTCAGTCTTCTGATGTGACTTCTTCATTACTGATAATGTTTTTATTGAAATTCGGTTTATGTCTCATGCTTTATATAATAGCTTCTTATAGTGGAATTGTTGTAAGGAAAGGTGTGAACACTGAAATCCCCAGGGATGTAATGAAGACCAGAGGGAGAGGGTTATGAGAAAAATCTGGATGCACAGCTTGAGTAAGAGAAAAACCTACACAGTACCAGAGATCCCATATTCAATTCAATTCATTTTTATTATAGCGCCTTTCACAACAGTCGTCCCAAAGTGCTTTGCATGATATTGCGAGAATAGGAATAAAATAGGAAAAAGGAAAGACAAAGAAATTAAAGAAAGAAGGCAGGCATCCTGAACATAGCTTTGGAATCCATTCCACAATATAGAGGCCCTGAAGCAAAATGCTTTACTGCCAACTGTCACTTTATATGTGGAACGACAAGGAAACCTGCATTGTGTGATCTGAGTGAACAATGTGGCTTGTAAACTTCCAGTAACTTTGTCAGGTAGGCAGGTGCTAGACCTTTAAGTGCCTTATATGCAAGTAGGAGACTTTTGAAGTCAGTCCTGAACCTAACTGGAAGCCAATGCAGGGAACTAAGAACAGAGGTTATGTGTTCAAACTTCCTGCTCCAGGGGAGATGGCTCCGTATGAGATGATGTCAAGTGTGAAGAAGACTTTCTAAAAGAATGTGTCCCCAACGGCTTAACGTGAAGCTGCAGTGTCTCTCTAAAATTACTCTCTGCATTCCTGTCATGCAGATGAAAACGGAGTTATCCATAATGTTATTACGTTTGGACCATTTAAACACACTTGGCAAGTGTTTGAGTAATAGTATATGAAGACTCCTTAATTTGATGGCATTCTCCTGGAAAGAATTAGACCACGTTTTATAAAACCTTGTATCATCATGCTATCATTAATATCAGAAGCATGAAAGCTGGTGAGAAGTTGTCAAATTTTCCTACCAAGTACACAGCATCCACCTTTGTTTAAACAAACTTTGTTCTGGGTCTCATGAGAAATAAGCATTTTAGATGCTACATTGAACATTAAGTAGCAATCATTACATTAAACCCATTAGAAAAGGAAATCTATCTTCTCCAATAAACACAATTCTTATTCACCTCCAAGTCAAAAAATTGCTGCTTCAACTTCAAATTAGCTTTTTTTATTAGATGTTATGTTTCATTTGGCATGGAAAAATATTACAGCTCCCAAAAACAGCAGTGCAGTACTTCACTTGAGTTACTGGGCAAACCAGGTCATAAATAAAAATACCAGCCAAGCTTGAAGATGGTGTTGAAATCAGATTGCTCAATATGCTAAAATTCATAAATGGTGAAATACTGTTGGCAGATTATTATCTTATCATGGAATATAGTATCCTTGATTCTGTGTGTACCCTGTGCTGTCAGCATTTTTAGTTGCTCAGCATTTATATATAAAAGAGAGAAGTGCTTTGTGAAGGGAAAAAATAAAAATAAGCGAAAACACGACAGGGAATAAAATGAATTAGAAATAAAGGTCACAAAACATTCCGTATTAAAAACAGGCATATTGAAAAATTTCACACTTTCCAAGGTTTGATTACCATCATGTGGATAACCAGAAAGGCCTTTTTTTCACCAAAAGTTGTTTTTCACTATTTTTAAGACATAAAAAGAACACAGACTTGGGTGGACAAATCTATAGCATGGATCAGCGTGATCAATTCATTCAGTATTACTTTGAACAAAGATTTGACTCAAAACGAAATAATGGTGCACAGAAACACATAATTTTTTTCCCAAAATTAGTTTTTTTTAGTTAGTTATTCTTTGTCTTTCACTAATAGTGTATTAAAAAAATAAACTTACCTGTGCGCTTAGGATATAGGGTTGATTGCCTTCTTAACAATGCGGTTGGGGCGGCCTGCCTGCTTGCCTGCCTGCCTTCTCCACTGCTTGCATTTTGGTTTGAAGTATTAGCCTTTAGTTTAGTCTTGGCCATGAAAGACACAGAATGAGACCAAATCTTCCACATTTTAAAATTTAGACCTGTGTTTTCATTAAAATCATTACTTTCTGTTTCTCTTGCTGCATCTTCTTTGAAGGGGGGGAGCTTATTTTACCTCCAGGTTACCCAGTAAATTTTAGTCCAGGTCTCTCACAAGTATTTTCCTGTAGTTAAAGAACACACCAGTCATTTTAGCAGCATTTTAAAGATCTTCTTCAACTGAAATTCTACATAATCTTTTGCAGTGCTACAGGAGTAAATGTTTTTAATAAGTAAACTCAGCGTTGGGGACTACTTTTTTCAAAAGCTTATCAGTAGCGCAGCTACTTTTAAAATGCTGTAGCTTTTCCAGTAACTATTATTATATATATATTTTTTTTAAGGAAAAGTGATATAGCATGGTAAAACGCTACATCGCTAATAAAAAAACTACAGGTTGTCATCGACTTAAGACCTTCGTGACTTACGACCGATCCCACACCACAAATATGTGGCCGCGACTGCGCGTGTCCGTCAGCGCGAGCGCCGCCCTGCGTGGGTGTATGACAGATTCCGCCCAACCGCCGGCTGCGTGAGCATCCCCGCGAGACGCTCATTCATTCATCTCGTGGTCAGGTTACGGCTCCCAGCAGTCACAGTAGTGTACATTCGTATCCGTTTGTGTCTTTGCAGCTTAAATGGTGATAAAAAGTTTATAACAATAATTCAATAAGAAAATGGTGTTGAAAAGGTTAAAACCACCAAACAATGTGACTTAAAGACTATATAATTTTATATCAGTGGGAACTGATCGCGATCGTAAGTTGACGACGACCTGTATTATTTTTCTCTCTTTACAATGACTGGTATTTTCTACTAATCTGTGTTTCTGATTGGTGTTTTTTGCTTGAATACTCTGGGGATGGATGTTAAAGGGTTGAAAAATATTTAACGGCAAACAATATTTTAGACACTTTCATTAAAATGCATAGGAACACTTTGGTTCTTGGACAGGTCAGGTCAGGTCGGGGAGCATGTGCTGATGCAGCGCGTTGCCGCACCCACCACATAACGGAAAACGCCTTGGGATCTCAGCTGGCACCCCCAAGAGAGAAACATGGTACAGTCCCACCCTCCAGAAACAGCCATCCATCTGCCGCAACCAGGTGTTACGTGGGTGTCCCCTTGGCCTGGTCTAGCCGCTCGGGTCCTCAGCAATGAGGATCCTGCGAGCTGGATCACCCTCAGGAAAACGCACCACATGGCCAAAGTGCCGTAACTGATGCTCCCTCTCAATGCAGGTCATTCGGGACTCTCCTAGCAACCGCTCATTTGACACAAAGTCAAACCAGTGGTACCTGAGGATTCTCCAAAGAGACACAGTACCGAAGGAGTCCAGTCTTCGTCTCAGCTCACTGGATAGCGTCTAATGTCTCACAGCCAAACAGCAAGACAGGGAGCACCAGGACTCTAAAGACTTGGACTTTCGTCCTCTTGCAAAGATATCAGGAGCGCCACACGCCCCTTTCTAGTGACCTCATGACCCCCCGTGCTCTCCCAATCCGTTTGCTGACTTTATTGGAAGAGGCACCAGAGACATGCATGTCGCTGCCGAGGTAGGTGAACCTCTCGACGAGGTCGACACTCCCCCCGCAGACAGACACACTACTGATGCCTGTGCCTAAGAAGTCATTAAAAGCCTGGATCTTGGTTTTTATCCAGGACACTCGTAATCCCAGACACTCAGACTCCTCGCTCAGTCTCTCAAGAGCCCCAATCAGAGCCTCCATTGACTCAGCAAAGATCACAGCATCGTCAGCAAAGTCAAGATCAGTGAATCGTTCTTCACTAACAGATGCCCTACAACTGCCCGGAACCAACGACCCTGCCCAACACCCAGTCCATGCAAGTATTGAACAGAGTAGGAGCAAGAACGCACCCCTTGCGAACCCCAGAATCAACTGGGAAGAACGCAGAGATTCTTCCTCCACTCTGCACAGCACCCATAATACCAGTGTACAGGCCAACCAGTACATCCAGCATCTTCAGGGTGATCCACCGAAGTCTCAGGATGTCCCACAGGGCAACTCGATCAACTGAGTCAAACGCTTTACAAAAATTGACAAAGGCTGCAAAGAACCTCTGCCGATATTCGCACTTGTTCTCGATGAGAACCCTCAGTGCCAGGATGCAGTCGATGGTACACTTCTTAGGCGTAAAACCAGACTGCTCTGGTCACGGATCCTGTTAAGGATGATCCTTGTAAGGACCTTACCCGGCACTGAGAGCAGTGTTATCCCCCTGTAATCCAATCCAGGCAGTCACCATTCCCTTTCCAGATAGGGACAAGAAGTCCCGTTTTCCAGTCAGTTGGGATGATGCCTGTCTCCCAAATGGAAGCAAAGATTTTCTGCAATGCCAGGAGGACAGCCTTACCACCAGCCTGGAGAAGTTCACCCCGGATACCAGAGATCCCTGCGGCCTTCCCTACTTCCAGCTGATTCACCACCCGTGCAATCTCAGTGAGAAAATGGGGCATTCACAGCCGATTGGAGGATCAGCCTCAAGAACCGTGGACCCAGAGATGTCAGGCATCCTAGCTAGAGAATCAGCTTTAAACAACTGCTCAAAGTAACCGGCCCAGTGGGTCACAACTGCAGTGTCATCCATAAGGACCATTCCATCACCTGCCCTGAATGCAAGTCTCTGAGGAACAGATTCAGATGTACGTAATGCTTCGATTCCTCTGTAAGCAGGACGTGGGTCATTGGACCACAGATGGCGTGTCACCTGCTCACAGATTCATCTAACAAACGCCTCCTTATCTGCCCTCAGAGCTCTCACAGCCATCCTCCTCAGTTCCCAGTTCAGACTGGAGTTGCCACTAAGTCGTGTGCTGCGACTCCTCTCGATAATATCCAGGGTGCCCGGTGAGATGAAACACCTCCTTCTGAGAACACCGGCAACACCACCACAACCCTCAGCAACCTTCAGGGTCCTATCACGGAAGATCTCCCACATTACATTAGTGCTGGCAGTCGCACCCAAGTCTGCAAGTTCCTCACACAAACTGCGTGTAAACTCATCAGAAACAGCTTGATCTTGGAGTCTGGCTAAGTCCAGCCTCCTTCTCCTAGTAAGGAGAAGGTAGCCTACTGGATCTAAGCTAAATCATCAAGGTAGCAACAACAAGCCTATGGACATGTTCTTGGACAGATTATCAAAATTTCTCTTTTTGTTGTCACCCTTCTAATTTTCACACAGCATTTGTGAGGTACTCTTGGTTTACATCAAATACAGAAACTTTCTGAAACCTTGTTGTGATTTCAAATAACATTGTTAAAAAATACAGATTTTCAGTTCAGCTTTTAGGAGTGGCATGGTGGTGCAGTGTTTGGCACTGTTGCCTTATACCTCTGGGACCAGGATTCAGGTCTCTGCCTAGGTTTCATGTGTGTGGAGTTTACATGTTCTCCCTGTGTCGTCGTGGGGTTTCCTCCAGGTACTCTGGTTTCCCCCCACATTGCAAAAACATGCTGAAGCCAACTGGGGTTGCCAAATTCACTGTAGGTATGCATGAGTGTGTGAATGGTGTGTGAGTGGGCCCTGTGATGGGTTGTTCCCAGGCTTGTGCCTGCAGCCTCCGGGATAGGCTCCCCCCATGACCCCAAATGGGATAAGCGGGTACAGAAGATGGATGGAATTCAACTTTTAACATCATGTTTCAGATTTTCTTAATTAATTTGTTTAAGAATATCTTAAAGCATAAATGTTACATATTACTGGATGAAATAGCTTCAATGTAGTTAGCTACTTTTTCTCTGTAGTTTGTGGTGTAGCTAACTACTATATTAAAACCGTAACTTGGCCGTAGCTTAGCTACTCTTAATCATAAGTAACTTGTAGCTTGAAAAGCTGTCGTTTAAAAGGTTGTCATATTTAAACAATCAGAGGCAAATTTGCACCTTTAGGGGTCTTTAATATAATTAAATACTGCTTGTGTCCTATAGGGATAATGGCTGGGTATATTTACAAAAACTCTGAGATGGACTTTTTTGCTGGAGCTCAGATAACAGTGCACTCTTCTACCAAATCCCAATTTGTAAAATATCATGACCCTGTTTACGTAATTCTTCATCTGGTTTGAGAAAAACCTCAGCCAATGACTGCAGATCTTTCTTCTCCAGGAGGTTCAGAATGTCTAGGGACTTCCATCCTAAGAGCCATCTGCATGTTGGCTCTGCTACTTCTCGATGTCCTCCATCGTGACGGAGGCTGTCTTAGTCTGTTCCTTTGTTGAAATTTCTGTTTTGGGTGCGGGTGTGTTTTTTGCCTCTCGACTTCAGCAGTTTTCTCTGGGCACCAGGAAAGGATCACCAGATTTGGCACATAGCTCTCTGGTTTGGGGAAAATGGTCCCAGAAGTTATACTTCACTATAGGCTTCTCCACTTCTATTATTGAAATGGATGGAAAACAGAGGGGTGAGCAAATGTTAGCAAATAAAAAGTAAGTCACTTACCAAAAGTTAACATACCACTGAATTTAGAAAATGACTGCAGGTTATCCTCCCCAGGGCCAGCTGAACCCTTTTTAGGTCCTAAGAAAAATTTGATTAACCTAGTTGTCATTCGTCGTTTTCCTTTCCATTTTGCCAGGCACTTCAGGTGGGGGGCCCCCTGGTGGTCACTGGGCCGTAAGCAGCCACTTGTTTTGCTTATACCTAGGGCCAGCTCTGTGCCTGCCTTTCGCTTTCATTACTGCTTCAGAGCATCATAAATGACTTTCAGATCATTGCAGGCAGAACACTAATATCATGCTGGTCTACGTGTACAATCATAGGACTAAAAACAGCTGCAAATGTGTGTGTGTGTGTACATATTGCGATCAACGGAGTATCTCCTGGTTTTTGGTAGGATAGCCCAGGTGTCAGCTTGCTTAGGTTGGATGGAGTGCTCACCTGTCAGCTTGCTGAAGATTTGTGGCAAATACTTATCTGTTAATCTCAGGCCGACATGCAACATATTTCCACAGCCGCAGTACTTTGTTTATGCACTAGGGGGGCATAAGCGACAGGTGAGAATAACCGTCCCGGTCTCAGAAGACAGCTGTAGGACGACTCCTCCTTCATCTTTCTTTCCAGCGTCTTTTTTTTTTATCTCCTTTCTTGATCTTTTATCTTCAGAAACAAAGAATTGTTGTGCTTTTTTGCTTTTTCTATGGTTCAAGATGTTCTTTTCTGCATCAGTTAAGCTCCCATACATTTCTGATATGTATAAACAGTGGAATACAATATCATGACAGAAAACTATGGCAGTTATTTTCATTGGTTTTAATTTAAAATAGTACAAAGGCTTTTACTATTAACAATATTAACAGAGAACGATTTTCAAGACAATTCAGTATGATGCTTTCTTTTGCCTTTTATTTAATTTTCATTGTTGTATGGGTGATATTAAGTAGCATGCTACGTTTTGTACTGTGGGGAGTTTCAGGATCCAGGGTATTGCTTTAAAGTCAGAAAACATACTGTTGCAAACTACATTCATTTAATCAATCTCAAATTAAGAAACTACTAATACAGTCCTAACACTTAACTTAAAGTATGTAGGATGAGAGTTATTCCCTTTAGGGTTTATGGCATAATAATCCACAAACACGAACTGTTTAGCATATTTTATACATTTTTAATATATGGCCTTCATTTTAATGAAGTAAAAAAGTGATCCATACAACCATTAAAATTTAAAATAAATTAAATGTACTTGGATAAGATTTCAGTTCACATTTTGTCAAAATCTACCAGCAATGAAAAATCAGTTTTTACTCAAACTAAATATTCCCATGAAGAGCTTGACGTGCTTCAGCAGTTGAGCATAGAGTTTGGCCTTAAAATCCGGATGACCTTCCTTGCCCTGTAGTTGTACTCATATTGCACATTTTCATGGAAGAAATACAGGTATCCTGTTGGAGAATATGACAAACAATACAAGAGTGTGAGATTATTTAATGGTCCCTACAAACACTTCAAACTTTTGTCGAATTTCATTCAGTAACACGATTAAGATAAGCAGGGTTTACAGCTTTGGTCAGCTGGCTAGCGTGAGATTTTCAATTTGAGACAAGTCTGCACACGCAGTTACATGTATGTGACAGTTTTACTACCTTGTAAATAGTCTATAGGGTTTGCAAATCACCCCAACCCCTTTGCTACAGCTAATTTTAGATTTATAATGGAATAATATAGATTTGCCGTTTCTTGCATGAGCGTGAAAGTCTGAAAGCGTGAGTGTCACGCCAGATGCATGAAAATTGGATTAGTCTAAATAAACACTGGAACACTTGCATTTTGAAAATGATTAAGAACATAAACTTTTTCTCCATGGGTAAACTAGTATTTTTTTTAAGTTTAATAAGAATGCTCTTTTCTTTATTAATCATCTGTGTGCCGGTATAAATTCAAAGACGGTGTACCATCATGGTAGGCAGCAGCATCCACTTCATCTCCGATCCCTGGGAAGTCGTCCTCGATAGACCGTGGATATCCTTTGTCCATTACACTGCTGCGTTCATCGTAGCTAAGAAGATATAATCCAGTTAAACTTTAGCGTGTGCATTAAAAAGGATGACTGAGGGGTGGTCACATAGTCTAAGAGCAGTAAACAGGAACACAAAAATGAGAAGAGCTGTTGGTCGAAATGTAAGGTAAACGCACCTCCAGTACTCCTCGTCAGTGAACAGGAGAGTTTTGCCTGTATCTTGTATGTAAACGGCAGCGTCTATTTTGCGGATGCTTTTGGGAAGGCCTAGCTTGTGGATGAATTTGGGGTACCCTTCAACCAGGTTATATCCATTTAAGGCCCACATCTTATTACCTAGGGGAATTAATACAACAGACAAAATCAATAGCCTTCCTGGACAGTATATTTTTTCATTTTATTTCTCTATCCATCCCTTTTCCATATCTGCTTTCCCTAACCTGGGGCTGGATGGCAATCCATAGTAGGACACATACATTCACCTAAACTGCATGTCGGAGAGTACCAGGAGGATCCCTGAATGTACACAGATATGCAAATACCCTACCCAGGATCAATCCTGGAGGTGTGACACTATAGTGCTACTGAAACACTGTCAGCTTATTCCATTTATTGCACTACAATCAGTGTCTGTTGTCTATTTCAGTGGTAACAATGGAAAATCAGATGACTGGAAAGAGGCAAGACTGAAACCAACCGCTGAAAATGAAAACCAGGTCTTTTTCCGGGTTTTCGTACGCTGCGTTGACTTTGCTCGGAATCGATGGCCAGGTAGACTTGATCAATGTCTGATCAGGCTCTGGAAGCTGGGGGTGAAGGCGCCAGTAGAATCTTACAAACAAATGAAAAAGAATACAATGTTTATTCCTCAATGATGATGTTTCGGATGGAAGCTCTTTAAGCGTAAAATGTACAGCTGGTGTTGACTTTACTTGTCCTTGAAGATGATCATTTCTCCTCTGAGTTCAGTTGCTGCATCGAAAGTCAACTCCGGGTCACACTTATTTGGAGCGTCGGGCTTCAGTTTCCTTTTGCGAGAATTGGGGTTTTTGCCTGTTGAAGTCCAGGATTAAAACATGAATGTACAAAAATCACCTCACCTAGCAAGACTGTATATTTCCAACATAATAGATAATATCGCTTTGTACACCTTTTCTCTGTTCATCTGGTTGGCAATCTACAGCATACACTTACCGTAAAGTGCCTGTATACCACGTATGTCATCCTCAGACAAGGGGAAACCCTTTGAGTAGGAATAGACTGGAAACATCAGAGCGCCAGGGTCAGAGGAATGCGACAAGCCAAGAGCATGACCAAACTCATGGCTAGCGACCAGAAACAGGTTGTACCCTAAAGCAGAGGAGACACAGGAAAATTCAGTTTACGTTTAATTTCACTAAGAAAAGGTAGAAATCTCTGGGAGCTCACCGTCATTAGACTTACCAGTTGAATCTTTTGACCATGTCTCATCTTCATCAAAATGTGTGTCACCACCCATTCCTACTCCAGGAGGGTAGGCATGGGCCAGAAGTCCATCAGGTCCATCAAAAGGATTGAAGTCACCATGTTCTGAAGGAACGGTTAATAATTAGGGGAACTATAAGGTGAAAATTACATACCAGATGGACTTATCCTTAGTAAGTGGGACCAGGGATATTGATCTATTATTCAGTTCCAAAATAGCAGTGCTGCTGATCTTACCTTCGGCCCCAAAGCTGATCATAATATCTGCAATCCCATCATACACTTTCTTGAACTTCAACGGTGTTATCTCGCTCCAGACACTGAGGGCGTTGTGGATAGCTCTGTCCACGTCTGACTTCTCCATATCTGGAGTGTAATTTGTAATCCTGCATATTTCAAGGACAAATATAAAAAGAATCTTTTTATACTACTATCAATTATAAATTGTTAGCTATCTGCCACTAAATTAATATTTCCCAAACACTTTTTACATCATTAATCAATCATCACATTACTTCAATGTCGTTTGTCATTTCCAGAAATCCAGCAAATGATCCATTTTCATACATTAGAGTGTTCTATTACTGCTATTATTGTACATGGACTTCTGGCCATAAGAAAATTTTCATCAATATTAATGTTAATATAGTTATTAATGAATGAAATGTAAAAATGTTTGTTTGTAAATGTATCACTCTTTAATTCTATTTTGTAACATCGGTTAATTTGTGCATCTGTCATTTTCAGATATTATTGTTATTTTAAGAATTTCTTGACAATATTTAAATATTGGATGGTTTCATTATTTTTTTGAGTCAATATACATCGCGAAACATTGATATCATGTACATTTAGCAAATGGCTATATTTCTTTTCTAGCTATTTAATTCTATACATCTATTACCCAGATTAGTTATAATGGCAGGTATGCTGAAATTACACCAATGGGTGGCGCAGTGGGCTACACTATTACTTCACACATCCTAAGGTTGGGGATTTAAATTCCATCTGCTCTGCTCTGTGTGTCTGGAGTTCGCATGTTCTCTCCAAGTCACAAGGGTTTTTTTTAAGGTCTCTAAATTGCCTGTAGTGTTTGACTGTGCATATGTGGCCTAAGATGGACTGGTGTTCCATTGGGGGTGTACCCCAGCCTTGTCCCTCTGCTTTCAAGGACAGGCTCCAGTTCCCTCCATGACCCTACCGAGGAGAATCTGAGGTATGAATGGAAATGTTATTGGCACCGCAGATTAGAGACCTGGATGAATCCAAGGAATCTATTGTTTTGTCTCGTCTTGTCTTGTCTTAACTGAGTCTGTACCTACTGCATGTCCTGCATGTGAGTACTGACAACCGGAGTCAAATTCCCTGCATACTGTACGTCAACATACTTGGCCAGATAAACCTGATTGTAATTTTAAGCACATTCATGGTAATTAACATAATTTTATACCCGGACCCACCATCTCACCTGAATGTCACATTTGTTGTGGACCATTTGAGATTCTTTGGAAAGAGATTGTATTCTCCGACATCAGGGACACCACATCGGGGTGTGTTCATTATGTCCAGGGTGTTAGTGTCCAGGTTCCCTGTCACCCGCAGGCCAAAGAAAGCCTGCATCTCACGGATCTTTTGCCGCATCACATCAGAAGGCTTCCCAACTCCTTGCAGCCCATTTGGGAGATTATAGAACCTGCGCAGGTATTTCTACATAAAAAAAGCAGAAAAACAAATGCTTTATTGCTATGGACCCAACTCCATTTATAAATGATCGTACAATCCGTACAGAAATGTCAATGGAATTCAGAGCTTATGAATGGGTGGGCAGAATTTTTAAAACTATGTCATATTTTTTATCAGGAAACATCCCATTGCTTGCAAATATCTTACCATTGTAAACACTGTCTGGCTGTATCCCAAATAATAATGGTAACGTTTCTTATTATTTTTAGCTACTCAGCAAAAGATGTCCTCAAAAGTCATTTCTTACCGGAGATTAGTCATGGAAAACCATTTAATCAATTGTCATTTTACAGGTTTAATATGGAAAGTTTTACGGTTAATTTAACTAAAATTATATACTTTTCTTACGTATATAAAATATTTATGATTATATAAATAAAATAAACACGCAGAACACTGCTAGACATTAGGCAAACATCCACAGAAGTACGTAAAGTACTTATAATTTAATCTATATTTATAATTTGTAATATATTGTGTTACAAAGATACAGAAGTTATAATATTCCATATGTTACCATATAACTAAAGCACGAGGATTTACTAATAATAACACAAATCTGTCCCACTTAAAACAAACACAGAAACTGCTTACGGGTCTCTGCTTACCTCAGCTAATAGCCAGTTGCCTATTTCTTTCTGTGACTGTTCTCTTGATAAGGGTGCTGCACCGCAATGTGCAATAATCAAAAGGAAGATTATCATTGTGATTCCCATGTTATCTGTGAAGGCCGCTATCATAAACCCGGCTGAGGCTGAAAGCCGTGACCAATATTTATAGTTCCTTGGATGGTCGTTTACGTCCCGTGATCCAGTGAGTAACCCAAAAACATCCAGCCACTTCCTATAAAGTTCCCAAAACAAGGAAGTGCCTGTGGTGAGAGTCTGTTTAACCACCTGGAAGTCGTTTGCAGATTTTTCAAGGTTAAATGCTTAGTCAAATACTTTTTCCCCCTCTCTCTTCAGCTGTTTTTATTTTATTTTAACATAGTCCACAGGGTGTTTGCAAATGTGAAAAAAGCAAACTTGGTTTAGTGGAGTTGAGGATAAAAAGGAACCAAAATTTACTGCTGAGTCTTGAAACTGGCATCACAGCCTTAGTTTGTACTATTAGGAATAAAATGAACCAGAACACACAGGTACATATATGGCCCCTTTTTACACTTGGTTTTAAAGTGTGTCTTGGGTGATCAGATCACAAGTGGGCACCACTAAATACAAGTGTAAACGACCTAGGACGCATTTGACCACATCTTTTGTAGTGTGAACACTAATACATCCTGGTGCGTCCCCAACGCAGATGTCACAATAATTGTGTATGGGGCCATTTGACCTTCTAGCGGAAGAGATGTTTTCAGTAACGAAATCTGAACCCAAGTGGTCAGCTTGGAGATGTATGATAGACATGGGTGTAGCCAGTGATGTGTCTTGGCTGCCTACTTCTGATCTGATCGCCCAAGACGCATTTTAAAACCAAACGTAAACAGAGCCTGTACCTGGAATGAATGAAATTTGCTACCTAGGATAATCATAGCCACTTGACCATGCGATGATTTTATGTAACATAAAAAACTTCAATTGTGATGAATAGTCCCAGCTGAACAACAATTTGTCATAATCAAAGAACATCCTTCGTGGACCCCCATCTGATAAGGCAGTTTTGTATTTTGTTTTTAGATTTTAGGGAGGTGGCCCCCTTTTACCCCCCCCCCCCCCCCCCCCCCCCCCCCCCCCCCCCCCCCCCCCCCCCCCCCCACCCCCCCACACACCACGTAC
>JAAGVU020000036.1:10768541-10779646 GCA_011763525.2 Mormyrus iriodes | reverse complement strand
GGGGGGCCCCCTTTTCCCCCCCCCCCCCCCCCCCCCCCCCACCCCCCGACACCACAAATGACTGTGCTACCATGCTACTGTGAGTAAGTTACTATATTGGTCCTGGATGAGAAACACCACAAAAAAATGGAGAAGGCTGATGACATTCTGTGTTCTTGTAAATTAAGACTATCTCTGCCGTCATAGTTTATAACAGAGATGTTAACTAAATGACTGACCCATGCTACTGAGATAAAAATATATTAAAAATATCTGTTTTTATGTGCATCACTTGTAAATATGCACTGCACTAAATGTGTATTGTTAAAAATGACAATAAAGACCTTCTTACTTACTTATGTCTGTGTGTGTGGAGTTTGCATGCCCCCCTCTCATGTAAAATGGGTTTCCTTCAGGTATTCATGAGTGCATATGCCCTGTGCTGGACAGGCATCCTGATCAGGGTGTACCCTAGCCTTGAGCCCTGTGTTGCCTAAGATAGGCTCCACCCCCCTCCCTAACCTTGACCAAGATATGTGGTTAGAAGATGGATGGATGGATGGATAGATAGATGAATGGATGGATGGATGGATGGAAATGTTATTGGCACAGCAGTTTAGAGACAAATGATATGCCTGTCATTTATTATAGCAATTGACATAGTTCTGAAATAATTTCCTATCCTGACCTAGAGTGTCACCTGAATGTCACATTTGTTATATACCTGTAGTTATGGACTGGTTCATCATTTAATAAACCAGATGTGAAATGTCCTATCTTTGAGGAAAGTATTGCAGCATCAGAGGTTCATTCACAACAGGAACGTCGAAATTCTAGGGATTACATCTGCTAGAAGTTAGGGCAAGTTATAACTTGTTACTCCTGCTGCAAAAAAAGGTGATAAAGGATGAAAGGAATTTCCAAACTCTAACAGTAAACTCCTTGTGAAAAACAACCACATAGGCCAAAAAGTGATTTTGTTATACAATGTTTAAAGCTTTCAAATGATGCATTTAAAGTCGCATTTGGAAGTGAAATTAAATAAGTTGTGGGTCCGAAAAATTAAGGGCTTATCGGCAAGCCTGGTTAGACCCTTTACTGTGTGGAAAACATAAACTAGCACATTCACACATGAAAGCCATGAGTATGAATGCAGATGGATGGACGAAATGGATGGTTATCTGTGCCATGTCAAGGCCTGCAGAAAAATGAGCTGATGGCATGTTATTTGATATGATTCTTGACATTGCATCTTGTCTTCTGTGGAGTGCACATCTTCTGTGGCATGCACAATATAGTTGTCTTACCAATAGTATAAATCACTTCAAGTAACAAAAATGTTTTGTAACTAGAGCTGAAGGACAGGACTGGCATGCAGGAGAGGTGCATTGACAATTCTTTCTATTTAGATATTAAATGGAATGCGATTAGTGCTGACTTTGACCCTGATTAGATATTAGCTAAAGTGGCTGCAGGCTGTCTGGTCATAAGTATTCCAGTTCAATTCTAGCTACAGCATCTCTTGACCAGGGGTGCTGCAAAGGGCGGGGTGGGGAGGAGGTTTTAATTCCGTGACGTCCTAATAAATAGAAATTAGAATATAACTGGATTGGTCTGGGTTGGGGGCCCAGTATCATCAACCATAGGTCCTGGGTCACAATCAGACAGGGGACTAAGACCAACTGGACCCACTGCACATCAGAGATTAAGGGTGGGTTCTATGTTTTCATAACAGCGCATCTGTTTTTTGCAGATACGATGCTCATAACTGGGAACTCGGTAGTTAAATTTCCTAATGTCCATAATCCAGCAGAGTCACAGATATGGAAGCTTGATTGAATTGCCATTTCAGCAATGAAGTTTATATCTTAGTTTTCCAAACTGACTCTAATAATACCCCAACAGCCCAGGGCTATCTTAGAAACCTTCAATAACAGTCTTAAAGTTCCTGAATAAAATGTTTATGTCAATACTTTTATCTATGCTGTACAGTGGGGACAGAACAAAGTACAGGTTACAACCTCAGAAAAAACATAACTGACGTTTGTGTGCAAGTAAAAGACATAAAGCCCTGAAAAAAAGCGCTAAACAGCCTTAATTTGCTGTCTTCTTCTTCGTTGCGTTTTTATTGGCACTGAAAGAGCAGTCTTGGATGTTCGTTCTGTTAGCACAACCTGTTCTGTTGATGTAACTTTAATGTGGTGTGAACACTTCACATATCGCCTTTGTTCTTTAACTTTAGTTTCTGTACATCATGATCATTTTAAATCATTTTAATCTACTGGTATTTCAGTCAACAACAGTTCCGGAGTAGGGCAATAAATGCAATTCTGTCTGGCCTAAGCTTTAGCCTAGCTTAGCCAAGATAACGCTAATGTACTGCTGTGCGTGCCTTTGTCAATCTGTACATACAGCATGTGGATTTTATCTCAATATCCGTGTCTTCTCCATCCCTTCCTCTGGTGCCTCTGTGCCGACGATGTATTTGCCCTGTATTTTACAAGTAAAATATCTTGCTGTAGGCCTATAATTAGCAAGTAGCACAGAGATATAATCTCCATGCAAGCTAGAAAATGTTTTGTAAAAGGTCTTATAGAGAAATTTTATTTTTTGAACATCAGTTGGAATTTTGAACATATGTGAATGTAATATGGTTAATTTTTAGGCTAATGGGGATACAAGCACACACACACACACACACACACACACACACAGGTTTGTAATTATATCTTTGAGGTGACTTTCCATTCATTTCTATGGAAGAAACTCTAATCACTACATGATGACCTTAACCCCGATCCAGCCCTAACCTTAACCATAAGTAACAAAACAAAATATGAGACTTTTGGCATTTTAACTTTTTGATTGCAGTCACAGATCTTTGTGGGGACCTGAAAAATGGTCCCCACAATGTAATAAAAACCTAATCCACACACACACACACACACACACATTCCAAATTGTCTAGCAAGCAGTTTTTTTTTTTATTCTTTCGCTGTTGCAAATCTTCAGAACTGTTTTTCTTGTCATCCCCCAACTGCTGAGACTAAGAAGAGGTACAGCGTGCATAATTTGAGCCAGTCAGGCATTACTGATATGACCTTGAATCATATTGCGGGAAATTTCCCAGGATTTTTTTTTCTATTTGAAGAAACCAGCAGCATGCAGACTCAGTAAACATCTGGCACATCCAAGAGGAAACCTGGAGTCATGCTGCTACTGAAAATGCATGTAAACACAAAATGTAGTCGGGAGCTAGAAGGCAGCAACATTTATTTCTAAATGAGAACATCTATAAGAAATTAAAGTACAGAAATACGTAACTCAGTATTATCTTGATTTTGTCCTGCTGCTTTGCTGCAATGTTGAGAACGACGACAGAAATATTGTCAGATCTCCATTGCTCAGTGTCAGACGTGAGATAGACATACAAACCCCTGTTTTCATAAATCCGAAACGTATACGCTTCTGATACCAATGTCTGTTGATCTAAGAATAGTTCATATATTTAAATGATTCACACTTCTGCAGCTTAGCCTTTACAGTAACAACACAGTTCAGTTGCAAACTGGGTCAGAAAAAAAAAACTTGCTTGGGAGAGAAAAATGTACCATAATACAGCAGGAGGCCGAATAATAGGGGGAAGGTAGTTAGGACAAAGGTAATTAATAATCAGGTATTTATTTAATGCAGTTTTTTAAAGTTAGATCATTTTTCATTAAATCTCTACATCCATCCTCCAGTCAGTTACCCTGGACAGGTCACAGAGGGGCCTGGAGTCTATTCCAAGCAGCACAGGACACAGGATATACATTGGTTGAGATGCTAATGCATCACAGGGCACACACACACACACACACATACACACACACACACACACAGGCTCTGGGCAATCCTCCATGGAGTGTGACAGAGCTGCTTTAGGGAGATCCCCTCTGTTCCATTTTTCATAACCGCTTATCCGGGGTCACATTGAGCTTGGATCCTCGATCCATCTTCTTATCCCTTCCAGTAATCCCAGTTAGGGCTTTAGGAGCCGATGCCAGGAAGGTTAAGGCTGGGTAACACCCTGGGCAGGTTGCCAGAGCATCACAGGGCACATACACACAAATACTCACACATACTATTTAGGTACACCTGTTACCCTAACTGCAACTGAATCATGTGACCTGGGGAGAATATGCAAACTTCATATTTGGAAGGGGGATTCAAACCCTTATCCCAATGAGGAGGCGGGATTCATACTCACACTCCCCCCGGGGGGGATTCAAACTCACACCCTGCAACTGAATCATGTGGCATGGGGAGTACATGCAAACTTCACATATGGAGGGGATTCATCATCATCCTACTGCGGAGGAGGGTTTCAAATTCACACCCCACTGCGGAGGGGGGATTGAAATTCACACCCCAGTGTAGAGGGGGGATTCAAATTCACACCCCACTGTAGAGGGGAGATTCAAACTCACAACCCACAGCGGAGAAGAGGTTCGAATTCACACTCCACTGTGGAGGGAGGATTCAAACTCATACCACACCGCTGAGGGGGGATTCAAACTCACACCCCACCAAAGAGAGGAGATTCAAACCCCCACCTCACTACATAGGGGGAATTCAAACCCCCACCCCACCATGGACAGGGAATTCAAACCCCCACCCCACCACAGAGAGGGGATTCAAACCCCCACCCTGCCCCTGATATGATATGAAGTGACAGTACAAACCACTGAGTCATCATGCTGCCCAATCTTATATCCTATCACAGGAAACACAAGACACAGGCCAGGAGATAATCAGGATGGGTGAACCATGATGGACAGATGACGCTGCTAGAGATCGACTGCCAGAGGATTGTAGCCCATCCCCAGAGATACAACCACATTTTTCTGTATTAATATCAATCTATAGCAGTGTTCGATACCCAATGCCCCCCCAAAAAAACAGAATGGACAGTGAGCATCAAGTTTCACCAGCCCTGCTCCATGCTGTGATATGAAATAATTACTTAGATGCTAAGTCATTGTACCTGCTATTGTTAATCAGGCATATGATGTATTTTCATAAACCTCAAAGGCACTGCTAGCTACACAACAACACTGATTTGAATCATTATCTCTTTATTATCACAGGGAAGCATTTTTCTGTAAACCGTGGATTGTGTGAAGAAATAGATGCCTGTTTATCTTGTATTGTTCCAGAGCTGTCGTATACATCTCATATTATTTGTCCTTTCTTCCCTGTTTTACGAAACAGAAAAAAAATCGTTCAGTGCTGTTCTGTGGAAAATGATTGGCAGCATGGTGCAACTAAGTAAATCCATCTAAGGAGGGCAGTAAGAGCCCTCTCAAGGCAAGGATTACACTAAATGAATGCTCTTCTCACAGTGGGGAGCCAGTGTTATTGTTTTGTGTCAGTGCAGTCTTTGAGCAGCAGCACGCACCCACCCATACCAGGAATTTATACAAAATAAGCATCTAAAGAACACAGCATGTACATATTCCTAGCTTCAGCAGCAGAGTATATGCTGTTGCCTACAGTACAAAGAGAAACATACAGTACTTTACAAAAGTCTTAGACAATCAAAGAAATTATTTAAAGCTATTTATCTGGATATTAAGTGTATATTTGCTCAGACGAAAGTCACAATTTTACATTAGAATATATGCAAATGAACAGTAAAAAAAAAGAATTTCTTCTGTTCTCTAGAAAATTACTCATCTTTTGCACAGTATTGTATATCTTGGGATCATTCCCTGAGCTTGCTGTAAGAACAGAACGACTCCCAGTTTTGTGTTGGCATCACTGGAGACGAAAAAGGGGCTTGCATCATCATTGTTCTTTTGAAAAATGGGGTCGAAAGTTTCCAAGCGACAGCTAACACCGTATTGGCCGACCATTCAAAACAAAGAGAGGCCTTAAATGAATACGTGCAACGCGGTAAAGCCATGGGTGCCACGTCATGTTGTGCAAGCGGTTGTGTTTCCACACTTTGGTGGGCTGGAGGCAGCTCAGCATTAAAGGAGCTCCCTGGGGTACACATTGAGTAACAGCAGTGTAAAGTCCCACATGTAACACGACTGACTAGCAACACAAAGTTGCTCTTCTACATGATCTTTTGGGAAATCTTCTGTGGTAGAAGATGCTTTCGACAACATGAAATGGAATACAAGCATAAAAATAAAACAACAAATCCCTAAAGATTATCACTTCTGACAGCACATCTCACTATTGCAAGCTCTGAGTTGGGCTTTAGTGGATCCTATATCCTCTACGAATGATGCACAGAACTTACAGCGGCATTGTGATGCGCCGTCTTAAAACCTGGAGGAACCCAATACAATAAAAATGAATGAAAGACATAGAAAATAAACAAAAAGATGCATTAAAAACAAAACAAAAAAATATGTGTGTGTGTACATAAAACACACACAGTTGCCTCACACCTCTGGGTCCAGGGTTCGAGCCTCTGCCCCAGGCCTCTGTGTGTGGAGTTTGCATGTTCTTCCTGTGCTGAAACTGGGTTTCCTCCAGGTTCTCCAGCTTCCCCACACACTCCAAAAACATGCTAAGGTGAATTGGAGATGGCATATTGCCCATGTGAATGTTCTGGGTGCCCTGTGATGAGCTGGAACCCTGTCCGGGGTTACTCCCTGCCTTGAGCCCATAGCTCCTGGGATAGGCTCTGGTGATCCTGCATACGACAACCAGCTATAGAAAATGGATGGATAGCACATAAAAAACATCAGTAATCATTGATTTTCAGAACAATAGACACTGACGCCCCCCAATTGAGCCTCTGATCCCATTATTGTGCTGAATCGTTGTCCTGCATCGGTCTGCGTAGGAGTCCAGGAAACCGAATGCCTGCACTCCTTCAAGTACCGCTGACACCCCCTTCTACAGAAATTTGAATTTAGTTCAACACTCAAAGATACAGGTGTGACTAGCTTTAGGACAGTGAAATTCTGCCTGAGAACAGGGTCTGCCAAAGTAATTGTCAAACAAATTATGGTGTTGAGTTCCACTGCACGTTTTTGAACTTTTTTTTAATTAAGTATCCATGTGATCTAATGGATTTCATTGTGCATGATGGACGATGTAGTATTGTTATATTCCCAGAGGCAAAGAACGCTTCCCCTTTCAAATATCCGACCTCAGATAAACAAAAAAACACCTGAAGGAATGTTTTTAAGAGGCAGACTAGGGATATGCTCATACATGACATACATGGATGAAAGCAGGTAGTTTTATAAATGCAAATACATTCTTTTAATACTACGAATGACTTTATTAAACGAGTTATATAACTTGCACTCTTTCCAGAAAAATATTCAATAACATTAATAACTCTAGAAGCCCGAAATAATGGAGTCTTCAAAGTCAAAAAACGCACCCCAGGCATTTGCTGGCTTAGTCCTTCAGGTTTTTGGAATCTATTCCATATCTGGAACCAGTTGACTGCTGGTGAGTTCTTAATTATGGTCTATCCCACATAAACTTGCCTTTGTGGCTTTCAGGTCCCCATCAGATCCGCCTGCAGTACATCACTATTTGTAAAGTGCTAAACTGTATAACTAACTGATTAAAATACAGGACTACTTACATATCTGTATTACACTATATTCCTGGAGATGGAATTACGGGACTTCCTGTGTTTAAAATATATAAGCTATCTATGTAAGACAACAACAGATCACATCATCTGTTTATTATTATTTACTGTCGCTAATCCAGCTGAGGACTTGACAATGACAAAGGAGTCTGGACCTGACTTCTCATCCCAGGGATATTCTGCTGTCTCTCACCCCAAATTCCCCCTTCGATATCTGCTCATAACATAGATTGCAAGGTCAGCCTCCTTCAGTCTTACACAGCAGCATGAGGTAAGTCCCGACTCTGGCCTGTAGATGGAAAACGGCTGACACTCAGTAGTAATGTCTGTTTTGTTCACTCAGTGGCCACCAGCTTGACAGGCAGATAAGAAGCTTCTCCAAGGTTATAGCTTTGCTGAAATTCCTTCTAGAAATAGGGTTTAAAGTTTTAAAATTCAATGCTAGGGAACACAGTTTTTATTTCCTGCTGTTTCCCTCCAAATATATTTCTGAAAACAAACTCATTTATGGGATGGACAAAAATATCCTCACTGCTATGGGATTAGCTGTATCATTACAAAGTCAAATCATGATGGAAATACGAGAGTCTTAAGAGTTCATCCGCATTATTTGCAGGCCGATGCGTCACAAGGGCAATCAGAATCTCAAACGCAAGGCTGTAAAGCTTCTAAGCCTGTCCAGGCTCTGCCTGTTTGCAAAGCACAGCGTAATTACATTAAAACGATAATGCTGTGAATTGATGCATGCCTACACAAATGACTGTTAAATATGTCTTTTAGCCAAGGTTTTAAATTTTGGTCAAGACAGAGTTGGGGTATCCTGACTTCCGGCCCAAATTACCATATGCTGTCACAGAACTTAATTCCTATGCATATTTTGATTGGCTTTCAGCACACAGATTTGTCACAAATTGTAACAGCCTGAAAGGATGAAAAGTGCAAACCACAAAACATCCAATAATCTAACAAGAACCACCCCCCTCCCCCGTTTTTTTTTTTTTTTCTGTTTGAATGATGCATTGCATTTGGAATTAAAACTGACATGATATTTCATTTCTTGATCCCTCCCTAATTCCATCCCACCATTTGAGGCTTCTTTGGTTTAAGCGAATATGAGTCATGATACCAACCTATAAGACACTCACGTTTAGCTAGATTTGGTGTGAAGCTGCATGGGTCCATATCTGGCTGAGTTCATCGTATCCTACTTTTTTTGTCCTTCTTTAGACAATGAGCTATCTTTTGCTTTTCTGGCCCTGGGCTTTCGTTTTAGTGCTGAGCCACATGTCCCGCGTGGTACCGGCGGATGAACAAAGCAGAGATGAAGAAACTGAACTTCACAGAGGAGTTGCCTCTAGGGACCTGACACTAGCCACAGTAAGTGTGGATCTCCTGCTGAAATAACTGAATGAAAGACTGAATGTTTCTCGGGCTAAACAGAGCACAGCCTGAGCAGCACATAATATTGTAGACATACAAGCCCGGCAGCACTGCCAAGGTGTTAACAGAGGTCAGTATTTTGCTGTGACATACCGTAATGCAATATATGCATTTTTTCCTTATAGCAGGTGTGGAAGGTGATCGGATTGATTTAGAAAAGTCAATTAATATGCAATTTCATTTGAAATCACATTTCCTACATTTCCGCATGTAATCTCATACAAAAAGTGAGCAGGGGTGTGCGATTATGAATATAATGAATGCCTTGGTTAATAATTTTTTAATTATTATGTGGAAAAACTGGCAGATATTAAATAATGTGAGGCATTAAAAGTTTTAAAGGTCACACATAAATATTAGGCACCGGTCACTGGAACAAATAGATCATTTTAGTGTATTCTTAATCATATTAGCTTTTGGTCTGGGTCGTGTGCGGCTGGAGGGTTAGGACTCGGTGCCGGGGATCAGAAGGTTGCCAGTTCAAATCCAGGAGCAGCAAGATTGATGCCACTGGTGAGCTCTTAAGCAAGGCTCCTAACCCTCCAGTTGCTCTAAGGGTGCTGGATGTTGACTGACCCTGCAGTGTGACCCCCAACTTGCTCTCACCTGTCTGCATGATTCATGGAGAGCAAAACTGAAACGATGCAAAAAAGACGATGTGAAACTTCATTTATTACTATTCTGAATTTGAAAGTATTACGTGATTTCATGGTAAAAGCAAAAACGTTATGCAGAGATTGCATTACTGTCTTTAACTGTAAAAGAGACCTTGTTTACTCTATGTGGAGCATCACGTGATACAGCATGCAGTGTGATTAGCGGGATTGCATCCAGCGGCGACAGCATCACAAAACAGAGTTCTCAGTACGTCATTCACAGTGTGGTGCAATTCATACTGAGCCCGATGGCTGCAGAAGGTCAAAACATGACAGAGAAAAACAGGGAAGCTAAAATTCCATCTTGTATCCCTTTTGAGAAGTTCGCAACGGTATGTGTTGAAATTCACATACAGTATTTAAGGTCTGGAATTGCAGTGATGAGCACAGGTATCAAGTCTGTGAATCATATGCAGGGAAATCAGTCCAAACACTTGTATAGGGTATACCAAGACACGTAGAAGCTGTAGGTTGCTTTGAATTCAGAATATATGTTCAGTTTCATAGATGCATGATTTAAAAACAGTTTATTTCAATGATTTCTTTGGTAGGGTACAGACTTTGGAAGTGTGTGATTCAGGCTGGTAAGGGCTTCCATTGGGAAAGTAAACAAACAGCTTCCTCGCTCCATTGTAGACTTTTCACGGTTATACCTGTGCCACTTCTGATGTCAGGAATTCCTCCGGCGATATTATGGCCTGCAGACAGAGACCTCCTGGCGCAGGAAGAGGAGCGACTCCTCGCTCGGAGACAAATTGCGAGACATGCAGCATTTCTTTGGCCTCAATGCCACTGGCAGCCTTGACTCAGAGACCTTGGAAGTCATGAATGCCCCACGGTGCGGTGTACCTGATGTGCTGGATTACAGTGACAATAAGGGGAGCAGGTGGACCAAGAGAATCATTTCATACAAGTAGGTCTTCTTTAGCTGTATCTCAACAGCAACATGCTGGACATGATGTTGTGGTTTTTTCCTTCCCCACCAAATCAGAAGTCAGAAGCCGCTGGTGTAGATCCAAATTCAGTCTTTATTGCAATGATGAAGTTACAACTAAGGCTGGACATTTACAAGTGTCTCCAATACTGTTTTACATCAATTTTTATACAAGTTCTTATCATTCAACAATATCTCGTCACTTGAGAATCATCATTCCTTCAACCAATTACAATCATTGTTTTTTCCCTTAATCCACACCCCTAGGTGATAAGTTTGTCCATCATTTCTTTTACTGTTTGGTCCCTCGACCGAATATAATGGTGGTGCGACCATCTCCACTTGGCTTTTTAAAAATGCTAGGCCGTGAACTTCCGGTGAACTCAGGTGAACCCCTCTCTTCAGTTGTAAGCCTTGGCAGCTTCAGCCTGTTGCACATTGTCTAACTAGAGGGTTGATAATATATTTGTCCTTCAACATAGTG
>JAAGVU020000036.1:10722004-10768441 GCA_011763525.2 Mormyrus iriodes | reverse complement strand
ATAGGTATTTGGCCTGCTTTTTAATAATATCATAATAATTATATTCTACGTTATATAGTGCTAAATAATATTCCATAATGGCAGCGTTACACTTAAGCAATCTATACCTTATGCCAATTTTCCACTAGTGCACCACAGAGTCAGACTAAACCAAGATAGCCCTACTTTTTTTCCCATTAGCAAAAGCAAAATAACCCAAAAACGATAAGTTATAGCTCTGATTAGATGCCATGGCACTTGGTGTACCACAAATTGGTAACCAAGAGCAAGAACATTATTTTCAAGAGTCAGTGTTTGAAGGATGCTTTAAGTGTCTTCATTTCTTCTTCAGCTAATGCTTGCATACTGAATTCAGGGTTCTGCCTTATGCTGTGAAAAAACTGGTAACATTATATTCTGGCACTACTATGCTACTGTCTTGTACATTGAGGTCGTAGGGAAACATGTGAATCCAGAAGTACGTGCTGTGTTTCAGCATTGGCAGATACACCAGTGACATCTCCTCTGCCACTGTTGACCGCCTGATTGAATCTGCTCTCAACGTCTGGGGAAGGGTCAGCCCCCTGACCTTCGTTAGGTCATTTTCCCATGAGGCAGACATCATGGTGGATTTTGCAGCCCGTGGTAGGTCAGCAGCCAACATTAATCCCACCATGAGGTGCACACATATCTGTAGCTCAATATGTCTCTTTGTGTTTGCCATTTCTGACCTGTGGGAGCAGAACACGGTGATTCCTACCCATTTGATGGCCCCCTGGGCACGCTGGCCCACGCATTTGGCCCTGGGGAGGGCATTGGAGGTGACGCCCACTTCGACGATGACGAATTATGGACTGCTGGGTCACATGGTAATCTTGAGGCGAACTGAATGGCTTATTTGGGTTTGCAGCTTGACAGATTCATTGACCAGGCACCAGGAAAAAGATACAATTGCTTATAGCAAACAATGCTCATTGTTTCCCATGTTTAATTAGTTTACTGAAGATACTTGTTTTTCATGTCTTTTACACTCAGGGTTCAACCTATACCTAGTTGCAGCACATGAATTTGGTCACTCCTTGGGTCTTGGGCATTCTAGTAACCCCAAGTCTCTGATGTATCCTACATACAAGAAACAAAACCAACACAGCCCACTTTCGAAGGAAGATATCATTAACATCAATATGCTTTATGGTAGGGGATCTTTGTTGTCAACCAACATCGGTGGGGTGTGTGATCTTGCTGTTATACAAATGGAACAGAGGATACTGAAAGTTGATAAAGTACCTCAATGTTATTCAGGAACAAGAGAAATCCTACCATACTACTATTCAAAGCCAAGCTGGGGTTCCTACTACAACATCTGGAATCTAGGTCCTTGGTATCCTCTTCTGATGCAAGATAAATGCAACCCTAACTTGTCTTTTGATGCCGTTACATCAGTGGGAGATGCTAACATGTTTTTCAAAGACAGGTAAGATCTAATTCCCAGAACCCAAAATAAACAGTCACAAATAAACTACGACAAATAACTGTAACGTAAAATAGCTTATTGAAAAAAAAATTAAATTTCATACTTCATGCTATTAAAAGGTCACTGATTTTTGATTAATTTTGCGACTGAGAATCGCACGCTGAAAATTTAAAAACATACATCGGCGAATGAACTTTGTCAGTCATTTACTCTTCTTCTCGATGAAGCTATCTCTGGATCAAGTATAACCAGCAGTGTGAGACTAAAGAAGGGCCAGTCAGAAATTTCATCCCGAAAATTGACTCAAACGTCGATGCTGCCTACTCCATTCCCCAAAGGTCCCTTGTTTATCTATTTAAAGGTACCAGCAGAACTTACATACATCTTTTATCACCCTGGGATGGGTCATGCGTTAACAGCTTAATGTTTCTCTTCATGCTTCTGTCCCCCCCAACCCTAGCATCCAAGTTCTGGACCATGAAGGGATCCCAAGTGAGAAAAAAACCGAAATCCATCTACAAATTTGGGATTTCGAAAGAGGTGGAACGCTTAGACGCAGCAGTGCACGTGAGCGACACGGGGCACACTCTGTTATTCGCCAAGGACCTGTACTGGAGGTAACGTATGCCCTTTTGACACAGACGCAGGGCCTGGTGTGGGAAGAACGCACTTCGGTGTTAAGTAAAATTTGTTCAAACAAATTTCTGCAGATACAATGAAAACCGAAGAGCTTTGGTAGATTCCAAACCTCGGCATGTCAGCGACGATTTCCCAGGGATAAATGCATCAATAAGTGCAGCGGTCCACAAAGATGGTACGTATATACCCATATATAGTATGCAAAATATACTACAATCAACCCTTCCACATTGCAAGGGCTAGGGGAACAGGCCTCCTGTGATCTGAAAAAAAAAAACATGAGAAATCTTTTGGTCTCTGTGGTCCCCTTGGTGAGTAAAGCTAGCATGTGACTGGAGCGAAATGAAAAGATACGAGAAACGTAAAATACAAAGATCATTGTGAGATCACCACAATGTATCAAAGCCAGTATAAGGGAAGTCATGAGGCAAAAGGGTCAACTGTACAATAGTATGGCTCTTTTGTGCTGGGTAGCTGTTCGGATTTAAGCTAAAGCTCCAGTGAATTCAGGTAAATTCATTGTGTCTACCTAATCTGTCAATGGGGTAATATCAGTGAACGTTACTATTACGCAATTCTGCTGTTTGAAAGCAAACAAATGTCTGTTTTGTGTTCCCCAGGTTTCATCCATTTCTTCATCGGGCCAGTAGTATTTAAGTACGATTATGTCCAGAAGCAGGTCGTCAGTGTGGGTAAAGCAAATAGTTGGCTGGGTTGCTAAGATATATGAAGATGATGTTGGCTGTTGATTATAATATATTCTGTCAAGATAAACAATAAAGTTTTACTTTAACTCAAATAGTTTGTGTTTTGTCTTTTCCATTCTTTGTAATTGTCCTAGATGTATTCACACACCCTGAAGTTTTCATAATAATATATGAAATGAATGATACTTTATTGATCCCCATGAAGAAATTCTCCTTTCACCTACCCCATCTTGCGCTCCATCACACACAGACACATACTGTATGTAGGTGAGAGTAAGCTTCGCAGTGAAGGGCAGCCACCTGCAGTGGCACCAATGGAGCTAGAGGTTAAGGGCCTTACAGAAGGGCTCAAGGACATGACTATTCGGTCGAGGCTGTGCTCAAACCAGCAACCTTCCAATCACAGGCACAGAGGTATAGCCCACTGAACCACTCCGATACATAACAGCAGGAGGACTTACGCATAAGCAAAATACACAGCTAACAAAAAGAAGTTTACATTCAAGGTCTGCATCTAGTTTTTCTTAAAATTGATGGTGCAAAAGACTGTTTCTAGGTTGAAATTTAAAATTGAAAATGAGTTACCCTTTAGGGTAATGTTTCTCAACCAGTCCCTTGGACTGACCCCCAGACAGTTCACATTTTTGCTCCCTCCCAGTTCGCGGCCAGACAGTCTGCATTTTTGCTCCCTACTGGGAGCTCGGAGGAAGCAAAAACGTGGACCGCCTCGGGGGTCCCCAAGGTTGGGGAACACTGCTATAAGGATGGAATGGGGGGATGGAGTAGCTCAGTAGGTAGCAAATCATAAGGATGATCTGATCCCTCTCATATCTGTGTGTAGGATTTACAGGTCTTCCCTGTGATTGCAAGAGCTTTCTGCAGGCACAGCTTCCCTCCACAGGCCACAGACATGAACTCGTGTCTATTAATTGCCTGTAGTGTGTGAGAGTTGTGTGCGAGCCCTACAATGAACTGGCAATATATCCAGGGTGGCCCCACCTTGTGTCCTGTGCTTCCTGGGATAAATGGCACAGGAAGATGGATGTCTTATGCTTTACGAAAAACTTGAGCAATCTGGTTGTTCTGCTAAAATATCAATGAAGTCTCTCTACGCGAAGGTCATGTTTGGTTCACCAGAAAAAAAGCTTCAACATGATCTGATGCAATTTTGCTATTGGAGCAGATTAACCTTGATCTAAAACTGCCAAAACAAGATGCTATTATGTCAATCTCTATGTATTATAGTAACACTGCTGATTCAAAATAAGAAATGAAACACCACTGTATCATATTATTGGTGGCACTATGTGTAACTCACAATAAACAGCTACATAGATGACATTCACAACATCACATGTACAACAGATGACTTACGTTCCTTGTGGTTGTTCTCTTTTCAAACACCCAAGACCTGAGCTACCAAAAAAACAAGACATTACCTAATCAGAGCTCAGTGTCAGCAGCAGCTCAACTGCAAACCGCTGGTTACAGGCCACAGGCGCTTGCTAATGGCACACGTGATTCATCTGCTGTGGGACATCTCCCGAAATACGCACTCGGCTGTCAAAGCCGAAAGTTATAGCGCTTCAGCTGAAGGATGTGGCCCTGGATCTTGCTCCTGTACCTGCTCGTGGATATCGACCCATCGTGGACGTCACCAGTTGCTCGGGAGACGCAACCATGCTCAGAGGACATCAGATTTGCTGAGGTTTGTGGCAGCACCCAATTCTCTTTCAGCATTTATTTCCATTTTGTGGGAATACATTTACACCCTATAGTCGATAAGTGAAAAAATGCCTAATGAATAAGTACACCTGGCATGCAGGAACCTTAATTTCTGTTCTAGCCTTTTAAGTAATTAAAATATTTGCCACTTGTTGATTTATGACATTTAGTTATTGTTTATATGTTATATACAATATACTGAGTATATTTAATGGTAATATATATTTTAATTAGGGATGTACCGATCGCATTTTTTTTGTTCTGATACCGATACCAGAGTTTTGGGAATCGGGCGATACCGAGTACCTATCCAATATCAGTGTTTAATTAATAAGCTGTAGGCTTTGTAAAACAAAACGTAACACACACACACACACACATATATATATATATATATATATATATATATATACACACACACACACACACACACACACATAGCATATTGTAGTTTCGCTGCTGCATCTCGGCGGCTCGTTAGCGGCAGTTTATCATATATCCAGCATCGAGAGAAAATGACTACCGCACGGCAAAGTATGGTTATCAAAGTAAAGTAAAGTAGATATACCGCGGAGCCCAAGCCGCAGCCTGACGCGTCGCGGTGACACAGACCGCGAGAACTGCGACTGGTCCGTTTGGTGCGTTCCTGTTTTTATAGGAGCGAAGAAAGGTACACCCAGTGTACTTATATTTGTGACTGAAACTGAAGCGTTATTTAAATATAACATGAAGTATGGTCATTTTCTCTCGCTTCTCCAGAATTTGCGCTAAAGTTGTTGCGGTCTTTACCTGCTAGCATTAGCAAACTCCGTGTACTCTGCGCTATGGTGCGTCTTTAGATTTTTGGTCAAATGGTTTGTGTTAAATGACATGCTGTCCCTTCCACCTCTTGACACTTTGGCAGAATAGACCATGCAGTCTGACAAAATGCTGCGGTTTTGAATTTTTACGCAATGTTCCGATTAATCGGTATCGGTTCTTGATATTGGAAAATTTTTACGAGTACAAGTATATGAGCGCAGTATATGCCCATCCCTAATTTTAATATATATTTTAACAATATATACATGTTAATTGTTACTATAACTTTTACTATAAATCAATTACTTTTGTTTTTCAGGATGTTGAAGTTTTCCTATAAATCCAGAAAGGCTTGTAATTATACAGATGTTCAGAGCGTGCAGCAGGCTTTGAGATGATTATAGTGAGTTTGCTTGAGTTTTGCTGAGTTTCCTGTATATTTAAAGGAGTATCTGAGAAAGTTCTACCATCTGGATGGGAGCCGCAGCAAGAGGGACGTCACAGCCATGGAGACCAAGATTAGAGAGATGCAGGCCTTCTTTGGCCTGGAGAACAGCGGACGGCTTGACCGCCGTACCTTGGAGGTGATGAGGAGGGAAAGATGTGGCGTGCCGGATGTTGAGAAGTACAGTTCCCACCCCAACAGACCCAAGTGGAAGAACCACACAATCACTTACAGGTGTGGGTCCAGGGAAGAAAAAATTTCTATTTTTCACAGATAGGAACAATATATTTAAAGAATTAAGGTTAGACTTCCTGCTTTGACTCATTTTTCAGATTCTTCTCATGAGAAATTATCTATCTCCATTTCAACTATCTCAGGACTCCATGAAATGAGGTTTCGATAAGATCTTATTATTCTCCCTGGCTACACCGATCATGTATCTCACTCAAAAATCTCCTTTATTTCTTTATATGAAATCTCACTCGCTGAATCTCTTATGCTGTTTATTTCTACAAAAGAAATATTAGACATAATTCAAAGAAGAAAAGATAATTTACTGAGCTATAAATGAGAATTCAAGTGGCCTTTTGAGGCTGGAGTGGAGAGCTGTTAGTGATAGATGCTGATAGTTGGACAGATTCTGGATAAATCATAACATTAGGTATATACTAGGCCAAATTCCATATGACAACCTACAGGATTCAGAACTACACTCCTGACCTGACAAAGCCAGAGGTGGAGAACACATTCCAGAGAGCCCTGAAGATCTGGAGCGATATGGCCCCTCTGAGGTTCATCAGAGTTGACCACGGGGAAGCAGACATCATGATAAGCTTTGCTTCGAAAGGTACTGGTTGTGATCAGAATTGACTAGATACCATAGACAGTAACTGATTCTGTTTCTCCATCGCAGGAAAAGAATGTTTGCTGAATTCTTATATGCTAACCTAGGGAGGTTTGCAACACCGATCTGTGAACTAGTCACACCTAATAGTTGTGACAGTAGTTTGCGGCAAACAAAAACAAACCACTTCCCTCTCCACCTGCAGGCCACGGTGATTTCTTTCCCTTTGACGGCCCCCGCGGCGTGCTGGCTCATGCTTTTGATCCTGGGAAGGACATAGGGGGCAATGTGCACTTTGACGAGGACGAGATCTGGAGGACGGGACGCCGTAAACCTGGTAAGACCTGGCCTTGACGCTGCGGCGCCTGAGTGGGTGGGGGTGATAAATGGGGCAGGTAAGAAGGCGGGTTATGACATGCTGTCTGTTTCAGGTTACAACCTGTTTACTGTGGCTGCTCACGAGCTGGGACATTCACTGGGCCTCTCTCATTCTAAGGACCCGTCGGCCCTCATGTTTCCCAGCTACAGATACAAAAACATGGACCAGTACTCCCTGCCTAGGGATGATGTCCTTGCGATCCAGGCACTGTATGGTAGGGAAAAAAATTTACAGCTTTACGAGGCCTCAGTAATAAAATTTTACAGAGTCTGTACCTGCACACACAGCCACAACGAATAGATCCCACTTGTATTCTAGGATCTTATAAGACCATAAAGCTGGGGGTAATGGCCATTCCTGAGAAATGCGATCCCAGCATGTCTTTCGATGCAGTAGCAATGATTGGGCAGGAATTAGCTTTCTTCAAAAACAGGTATGGGGCCTTCTTAATACTAATCTCTTTAAGGTATTTAATTGTGATAATTAAATTGTGACATAGATTCACATATAGCGAAATATTCCTTATATGCATAATTATAAGTAAATAACTATTTCATTATATATTTCCTTGCAAAACTTTTCAACCACCCAACCCTGTATTAGATAACCATTTGTACGATGGAGAGATGAAAACGGATGACTTCATTATGCAAGTCACCCTTTGCCACAATGACAGCTTTGAGTCTAGTTGGTGTCTACCAGCTTTGCACATTGGCTAGGAAAGATGTTCAATCACTACTCTTGACAAATTTTCTACAGACGAAGGAAGTTCATTGGACAGTGCTTGCAGAATCATGTCACCTTAGTATAGCAGGATATCCATGTAGTATATCACCTAAGTGTCTCACCTAAAGCCTAATCCACACTTTATGCTCTCTGTGCACACTTTCGTGCACTTCCGGTTTGGGGACGATCATCCGCGGGGCAGCTGGTGGTCTTGGTCAGCACATGCATACTGCAATGATATTCCTCCAGACCAGCTGAGGGCAGATGTCGGCTTCTTGGTCTGAATGAAGCTTACGCAAAAGCAGAAAGATATAAGGTTTACAACAGCAAGTTTCAAGTCTTTTGGGGTTTTTCAAACAATAAAAGCATAACATTTTTTTGTAGAATATATCATTAATGTTGAACAAATATAAATGAGACAAGGTCTTTTTTTTTGCGTGACTGTCCATTATTGAAAAGGGTACCCGGTAACATTTGCCCTTGGTAAACTGGGGTGAAGTATGCCCCCTGCCTCCTCCGCTACTGGGTATCTGTATCACCCGGATATCGTTTTGCACCCATTTCCTTTTCTACACATTTAGATTAGGCTACACTGGTAAATTCAGGCTACCGTATCATCTTCATTTTCACACTTTTCCCTTTAGATTCACCACCTGACAAACAACACCTGCACAGATCAGTCTTTTTATCCACTAAATGGGAAAGATATTTATCCTTGTTAGAATAATTTTTCACTTGACTGTGCAACAGTCTGAGTCCTCATACGTCCAGCACATTTCAGTTTTAGCTTTTGTTTCTGCCGTCATGCAGAATTAATTTTGGCTTTAAAATGTTTCCAGTTTGCAATAAAACTTATTTGCTCAGCAACATCTGACGTAATGCTTTTGCAAGGAACAGTGAATGCTTTAGCTTAATAGGTCCTTGTTAAACTGGATACAAAAGCTAATGTTTCCAATAAGAAGCTTTGATAATTATAAAACAATCTAAAAACTTATTTAAACTGAAGTAAATAATTGTTTGGCACTAACATTTTACAAAAAAATGGAATAAACAAACATAATGAGATGGTACCATGACTCAGCATGGGTATATATAAAATATATATAATGAGGTCTCTCACACACAGGAATGCAGGGACGGACTCGTGTGCATTTTGCATGCCTTTCCTGCATAGTGAGGTCCTCCTGTAGCAGCCCAGTTTCCTTCCATAGCACAAAGACGCAGTGTACACAGACTGGCCTCTCAAACCTGCCTTTACAGGGGGATTATGTGTGTACCCAGCACTGTTCTCCCTAGCATAGGTCCAAGCTTGCTGCAAACCTGCACTGAATGAATAGCTGAGAAAGATGGACAAATATGAACAACATGAAGACAGATTGCAAGTGTTATGCTGGCAAGGATCAATAAACAAACTAGTAAGGGCTGCAATTTCTTAAAAGCTGAGTGTGTGCTAATCTTTAATGGACATGTATCTCAATGTTGGCTGGTGCCCAAGTTACATGTGGCTGAGAGCTACATGGCCAGGTTACCAGAACTTTCTGAGAGAGGGATACAGCAGCACCTATCTGCCCAACATCAGCTCACCAGTGGATGCCGCCTACGACATCACAAGCAAGGGTGTGGCCTACATCTTCACTGGTAGGGAACATACTAACGGGCAGAAAACAGACATTTGAAGAAATTTTACATAATAGATCGTACCGAAAACGAAATATGAAATCACATGCTGATCGAAGTGGGTCAACCATTTCCTGTTAAGTGATCTTAGTAGGACAAATCATTTTGTTCAACAAGCTGGTAGATGCCAGTTTACAGAAACCTTCATACTGTGTCTTACAGGTTCTAAGTACTGGATCGTACAACAGTTAAATAAGAAGAATTACTACCACAGCTCTATCTATGACTTTGGGTTCCCTCCAAGAGTGAAGCAGATTGATGCTGCTGTTCATGTGAATGCGTTTGGGAAAACGTACTTCTTTGTAAGAGATGAGTATTACAGGTAACCATGTCCTTTGTATGTAGTGTTTATTATATAAAATAAATTCATAATTTTAAGATAATATAATAAATATAAATATAAAACAGATAGCATGTGACTAAAAACAAATACAGTAAAATAAGCAGTCTTCAGAAGGTGGGAATTACTTGGCCAGTAAACATACTTTTACGGGCAGTTAAACATTTCATGTCCTTCTACACTACTGAAGGGGGTAAAAATAAGCTAAAACTGAGATCAAACCTAATTATACACAGTATTTCAAACATGAATTCTTTAAAAGGTATGATGAAGACAAAAATGCACTGGACCCAGGCTACCCAAGGAAAATCAAACCTGACTGGCCAGGCATTGGGAATAAAATTGATGCTGCATTTGATCTATCAGGTACTGCGTCTTAATGTTTCATGCATGCTAGTGACTCCTAGAGTTTGTATTTACTTTTTGTTTTGTATGTTGTTTAGAGGAAGTATTCACGTGTCAGCTTTTGCTGTAGTAACATGTAACCAAATAACACAATTTTTGACTTACAACAGGATACATCCACTTCTTCTCTGGAAAAACAGTGCATACGTTTGACTACAGACAGCAGCAGATGCAGTATGCAGGAAGAGCTAATGTGTGGCTGGGCTGCTGACACCTAGCGGCAAAAAGACAGAATAACAAGGCAGCAGGAAACCTAGGAGGAGGAAAACATTTGAGCGCAGTGTTTCCCAACCCCGTCCTTGGGGACCCCCAGACTGTTCACATTTTTGCTCCCTCCCAGACAGTCCACAAAACGCAAACTGTCTGGGGATCTCTGAGGACCGGGTTGAGGAACACTGTGTCATCATCCAAGAGCCCTGACTGTTTTGGAATACTGCCAGTTTTCATGTGCTGATGATTTTCCAAATACATATACTTCACTGCATCGTGTATTTTTATAACTACACTAATAATGCACAGACCTACACATTTCTGGCTTGACAGCTTAGCTAGAGAGTATGAGCTGAATCGAGGCCAAATTCAAGTACACAGGTAAACTGCTGCAAAACAGGCCAAGAGTTGTTACATTAACATTGTAGCTCATAACTAAAGACCGCACTTCCCAAATCTTCCAGCTTACAAGAGGAGCTCAGACGGCTCAAAATCCGTTACAAGAACCAAAAGGCAAGAACCACATTTCAAATGCTGATGAAACTAAACACCGTGCTACATTTCATTCAACCGTCAAAACATATTCAAGTAAAAAGACTTGGTAGCTGTAAGAAACAGTAAATGTATCAGTTAATTTGAAGCATTGCTTTTGGGATATGATATTGTCTTCCTGCCCTGTTCTATTCTAGAAGGACCCACCCCACCCTCCCACTGGAATGGGGCGACAATAGCAAGTATAATGTTAATATCAATACAGCAAATCATGCCAACAAACGAACCTGAATGTCTGGTACCAATCAGCCTATCACACTACTCCTCTGAACTTAAAGGTTAACATTCCTACAAAAACTCACTGAGTCAGAGCACAACACTTACCTGGAACCGCAGTTCAGAAAAACAGATGCATATATGGGTGTAGTTAGTTAAATATTTTAATTGAAAACAGCTTCAACGCCAAAGCATATGGTGAGCACACATTAATACAAATGGGGAGAACCATTTTCTCTTTTTACATTGTAACACTGCTTGAAGACTTAAATACAAAGAGGCAGTTTGTAGTACATACAATATAAAGGACCAATCTGGCTCAGCAGAGACAGAAAATAATGGGGAAAACAACAACAGGTCAAACATACTGTCAAAAGCTTTACTTTTAAGCAAAAATAAGCTATTCTTTCTGACTTTAAATTAGGGGGTGTTGAGGCTGATGTCATTTTCTTATGGCAAGAAATTAAAAGTGCATGGAATCTCTTCCAAAGTAGAAAAGAAAAAAAAAAAAAAGCCCATCCCCTTTACCTAATCCCGTCTTCACCTAACCAAGCTGCTTGTAATACATTCTGTTCTGGAAGCATGCCTGAAACACATGTGACTGCACGCCATTGAAGATGAAGGGATTGGATTTGATTATGACAAGGAGATACCAGCAACTACATTCAGTTTCCAGCAGTAGGATTTAACAGTTCCTTAGTATTGGTCACCTGAACCCTACAAGGCCCCACAAGGCACCCACTGGTTCAGAGAACGGAAAATCGTGGATGGTGCCCCTCAACACGGCCACGTAGCATCCTAAACGAAGGCCGTCCCTCTCGGCAACTGCATAGCGTTATTCGTCATAGTGCAGTGATGACAGGAACTTATCAACGTCCAGGTCATCAGGGAAGGAATCCAGCAGCCTCTTCCGTTTCTGGTTAGTTGCAAACAAATTGCCAAAAAAGATTTTTTTAAAAATTAAGGCACAGAAATTAAAGGTGGAAACAACTGACAAAGGAAAGGGGAACGGAATGAAGCAGACTTGCTTCTGCTCACCTTAGTCTTCTTCTTACTGGCTGCTGACCCGGAGAGATGAAGCTCTTTCTTGGCAATTGGGGTGGTGTGTGATTCCGACTGCTTGCGCTTTTTGGCCTTGGAAGCCACTGTAGCAATGTTTACGGCAGTGGACGCCGCGCCCTGCTGCAGAATGCTGTCCTTCAGGGGTGTGCCCGACCTGCCAGCGCGGGACAGGGAGATGAGTGTCTGGGCAGCCATGTTGATGCTGCTCTCACTTCCGGTCTCGCTGGCTGGGCTGCAGGTAGGGACGTCGGGAGTGGCGATGAGGTGGCGGGGGGTACCCTCCCGCTCCCGGCCGTGCCGCTGCCGGATAGGAGTCCTTAGACAATCCTGAGGTTCTTCTGCTGTGCCACCCAGACCGGGAGTTCTGGGGTGGGACAGCTCGGAGCAACCTAGCCTTGTACTCTTTGAGGGCGTGGAGGCTGGGATCAGCCCCTGGATGTCCTGTAGCATCTCAGCAGCTTGCTTGGTCAGAGGGCTGGTCTTACTTGGGGCTTTGCAAGAGCTAGTCTGAGTGATGGGCACCGGAGAGCCAATCGTGGGCGGGCCAGGCTCTCCCACCGGGGCAGGGCCCACTGGGTGATGCTCACACCGGCTCCCTTCCAGCTCGTTCTCCTTATTAGCGGTGACGTGGGGAGGCTCTAGCAAGGAGCCCCTCCGCTCTGCCCGGCTCTCTCTCCCCTCCCGCCCTTTGGCCTGCAGTTTCTCCCCAGCCTCCGGCCTGCCCCTCTGGTCCTCCTTCTTGGCACCTCCGGGCTTGGATTTGGCAGGCCCAGTGCTCTCGGCCACAGAGAACTCCCTCTTGTCCACGATCTGCTGCTTTCTCGCGAACCCAGACCTGCCAAAAGCTTCTGGTGGCGTGGCCTCCGTCCTCACAATGGCGCTTGGGGCTTTCGCCATAAGCCTGGAATCGCTTTTGGAGTTGGGGTATTTCTTAGTGTCACCTGCAGCACAGTCCAGGGGGGTTCTCACGTTCTCAGGTGCCTTCAGACTTTCGGGGCATCTTGACAACTCGGCCCTGGCTGTCCTGCTGCCCCTAAGGATGGCTGGCTGTACGGATCGGAACTTAGGGCCACGACTGCCCGAGCCGCAGGGACTCTCCTTGGGAGGCTGTCTGGCAGGGGATGCGGTGACAGTGGGTGACAAGGTGGAGGTGACGGTGGGGGGCTGAAAGACTGCCGTCTGTGGTGTCACTGGGGGCAATGGGGTGTTTCCTGATGGTGTGGCCATGTCAGCAGGACCTTGGCCATCGGCATCGAAGCACAGCATCCTGCGGTGACTGGGGGCACTGGAGCCCGGAGTGACCTCAGTGATGGTGGCATCTGAGAGCGTCAGCTGTGCTGAGCCCTGCGAGGGCAAGAGGGGGACAGCCGGCCTCAGTGGGATCTCGGCCTTCGCAGCCACACCTGACACTGGAGTTCCTGCTTTGCCTGAAAAAATAAAAGAAAAAAGCAGAGAATTAGCCCTATTAATCCAAATATAAAGTAAAATTCTAAGAAACAGCTGACAAGAACGGTGTAGAAAACCTGCACTGTGTAGGAGCCCCAAGCTTAAAACATAATAAAGTAAAATAAGTAAGTTGCTAATGTAATTAGCAGCTATGCTTCTGGGAAATGTATTTCTGCTCTGCTTATAATTTGGTTTTTGAACACGTTTTTGAATGAACAGAGAACACATAAGTTGCATCATTTATGCAAATTATACAAGTGTTTTAGTGCAAAAGTTAATATTTTACGTAAAATATAATTGTCAACAATACAGTACATACTATTTTAAGCTATTTAACGACATGTATTTTGAGAAACACGGTAAATTACATAAAATGATTGCTTTGTAGTCTTGTACTTGCAAAAAAGTTCCAAAAGGTAATGAGTAACGCTAAAACAACCTAGTTATCAGCATTTTGTATATATATTTTTTTTTTTTTCATTTTAAAGACAAGATTTTACAGTAGTGATCAAAATACAAGTGCGTTTTGTAGTTTACCTAGTTTGCAGTAATCCATGAATTCAAGAGTTGTATTTTTATATTTCCTCAGTAAAAATTCTCACATCACAAAATAGGAGTACTTTAGTCAACTTGGCAAGATTTCCGTATTATCCGCCGGGCAGGATAATTTGCGTTAAAAACTAAATAGTGCGTTAAGGTTTCCAGATTAATGACAAGCATTAACGCGTTAACGTTGACAGCACTAGTAAGTACATTTCTAAATTTTGATTACACGTGAATCTATTATAAAGATATCTTACTCCTGAATTTACTAAAGAGCTTGCAAATTCTCAATTATAACCAAATTTCTGAGTATGCTTATTAATCCATTATTTTACATTTGCAAGTGATTTATAAGCCTTGTAAATATCAGGAGTAAGATATGATTATAATACATTTCTAAATGTGTTTGTCAGTGAATATTTTTATACATGAATATATTATCAAATGGTTAATAAAATTATTAATAACATTATTAATAGTCAAGGAGCAGACATTAAAGTGTTACATGAGTATTTAATTTGTCCTTCAAAATGGCATATTATACCACAAATAGCTCACTTTACAGAAGATAAGAAATGCGACCCTCACCAGAGCCTGCTGTTTCCTTGGGTGCCAGTTTGGGTTTGGATTTTGGGCTGGCTGTAACTTTCGCAGAAGCAACTGGCAAGGTCACCAGCTGAGCAAAGACAAAATGTTTCACACGTAAAATAACGGTAATTAACAATGAGCTCAGGAACCATAATTGGCAGGGATTCGGTTTACCTGATTGGAGACTATGGTAAATGTCCCAGTATTCTTTGGGCCAACCACAGATGCTGGTACCATCATGCTTTGCAACATGGGCTGCACGGGTGATGTTATGATGAGTGTTGAACCTGAAATTATAGAGTAAAGTTTTAAATAAGAGTGGTTTACAAGAGCAGACATAGCCTTTGATTTCTTTCACAACAAATTTGCAACTTCTGAAATGTATCTGGAAAAATGTATCCAATGTAAATGGAAGAAAGTCTGATTTGATCTGCATGGAGTTATTATCCATTCAAGAATCTGAAAACGATGCTACAGGCTCACCGGATGGGTAGGCCTTTGAGGCATCCTGCGTCACGGAGATGGGACGAGCGCGAGGAGGAGTTGTCAGGACGTGTGTGGGGCTGGCCACCGGGCCTAGGGGAGCACTGTCAGGCAGCACCACCACGCTAGACTGGTGACCGACCATCGACTGATCTGTCACAATGAAGTAATTGCTGGAGCCCCCGTAAGAGGCTGTGGAGGGCAGCAGCTGGATAAACCCTCCTTCTGGCACCAGCTCGCCAGGGAGTGCTAGGTGTAGGTTCTCGTCCACACTAGCCACAGGCTCCGCGGGTTTGCCAGTGAGCTCTGTGCTCTGTAAACAACTCACAGCCTGCACTGTCTCCTCCGCCGTCACAGAGAAGCCCGTGTCACCTAGAGCTTTGGCGGGGGACTTAGCCGGCGAGGAGAGGATGATGGTGGGGACCCGCTCACCCGTGATGCTGGAGACTGCCTGGCAGAGGACAGAATCTCCTGAACGCTCCTCTTGCTCGTCACTGATAATGATCTTCAGCGAGACTATTTTACTAGTGTCGGGTTCCTTGGCAGGGGACAGGCTGGTTGTGGGCAAGAGGGAAGGGCCAGAAGACAATGGGAGGGTAGCTTCAGGTGTAGAAGCTGAACTATCCTTGGGAATAGGGTTGATCTCTTGTGTTGTTGCCCCAGAGTCTTGAGTACCCTGACCAAGCAAGGGTGGACTCTTCTGGGGAGATGGGCAATGTTCCAATCCTGCTTTCTGGTTATTTACAACTCTGCTGTCAGTATTAATAGACAAAGCAGGTGAACCTTCTGCATTTTGGGGTTCAGCAGAAGGTTCCAGAACATGAGGAACCTCAATGGAAAAACCCAACACAGACCCCTCAGCCTCCTCTAAACCCAGACTAATCCCAGATGTCCTCTCAGCAGGGTCGACCTCTTTAGCCTCAGAGGTGTTCCTTTCAGACTCACATGGTGAGGCTCGAGATGATCTTCCTCCAGGATCTTTGGAGGCCTGGGGGCTTTGCTGGATCTCGGGCTGAAGTATAAATTGCCCAGCGCTCTCTTGTGACGTGGCAACAGATGGTTCATCAACATCCATGTTTGTGTCTTCTTCTGGAGGTATTTCCCGGTCTTTCTCCGCAATGATTGGATTAGAGTCTTTGATGGGGCTGCCCTGTGGGGAAGGCTGCAAAGTCCCTGCCTCTCTATCATTACCCTCAGTTGACGTTTTCATCTGAGAAGGCACCATGGCATCCAGTCTTATTTCACCGGATGGACGTGGAGGATTCAATGCCTGTGACGTCCTTGAGGTGCTTGGCAGAGGGTGTGTGATTTTCCTGCTTTTCTTGCTTTTGAGCTCCTGTGTTTTTCGCACCCTTGCCTTTCTAGGCGTCTCAGCTCCAGAAGCTGAATCCTCAGGGCCTGCACCTTGAACGCAAAGGCAATTTATAAATGAACATCATAGGGCCAGTATGGCATTGGGGAAGCAGTGTGGTTTGTCACCCACAGATGGCACTCATTACAGAGAGCTGACGCCCACCTTGATCCCCCGTCACAGGGAAACAGTCGCTCTGCTCCGCCTCATTGCTCTCCAGGCTGGGAGTGTTGGAATTTACATCTGCTTGGTGATCGGCATCGTTATTTTTGTCTTTACCTTCAGCCAAACAAAAACCGCGATTAAGCACAGGGAGGACCATTCACACCATCACACTTGTAAAACGACATTTTTCCTCCTTCTCATCCAAGCACAAGCCTCATTCCAGTATGGCTGGAACATTTCTGAAATGTTACCTGGACCCAAAAAAATCATGGCAGTTACAATAGCCCAAAAAATTCACTAATCAGGAAGACTAATTTTTATAGCTACTAAAAACGGAATACGAACATCCGTAATGTAATTAAGTTTTACCATAATCGAAAAGGTCAAAGAGAGCTTGAAAGGCAGGATCTGATTCCGTCTGCTCCAAGATATCCTGAATGGCATCATCAGTCATGTGGATCTCTCCCTGCACAGACACACATCGCATCAGGTTCCAGGTGCTAAAAAATTAAACATTCAGACCCAAACCACACTAGAATCTATCTTCAGTTTTGGGGCAAGACAGAATAAAATCAATAAAAAACACAACTACAAATAATAATTTCATGTCCTTTAGTACTCAGTTAAATTAATCAATTAATGTTTAATGCATTTTTCACACAGACTGTCCTAATAATTTGCAGTTTTGACCCATTTTGGACCTATAGAGAGCAGCAGTGTTTCCAGTTATTCAGAGTTTTGCCAAACACTGATTTGCAAAATGCGAGTATCTCAGAACCCTAAAGCTGCATAGTGAACCCAGCTAACTTGCTACACTTGCTCCCATTTGAGCTAAGGGAGCAACTGATCAGTTTGTGGCAGTGCGAGAGAAGTTGGGGATCTTCTGATTGGGGGAAAGAACCAATCAAACATTTGGGATAAGATTCATTACCTGAAGGCCAAGTATCTCATCAATAGACTGGTCCTGCTCCATTGAGCTGCATGCTGCTTGCTTTGAGGTCTGAGGACTAATCTCACTAAAACAGACAGTTAAGTGTTAGAAAGTGTTTGTTTATATGAGAATATGGTCATATTTTAGCTGGATTTAGGTCAATATATTGCACAAGTGTTAGGTGATCAGTTTCATATCTTAGACATACAGAAACAAAGGGAAAAAAAACTGACACATTGCTGCCACCTGCTGTTATAGAGAAGTATTTCATATGTACTGACATGAACGCAAACCAAAATATGCAGACAAATCTGTCATCTAACAAGCAGATAATTCCAGTTTAGAATGGGTTTCAGTTGACTACATTTTTACCTTCCCAGGATTTTGTTTATATTTTCTGCCAACTTTTCTTGCAAGGACTTGTCATTTAGTATCTTCTCCCTTGCATTCTCTATAACCATTTGCTGAGGAGGAAATGGGGGAAAAAGCAAATATAATGCGAACAGGAATCTTAAACCGAACCAACAGCAAAACTCAGAAGAATTCAAATAGATAATTTGTTCCCGAGGTGGGGACGGCACTCACGGGGAAATTCTCGCCGACTGCTTCCTGATGTGACTCACACTGCTGCTCTACGATGGGGACGTTAGGTAGCAAACTTCCTCGCCCTGGTCCACTGCACCCACCCAGGCCCCCTCCCCTCCTCCTTGGGGAGTCACTGAAAGAAAAGCATGCGCAGGTCAGCACTTCCCTTTAAAAGGTAGGGGGAACAGACCCCACTTCACACACAGATATGTGCATTAGCATACTATGCCATAGGATATCGGTTAAGCACTAATCGTCACCTACCATTCCATGATTATTCCTTTAAGGTGAAATTAAATTGTTCCCCACCAATCAGGTGGTTAACTGTCTCTCTTTGTCTCGGTCTTAAATGTCATATTTATTTTTCTTAGTTTTTATATTCAATTTATTATTATATATTTGCACTACAAACAATATTTCAGCTCAATGTATGACTCCACAAATCGTATGTCTGAGGCTGACAATAAAAGATACTATGACTTTTAGTTTTAATATATTTAATATGGACAAAAATTAAAGTCCTTAATCACTGTTACCATTTTCTACGGGCAGGGGATAATGGGCCAGGGTTCATCCTGTGATCAGGAACCATAACTTGCAAAGGGGAATCTCCTGTAAAGACAGTGAAAGACCATTCAAACAGCTACTCTTAAAGATCAAATGGATTAACTCTATGGGTCCTTTCCCACCACACCAGGTACCGTACTTTTCGTACTTTCCGTTTTTCACTGACTTCCGGTTGAACATCTGTACCAAAAGTTAAAGTACCTAAAGCGCCAAACCAACCACAGTACTTTTTTGGCACTTCAGCACTTTGGGGTGGGACTTTAAACGCGTTTTTTGTTGACAGGTTATGCAAATAGCCTGCCTTGGAAACACAATACAAATCGGAAAAAGTTGAGAACTCAGAAAACAACAATAAACTAACAAAAGTTTAAAAAGTTAAAAAACAAAAGTAATAATGTATGAGTGGACAAATGAAAAAAACGAAGTTTAAACCACGATCTGGTCGGAAAAACAGATACAAGATCGGGATGACATGACAAGTGCCCTAAATGTGTCACAGCTTACGGTTCACACTGATGAAAAGTCTGCTTCCATCCTGGACCTGAGGCTGGCAAATCGAAGTGGTCCGTGTCTGCAGGGAGCTGTAGCAGACTGGTGGTGTATGTCCCAGAACACTTTGAGGGGCAGAGATGGGGCTTGGAATGTAGTGGCCAGACGGGGCTGGGCCTGAGGAAATCCTAGGGGCTGGGGACTGAGGAGAAGACAGTGCCCTCTGTCGCCTCAAATTCATAATTCCGTTCCGAGTACGGACTGCAAAGGAAAGCAATGGGGGAAAAAAATGAAATGATGGTTTATTTGCTATTTATACAAATATGAGTACATTGGAATGCTTCTTTTCGCACATCTCATCTTGCTCTCCTTTGACACATTAGGGCTATCACTTTTTTCAAAAATTAAGTTCGAACGAATTTCAAATGTCACAGCAATTACTTTGAATATATTCGGATACCTGTGGGATTGCAAACATAAGGCGAGGGAACGCAAAACTGTTTCAAAAAATATTTTTCCCGCCCTGAATTACGACAAACGGTCTAATGCGCTTATAGGCTACAGTGACACTTTCAAATTCAAATGGGTTAATTATAATTCGAATGTGAATATTTCAAAAGAATGTTCGAATATCGGTTAAAAAGTGACAGCCCTATGACACACATAGGTGAAAGCAAAGCTTGGGGTCTGAACGCAGGGTCAGCCATTTATCCGGTTCCACTAGACGCATCCTGGGTTAAGTGACTTGCTCAAAGGCCCAACATGGGTATTAGTTTGTCAGCCTCAAGATTCTAACCAGCAACCTTCCGATCACAAGCACAGAGTCCTAACCCGCTTAGAGTCACGCAGACCCTCCATACATTTTGCCTGACATATGCTGACTGTGCACTCTTAAAATGGCTTATGGCTATTCTACCACCTCAGATGTTTAAAATTCTCAGCTAAGCAAATGCTTAAATTCTAAGCACCAACTTACGTCGCTGGTTCTGGTGTACCGCTGGCGAATTCTGCATACATCTGGAGAAAAAAACACAACCAAACTATAGCCAACTATTCAAGTATCGCATTTTGGTCAACTATGCGCTCCCTTAACTTGCATGGGGAAAAAAATATATCAATATTTACAGGTGGACGGTTATAAATTTGCCATTAAAGACATGCAAACAGTAACATAGAAGTACATCAAAAATAAACTGTCCTTACTTGATTTGGTTTAGAGTGAATTCTAACTTCTTCCACAATGATGTCATCATGGCAGGTATTTGTGGTTCTTGGCTCGTTTCTACGTAAATAATTAGAACGCACAATGGAAATACGACCAGAAGAGCCATGAAAGTTGAGTAACTAAACAGTAAAATGTCCAGCTCTGGATGTACAGCTCATTACTGAATGGGAAACACCTACCCTTTGCTTTAGCGGCTACATATTCATTCAAGATCGTTGTCAGATTTTTTCCAAACAAGGACTGCAACAATAAAATATATATATTAACCTGTTAGTCTGCTGACAGCTTTAAACATTGGCACACATTCTGCAAACGGTAATATAAGATGGAAAGGCCGGAATTATAAAATATACTGGAAGGGGAGACACATACCACCTCCCAATATTCAGATGTATATATATTATAATTACTACCTTGCCCCCCCCCCACTCTAGTGTTGATTCCATGGCTACAGCCTTGTTAAACGTCACTGCCATAATATAAATATCCGGACATGTCCCTCAGCATGTGAAACACTTCACGCTGGAAAAGGTTAGTGGATAATATGAGAGGTGACGATATGGAGCACACTCACAAAGACGCAAGCAGGGATAGCCCCATCGTCCGTACTGTGCTCCGCATATTCCTTCAGATTGGGGCTTTCCAAAATGAAAGCCTGGCTTGTAGCGGACAGTCCCTCTTGTTGCAGGTAACCTTCAACCAAATCATGAACACTGATATGGTTACAAAAAAACATAACATCCGAGACAATAACGTGAGGAAAATCCCTTGAAACTGGTCTCATCTATACTTCTGTATGTTAATTACTGCGGAGATCACGAAACATGTAGGTAAGATCATTGACCAGGCAGGAAATGGGAAAATAACATCAGGTTAGACGTATACGTGGATGTGCCCTCCCGGGACATGGCGAAGAGTTATCGTTAAGCGTAATTAAGTTGTGCATTACACACCCCTATCTAATGGGCAGGGGCCACACTCATGACACTGGAAAATACACATCTCACTGACACGTACACAGTGCTACATCTTGATGGAGTATATGCAGAATTTCGTAATCGTAAGCTGATTACATACGAGAACTGTTTCATATTCCTTGTTTCATATTACGTAGGCATAGATCTTTAGCTACACAGCTAACATAAACCGCCCAAGTACTTTGAAAAACAAGATACTTTTAAGGGAAAGTTGCCGTCACGTTCCCATGTTACTTTTAAATAACTGAACACACCTAATAATACAAGCGTGACATAATTATTAATCTTTGCTCTAAACTAAAGTGTACAAGATTTTTTAATTGCGCCTGCCACTTTCGCACAGTGGTTCGCTAATAGGCTAGTCGAGGGAAGATCAACATCTCCCCTGAGCCGTCGTACTCACCCAAAACAAGCCTCGCTATGTCTGACGGTAGCAACATAGCTAATTAGTTCAGTTATTTCCCAAAAAGAATTATACGCACATCGTAAAAACATACGACAAGGCAAGGAACTGGAAAAATCTTGGTATTAATTTGACATTTCTCATCCCCAGCATGACCAAACTGGTTCAGACGTATTGTATGTCCCCTGAAATGGCGCGGAAATTCGGCATTCGACGACCGGAAGTTGGACAAGAAACGATGAATCACGGGAAATGTAGTTTATTCTAACGCGGGACCCGAAATTTCTTCTTCATTATTTTGATTCAGCCGGTAGCCTGTGACTGTCCTGCGAAATTTACGCACGAAAAGTGCAGAGAGAACAGTCGGAAAATTGCCGCACTTGACATACAGGATAAACATGTGTTTTGAGAACTTACATGCTGTCGCGCTTTTTATACCTATCAACATGGCAATCTGAATCTGAAAATATGGTTGGTTTGTACCGATTTGTGACCCGGCGGTGGAGGGCATGCTTGCAGTGGGAGGCGCGATTTTAATGATGAGGTCAAGATCAGCGTGGTGCAGACTACATAGAAAGGAAAGTGTCCGGTTTCCACAGAACATAAAAACAAAGTATGTAAACAGACATTTGCATGACTGTTCTGTTTTCGGATGAACACGTGTTCAGAAATTAGGTCTGTTGTACTGGTAGGGTGTTACTTATTGCTGCTTAATTACTGAACTTAGTTGTTATGGACCACCAGGAAGATGGTATCCTGCATAGGCATTAGCTGTCGATTGCTAATGCGCTAAGTATCCGGATTCGTGTACCGTTTCTACTATTAATGATTGCAAGTGAGCCTCAGCAGTCAAACTTGATATGGAGTGGTGGGCGTAACGTGCAGCAAACGTCCATTGGCAGTTTTACTGTACGTCTAGCTAGCTGGCAAACTGATTTCAGAGTAATGAGTACCCTTAAATATAGTAATATTCTGTGTCTTAGTGGTGGGATGGACGTGTACAGTACGTGTAGCGTGCAGTGCTTTCCTGGTAGTGCTAGTGCACTTCTACTTTCAGTTTCCCCCGATAGGTGTTTGTCTGCATCACTCTCCAGCACATCTAGTAGTTACGTATTATTTGCAAATGGAAACGCGAAGGAATCGTTCCGTTAAATTGTGACAGGTAATGTTCAGTGATGCAGGATGAACTTGTTTCCAAAAGGAGTTTCCAGTAGAAGCTGATGCCCTGTGTGCTGCTTCCCTGGAACCAGATCCAACGTTGGTGTTCCCTTCAGGAATCATGAGCCTAGTGCTCCACGAACTTCTGCTTTGCTGCCGTGGTTTAGAGAATGAAAAAGCTACAGAAAGAAAGGTGACGTAAAGACGCTTCACCGACTTATGCATTGCCATTTGATCAGTCTGTGATTTGACGATTTGGTAACACTATACTTAAAGCAGTTATAATAATGTATTATAATGGTGAGTATAAGCCATTATATTGCATTATGAAGGTATTTATAATGCGTCATAGATGAGAGCTTCATAGAGCATTCATGATGCATAATAAACATGGTTATAATGTGTTATGCCTCTTTATAAATGGCTATAGCTGTATTTATAACGCTTTATCAATGCATTATAATGCAGTATGAAGGTATCTATAATGCATTACACATGGGTGCTTTAAGTAAAGTGTTACGGGCAATTTCCCAACTGACTGTCATTTGGTTCTCATTCTCTTCCTGTACAGAAAGAGGTGGAGCGCTTTCGCCAGCTCATTCGCTCTCCTGATATCGTTCAGGAACTCGACCGCAGTTCTGGAACCAGAAGTTCTAAAGGCTCCAAGAAACTTAACTGGGATGCTGTTTTCAAGTAATTTCTTGTTTTTGAAGTTTGGGCCCGTTTTAATTGTTAGTATTTTTCCATGGCGAGAGAAAAGATATTTCTCATGCAATCTTCTGGCATAATCTACTTTCACAGAGAAATTAGTTTGTAGAATTTTATTTCATTGCTGTCTTTCCCCTCCAAATAGAACCTTGTTTTGGCTCTATAGTTCTTAATTTAAATATGACCTTTTTTGAAGGTTTCTGCAGCGATATCTTCAAAAAGAGACTGAATCATTGCAATCTGGGAAAGTCAATGTCTCTGCCACGACGCAAGCCAACCGCCAAAAAAAGATGCAGGAGATCAGCAGCCTGGTCAAGTACTTTATTCGATGCGCAAACAAACGTAAGGGCTTTTTGTGTCTGTCGTTCGTTTTTGTTTTGTTTGTCTCTTCTGTCTGGTGGCTCCCAGTCACGGTTTAACCCGTTGCCATTTTTTCTTACCAGGCGGGCCGCGATTGAAGTGCGCAGACCTGCTCCACCACGTCATGGATGTCTTGCGCAGTTCCTACAGCTGCACTGCCTACGGTGAAGATTACAGCAGCCTCCTGCTGAAAGACATCCTGTCTGTCAGGAAGTATTGGTGTGAGATCACTTGGCAGCAGTGGGGCGGTTAGTGCAGTCTTCCTACCTTATATGATGTGTAGTGATGATGTGCCAAGTATGTGTGCTGATTTCCCATTTTTCCCATCTTGCTCAGATCTGTTGGATTTGTATTGTGGCTTCTTCAGTGCTGGATCTGGAGCTATCAACCGTGTCCTAGTGAGCAGAATCATCCACACTGTTGTTAGGGGCTGCTGTTTTCAGACTGAAGGACTCACCCACAGGCTCTTCTCTTTCTTCTCCAAAGCACTGCTTCATGCCAGGTATGCCGATATCCCCTTGTCCTCATAACAACTTTGATTTCTTTGGCATCCATAATGAATGTTAACATTTTTCTGTGTCATGCAGGAAAGAAAAGCACCTAGTTGTACTGGAGCACTTGGTATCTGCCATGAACATATTTCTGAGGTCTTCTGCCGTGAACTGCCGCATTCGGGTGTGTCAGCTTGGGGAGGAACTTCTGCCCTCCATCCTGTACATCTGGGCTCAGATGCGGCCATGTCCGATGCTGAAGGAGGAGCTGGTGGAGTTCTTCAGCTTGCAGCTATGTGTTCACCATCCAAGAGGAGCAAAGACCGAGGATACAGGTGCAGAAAGATAGAGCTGATGTTGTCTGTGATCTGCTAGCTATATAAAAATATGTTTCAGTCTAAGGGACAAATACCCATGTGATATTTCACTGAAACACAGGCGCCTATGCTGAGGATTGGACAAAATGGCAAAGCCTGCTCTATAACCTTTATGATATCCTTGTGAGTGAAATCGGCCATATAGGCAGCCGAGGGAAGTATGTCACAGGTTCACGTCGCATCGCGGTGAAGGAGAACATCATTGAGTTGACTGCAGACATTTGCCACCAGGTAAAAAGTCACATGGACTCCAGGTTTACAGACGATCACTTTATCTTGCTTTGCTCTGAGTCCCTGCTATTGTATCTTCTATATCTTGTTCAGCTTTAATTCTCTGTTACAGCTCTTCAGTCAGGAAACGCAGGTCTTGGAGGTCACCCAGGCACACCTTAGAACGACCCAGTGGGAGTGTCCCCAGACAACCCCTAGCAAACGAAGACGGATTGAACTGGGGTGGGAGGTTCTTAGAGACCATCTTCAGCCATCTAAGAGTGACTTTGACATTATTCCATGGTGAGGCATTTTTCAAACGTCTTAGTAGACCATTTGGAGACCATATTTGTACCTGGTACAAATACATGTTTTTGATTTGTGTTTTTTGCAAGATACTGTATACCGTGTGTTTACTTGTACTTGGGATCCTAGGCCTGGATTAGGGTTAGGGTTGACTTATCAGTGCTTGGAATATCTTTCCAGGTTGCAGATTAGCTCCATGCTAGCCTCCAAGTATCCTTCACTCCTTCCGGGGAAGGAGCTGGTTCCCCTGCTATCGACGCTTTGTCAGCTGCTGTCGGAGCAGCGACGTGGAGAGCGGGGACCCCACGTTCTACGTTGCCTGAGGGAAGTGGCCCATTGCCAGGCCCTGCGCCCTGACCGTGTTCAGGTTCAGGGCCCTGAGTTACGCAAGTTGTGGAGCCGCATCTGGACACTGGCCATACGCGGTGCCGGCTTTCCACAGACCGAGGCTCTCAGTCTGAACCTCCTGCAAGCCATCATTCAGGGGGACCTCATTCCTGTTGATAAGGAGTTCTGGAAACTCTTCACCAGCTCTGCTTACAAGCCATCCAGGTATTTTATTTGGTGTGAATTGCAGGCCATGTGGTCCATTAAGCTGCCCACCATGTGCGATGACACTGCTCTGGGTGCTCTGTCCATAGAGATGCGGTGACGTGCCTGGCCCAGGCTTTGCTGAAATGTGCACCCCCGAAAATTACCGATCCAGGTCCAGACCATGTAGCTGTAGAAGGCTGTGGTCTGCCCAGCTTCAAAGAGTCAAGTATTAGCTGGCTGCTGAACAGCAACCAGAGTGAGGAGATGGAGGAGAGCAGCAAACCTCATCTTATTGTCAGCAGGTACTTGTCATGTTTTTTCAGTAAGGCCTTTTCTCAGTAGCACCTTGACTAAGGTTGTCATTGAGCATATGCTAACCTATTTCTATCATCTCACCTATAGGGATTTTCCAACTCTCCTAATTCCCAGGATTCTCGTATCTTTGACTCTCAAAGACACCAGGACTGGCATGTTGTTTCTTAAAGATTCACTAGTTTCTGAGAGGTGAGGCTATCTATGTCTTTGCTGTATGTCTAGGGCCTGACGTAGTGCCCCTGAAAAGTTATTCACCGGCTCCGTTTAACGACTAAGTCAAATGGTGTTGCTTTTTTTTAAAGTTCTTCAGCCCAAGATAGCATATCATGTGCAGGCAAAGAGGGCCTGTGTGAGATGGAGAGAATGTACCTCCAGTTTTCCTTCGATGCGGAGCCCATCTGTCCCACGGTGAAGTTGACTAGCGTTGCGTCATGTTCTGGAGACCCTCAGGTCACGGTTGTTAAGGTCTTGAAGGACAAAGTGGAACAGGACTTACTGTTTATAGCTGATCACCTACTCAACTGCTATTCTCCTGAGGTAAGAATGTGGAGTGTGTGTATGAACGTAGTACAGCTAGACATAGAGATGTGTGTAGTACTTGTTGGCATAACCATACACCCAACATACACCAATGACTCTCTGTTCTGGTGCAGTCACCGACCACCCCTCCAGAATGTTTGGTCCGATGTTGTACCCTCCTGACGGGCGTTCTGGGCGCATACGTACGCACCGGGATTCTCAACGAGGAAGATGCTCACAGGTCCTCGCTCTTCCAAAAAGCCAAGGTTGGCTGGGGCATGGGGGACATTTTAGCGGAAGTCTAGTTAGGGGGCATTAGTGTGACCTGTTTCCGGTTGAATTCTTACTGGATTTTGCAGTCGTTGGCTCAGCATCTCAATGAATACATCGGAACAGTGAGGGGAAGGATGACAGATGATGGTACTCTCTCTACCCTGAAGACTGTCATGCAACTCTGCACGGATGGTATCACCAGAGGGACAAAAGTAAGATACTATTCACATTTACACGTTTAGTAGACACTTCTATCCAAATGAATGTGGAAAAGAGGCAAATGGCACGTTATAGCCATACACCCTGTCAGAATCAACCACAGAGTCAACAACAACTTCTAACAAAACAAGAACTTAATAAAACTATTCAAGGACCTGAAGTGCAAAATAGGAACATTCGGGGAACGTAAAGAGGTATTAGGCTGGTAGAGGAATTCATAGAACAGTTGGGTCACTGATGAACAGGGGTGAAACGCTTCATCAATTCTAATCGTCGCATTGATCGTTAAGGCCGCAATACAGTTTAATCGACTCATTTAGGAAATATCGATTCATATCATTAGACCAGGACGATTCGCTGAACCGCTGCCAAAAAAATTAAATCTATGAAAAAATCTTACATGAAATAATGTAGAGATTCACCTTAGTAGAGACCAAAACATTACAGTACATTTTATGCAGTTTAGTACGACTTTTCCTACGGTTTCAGAGCATAATCAATACACATATTCAGAAATTGTTTTTTGTTGTTAAAGTATAAATACCAGTATTACAAATACTGATTCGCTCACTTGCAAAACTGAATCGTATCATTGCAAAGCTTACGATTTACACCCCTACTGATTTGTCTGTCTCTTATTAATACTGATTTTATTCTTATTTTCATTGTTGTTTTGTTTCTCTGATAGGACATAATGAGGTCAGTCTCCTGTGGCTTGTTCTTGCGTTCCTTGCCATCAAGACTGCTGACTGAACTCTGTGACATATGTAAAATGATGGTGAGTCTCGACTGATCCGTTCAAACGACAGGGGTCTGGGTAAGAGGAGTCCCTGGCGAGAAACGACGACTGTGATGTCACCGTAGGAATTCGTCTCGTCTCTCGTCTCCAGCTGACAAACCCGTGTAAAAAAGGCAGCGTTGCGGTGGATGAGGATCGCATGGAGGACGACCTGGAGATGACCCGAATTCAGGCGGACGACTTGGGCCACGTCGACCTGATCAGCGGTGGAGAATCGGTTGCTTCCAGCTCGGGCACCGAGCTCCGGCAGGTCACAGACGGCGGTGAAGTTCAGCACTCCACAGGTGCCCGCTTACACCACCATGGCCAAATCGGTCCGCATGTGGTGGTAAGGCCTAGTTGCCTAACAGCCTCTTGCATATCTCATCGCCATCTTGCATAGGTGCCCAAAGTGCACTGGCTGAGGAACTCCTGGCCAAACAGGACCTGGCATTCCTGGCCACCCTCAGGTTCCTCTGCCTTTGTGCGTCTGCCCAGTTCACGCACGGACTTTCCTTCAAGCCGCCCGAGATCCAGCGCCGGCTTCTCCTGCTCATCGACCAGATTGACCTTGCAAAGCCACTGCATCTCAACGTGGTGAGTTACCTGCTCCTAGATCAGTTGTTGAATTATGGGATTTTTTTTTTTAAAAAGGCTGACGACTTTTGAATTGACCTTCTTTATTGAGTAAAGTAACTTCTTGTTTTTTTCCCTCAGTATCTCACTTTACTGAATAAAATACCGGCTGTGGATACATCTCTAGCAGCCGAAGATTTTGATTCACTTCTAAATCCTCTAGCGTAAGAAGAGATTCATTTTTTAAAACATAATTTTTTTATACCATTTGTTTGTCATTTTTGTTTACTATCTGAGCATCTCACATGCACTCTTTCCCACAATCCACCTTGTTTGCAGAGATTTATGCTCTTTGTACCGACAAGACCAGGAGGTCTGTGCCACCATTCTGCAGCACCTCCTCTCCTGCATCCGCAGCCTGAGCCAGACGCAGGACTCGGCTGAAGATATGCGGCACGTTCAGGGGGCTCTTCTCAAAGTGGTCTCCGGTTTCTGGTGAGGCCCAGAGTAGCACTTCTGAAGGTGCTGCCTTTAAGAGCAAATCTACAGTAATTGAGTTTCTTGTAGTATACCTTAAGATCTTCTCCAAAGTGGCCATTGAAGAAATTTGCTCCTAAGCTGGTTCTTATTTTCCTGTCAGCATCCTGGCCCGTAATGACAAAAGCATAGCTTCTGTGAGGGTGGCCTTGGTGCACTGTTTGGTGGCTTTGCTGGAGGTAAGATCTCCCTTGTGTGGACCACTTTATGGACCAGAAAATGCTCACTTTTTATTACAAGCATCCCCACAACCAAAGCGGCTGAACGTTGGATTCACATGTTTAAAAGTCATTCTGTGTCATGCTAAGTGCACTAATGCTGAACCTCTCGCCCACCCCCGTCTTCAAGGTGGACCCTTACTGTAAATGGGCAGTCTTGAGCCTGCAGGAGGAGGAACCAGTGTCAGCCGTCCTTCCATCCTTCCTTGCAGACCCCCACCATCATGTCCGCATGCTGGCGGCCTTGTCCGTGGACAGGTCTGTCCGGTCTGCGGTTTGACCATTGGAGTAGATTGATAAACAGTTGGAATAGGAATATATCTATCAATTAAAAATCTATAAACCTATAGATCTCGATAGACGCTAATGCATAGCATGCGTGGTCTCTCTTTAGGCTTATATCTTAAAGAAATCTTGCTACCTTTCTACATGTACACTGAAATGGTGTTTTCTCCATCAATGCTACATATCTTAAAAATAGACTAAATTAAGAGTAATAATGCATACAATATAGATATACGGTATATAGCTGAATAGTAAATAAACGTGCAATAGCGCAATGAGGTATTATTTTTTAGCAGCATTAAATGTAATAGTGTAGATCAAAAAAAAAATGATAGCGACAGTCATATAATGAAAAATGAGCAGCACTGCAAAGTGTCGGTCAGACAGATGGGTGCGTATGGAAACGTGGGCGTCGGGGTGATATTATTTGAGTTATTTCTTGCCTTGTCAAGGTGGTTGGTGGCGTTGGGGTAGAAACTATGGATTGTGACGTTTCCTGGAAAGTCTGTGCTGTCTGTGTCCTCAGACTCTTCTTGGAGATGTCACCAGGCCACACATTGAAGGAGATGCTGTCGCTGCGATTGCAGCAGGCCGCTTTCGAGAACGTGTACCTGAAAGCGCAGAAGGGGATGCGGCTGGTAAGGACGGCCTGGCGGGAAGGCAGCGGTTCTCGCGGGCCGCTGAGCGTGCGTGACGCGGCACCCTCTTGTGTGTCCTGCAGAAGGGTGGAGCCCCAGAAGAGCAGCGGGATGAGGTGTTCAACCGGCGTGCCACCCTGCTGAAGAGTGTTGCGGGGATGCTGGCCTGCAGCCCCATGTGCGAGAAACAGGCCTTGTTTGCCCTCTTCCAGTCCCACCGGGAGAACAACATTGACCAGCAGCTGATCAGGAAGGCAGGCACCGCCTCTTTCCAGAGCTCTGTGCATCTCGCACCCCTCTCATCCGCGGGGTCATCACCGGCCATGTCATGCACACTTGGACTGCTCAAGTCACATTTCCCACAATTGTCATTTTTTCCCCCCAGATTTGACTTGACTTGTTTTTATGAGATGGTCAGCAATGACGTGTGGGTGTTCCCTCTCAGGTCCTGCAGAGCGTGGCGCAGACCCTGGGCTACAGGAGCGCTGAGAGCTTGGTGCGCTCCCACCTGGACTACCTGGTCACAGAGTGGCTGAGGCAGAGGCAGAGTGAGCCGGGCTACACGCTGGAGTCCTTCCCCTACGCGCTGCTTGGTCACATGACCCTTGAGGACTTCTACAGGTTTGTGCTCACGGACATGGGTACCTGTGCGTTTCTGCGTGAATTAGGTGAGGGTTTAAACAGCCATAGCGTTTAAAAAACATAATAAAGTAATGCATAAACTATGCATTTTAAGATTAAAACCTTTAAATTTCAAATAATGATTGGGAGTCCTGGTGACCCTGCCAATGAAAAGATGGATGCAAGGTTTCAGTAATCGATAAGTGGATCCTCTCCTTGTGTAACTTCTTGCCCCAGGTCCTCCTACCACGTCCTGGTGCCGCATTTGGTCTTCTTGGACGATTTCAAGCAGGTGAAGTCCATCGGGACCATGCTGAATTCAGACTGGAAGCAGCTGCTGGCCGACTGTTTCCCCAAGATCATGGTGAACATCCTGCCCCACTTCGCTCTCCCGGCCTCCGACGGCCAGGTGGCGCTGCAGAGGGAGACGGCGAACCGCGTGTATGACCTGCTGAAGGATGCCAACTGCCTGGGAAAGCAGGTGAGGGCAGAAGGCTGCTCTGCAGTAGTCCTGAGATCGTCCCCAACTTTCCATTATACAGGAATGAAATTTTTTAATTTTTTTTGATCTTAGCAAATAGACAGCCTGATTCGCAGCAACCTGGCGGACATAGTGGTTGAGCTGTTGATGACTCTGTATGAAGAGGCGGGACCAGAGACAGAAGGGGGCGGAGAGCTACACAGGTTTATTGGGTAATAATCGCCATTCAGATCTGTCAGTCACGTCCAAGCTGTTACAGCTAGGGGTGTAACAGTACACAACATTCATGGTTCAGTACAAACCTCGGTTTTGGATTCGGTACAAGAGAATTTGTTTTGATTATTAATAAATCTGCAAGCATACACACACAATTAGGAAAAGTTAATGGCAATGTGTCGACGTGTCTCACCAACAAAACATATTGGATGCTTATTTGAACATTGCAAAAATATGTAAAACAAATAAAAAAATCCAAAAATATAACAGGGCTCTGGAACCCTGCAATCTTGCATAGGCCAAGCGAGTATCGAAAATGATTGGATGGATAACATACTAATGAATTAAATCCCGCATAAATCCTATGTTTTCTACTACCAGGTATGGATGATTATCTGTAGCGACAGTCGTAGTAAATTTTTTTTCTCCCGGTCTGAATTTCCTGGCTAAAGCATCTTAGACGCCACTGGGAGACTAACTTGCAGAGGCTGTTGCTGCCTCGCTCCGGCCGTACGCACACCCGGATGATGTCGTCTCACATGAGTTAACACGTCGGATGTGTTTCCAGCATCATATCTGAGTTCTGTATAGCAGAGCTGACAGAGAGTCTTTGACTTATGAACTACTCTCTCTCCAGTGTTGATGTATTTTATTGGGAAGACAAAATGTTCCCGAAAAGCCGATAATGACTGACTGTAATCAGCTTTAGCTGTAACTAACACACAGCCGCAATGAGCATAATATTTTTGTGTTGAAAATCTGTGAATTTAGGTTCCACCCATATCAATAAATTGTTTCATCTATTTAATTGTGCGTACCAAACTGAAAATGATGTACCGAATGGCACACGATAAATACCTGTACTGTTATAGCTCTAGGTACAATGAATTAGAAATGAGCTCTGGCATTCCTTCAGGCAATTGGACCCTGCTCCAAACCCACCCTACTTCAGTTCCTACGTGATTAAAGCAACCCTGGACTACCTCAGCAAGTGCCACAGCACGAATGTCCGGTCGCTAGTGGCCATTCTTTCTAAGACCCCGGTGAGATGCCAGCGCCGTCTTAAACCCACGTGTGATGTACTGGACCCATGTGAGGGGAATTCCTTCATACCACAGCTAGCTTGGCTGTGGTGTTAAAAGGCAGCTTGATGGATGCTGTGGATGTTTCTTTTCGCCGCCAGATCTCCATCCAGAAGGTTCTATTTTCCATTTGCCAGAAGGCATCGGAGACCACCAACGCTTATGAGAAACACCGCATCCTTCTCATGTACCACCTATTTGTGAGCTTCCTACTTAAGGAGATAAAGGATGGCTTAGGTGGAGCCTGGGCCTTCGTCCTGAGAGATGTCATCTACACGCTCATCCACCATATCAACAGCAGGTGAGGAGCATAATTGCACTTTAATCTGCATCTACAGTCATTTTTCTTCAGGTTTAAGGTTTGACAGTGCCATGCTTGACCTGTCTGCCCCAGGCCATCTCAACTGGATGAGGTGTCCACCCGCAGCTTCTCCCTGTGCTGTGACCTGCTGACTTCTGTATGCCAGACGACCGTGCAGTTCTTTGCGGACACTCTGGAGAGCCACCTGCAGGTTATTGTTGGTACTCTTACGGCCCAGGTGACCGACCAGTCAGCTGTCTCGCAGCAAGTAAGAAACTACTCGCCCTACACCGTAGTACTGTAGTCTGTAAGGAATTGATGCACAGAATTTAATTGGTGAAATGTTTGCATAGTATTAAGTACTAAATCAGTGAAATCTATTGGGAAAATAATATTGATTTTCAGAGGGGATCAGTGATTTAACAACTGTGCTGGAAGTTGTACTTGCGTATATGTTGTTCTGCATGTTGTAGTCGTCTTTGGGCGCTGCAGATGTCCTGTAAAGATCCATATGATACAGACGCTCCTGGCTTTACAACAGTTGGACTTAAGATTTTTTACTGTATGATGGTGCGATAGTGAAGCGCATTCAGTAGTCACCTTTGAATTTTGATCTGTTCACGGGCTAGCGATATACTCATACCATGCTTTCCACTGATGCCGGGCGATATTGGCATCCAACCAGCCGAGCTCCCAGTCTCTGTAGCGATCACGAGTGTAAACATCTCATACAGTGTTTCACAACATATCATATAGTGTTTATAGTTTATATAGTTTAACCAAATAAACTTGCATTCCTTTGTTTACCTTTCAGTTACTGGTATTTAGTTACAGTAATTAGTTATTTACTTATTCAGTGACAGTAGTTATTTGCCCATTTATCATGTATTCTTATTAGACTTATAATATTTTCCACTTATGTTGGGTTTGTAAGTTGAGGAGCACCTGCACTTCACAAAATTATTCGACGTGTCTCCCACCTGCGCTTTAAGGTTCTGGGCCTACTGAAGTTCCTGGTGATAGACTGTCAGGACGACGAGCGATTGAAGGGAGCCATCCGGCACCTGGAGCCTTTTCCAGCGGGGCCTGCCTTCCAGGAGCTGCGGGCCTCTCAGCAGGCACTGAAGTACAGTGAGGGAACCTTCACGCTCAGACCGGTAAAAAGGCCTCTGTGACTATACAGGAAACTAGTGGAAATGAAAATCGGCCAATGGATTGACCCGGTTTTGTTTAATCATTAGTTTGTTCATTTCTTTAGAGTCATTTCATTTATTGAGCTATATTTCTATGTCCATACTGGTTTTTATATTATTAACATTTTATATCGTTTTTTATATTTAATCGATTCACCCATTTCCTATAAGCGCTTATGAAATGCAATGCATGAAAGTTGATATTTGCTTGATAATACTCTTAATGCAATTCAGTAATGTGGACATATCTCCTAAATCACCATAATATTTTTCAGTTTGTTAAATATCCGATTTGAGTGCTCTGCGGTTTAGTAGCTGTTAAGGAAGCTCTATCAGTGAAAGTGACTGAAGATGATGAGTTATTTATAAACGAATCCCTCAGTCCCATATGCTTAATTCAGCTTAGCTTGTACACAAATCTTCACACATGGCATGAGTTCCGCACCGCTGTTCTAGATGTATCCGACAATCCATTTCCTCCACATTTCAGGAGATTAACCACTTCCTGTCTGTGTCACCCTGTGACGCCCTTCCCATGACAAGGCTGGAGGGTTTGAAGGAGCTGCGGTTGCAGCTCGGCACACACAAGGGGGCGGTCAGAGAACTGCTCAGAGAGTGCCAGGGTGGGCCTTCAGCTTTAATATCTTCCCTACACCCAGGAACCCACCTTCGGGAGGAGCTGACCTTGTTTTTTCTTGTTCTGTTTACAGCTGACCCCACAGAGAGTGTCCTCATGAGGCTGGTGCTGAACCTTCTGCAGATTTGTAAGATGGCTGTGAACCACCCTGGGGGAAGGGATGTTTTAGGTATGTACGTGCTATAGCGGTGATGGACTGGACCAGCATATTTACATCTGGAACTTTTTGGTACTGATCTTCACCCCTAGCGTTATGTCCTACCAGAACCTCTGATTCTGATTAGACATGTTATCTACAGAGGCTGTTGGGAGCTGCCTGGGGGAACTGGGGCCTGTGGACTTATCCACAATCGCTCTCCTTCATGAGAAAGACCAGGTCAACGCAAAGGCTGTGGAGCGCTTCACAGACATGGAGCTCCAGTGGACCTTCATTGTCTTCAACTGCATGAACAGTGCCCTGGTTCACCCCTGGTAAGGGTCCTGCGTGTACCACCTTTTGAAAGGATCCCGTCTGGGTTCATTATCTAAGGCATCCATTTCTGTCAGCATTAAGGTGAGGCAGGCATCTGTTCAGTGTCTGAAAGCCATACTGGCAACAAGAACTGGGGCAAAGTTCTGGGAGGCGCACAAGGAGAGCCGGGACACCCTGCTGGTCTATTTCAGCCCTCTGCGGTCAGTAAAAAAGAAGGTCAGTCATCCAGTTACTTTTAAAGGGCAGCTGTAGACCATTACTGTTCACTCCTGAGGGTCAACATAATGTACAGGCCATTATGAGTGAGATATATCCAGAGTTTCAGAGGAGAATTGGGTTGTGTGGTGGATAAAAATTGGGTTGTCCTCAAAATGGGCCTCGGTGCTAGTGCTTAAACCTAGATGACTTAGGTAAAAATATTAAGCTTTGGTGAAGAACTGCACTGATTTGTATGTTCTGCTGGTATGAAGTAAGAAACTACAAGAGTGTTGGATGGAAGGTTCTCTTAGGGAACTAAACAGTTTAATGGTCGTGCATGACTCTCATGTCCTGTGACCAGACCCTGGAGGAAAGCACTCAACCTAAGCTGGGTTCCAGGGAGCAATTGGACAACTCGGAGCTCTGGGTGCCCCAGCACGGTCAGCACGGTGCTTGGATAAAGACCCTCTGTGTGGCCCTCGTGGACAGTGGGGGCGTCACAAGTGAGGCACTGCTTCTGTCGCGTCCCCTGTGTGAGGTGAGCAGGACCGGGACCGACGTGTGCGGATTAGGGCCCTTCAGGGCATTCACATTATATTGATTTGTCAGACGCTTTTGTCCAAGGTGAGGTTCAAGTGGGAAAATAGCACAACAGAAACAAACGTGCTGTCAAAAATTCGACTAGGCATGAGTGAACTCCCTATGAAAGCTCAGGTATGAGCGTAAGCAGTATTGAAGCTGGAGCTACACAGCAACCTCTAACAAAGTAAGAACTTAATAAGACTATTCAGTGGACCGAGGCGCAACACTGAGAACATTCAGGAAACACTGAGAGGAGCTTGGCTAGTAGAGGAATTCTGAAACTCATGGGTCAGAGGGAAGAAGGAGCAATGTTTTGAATTCCGGCCAGCAACACAATTAAAAATCTGGTGATTCACAGGGAATAGAAAGCTTCTAGATGTACAAATGGCTATATTTTAACAATGTAAGCTTCGTAAGTCCAAGACACTGTTAGGTAGTGATGTCATAATTTCCCCAAATATTTGGAGGCTAATCATTTTGAAATGTGAGGGCTGCAGCTGGTTAAGGCTGTCTTTCTCCCCCGCGTTATGCTGGCTTTCAGGTAAAGACGGACTTTTGCCAGAAGGTTCTGCCGCTCTTTATCCACGACATCCTGTTTCACGATGCTGACGGCTCCTGGAGGACTCTCCTCTCCAGCCACATCCGCGACTTCTTCACGTCCTTCTCTAGGGCAGTCTCTGCCTGCAGCCGCTCCACCACACCCCTCCTTGCAGATTCTGGTTAGTCACCATCCCGAACCCCCCCCCCCCAGTTACACTCTGGGTGCCAGATTTGCCTCTGAAAGATCAAGTTTCAGGGGCACTTGTTTTTGTGGATTTTAATCTGCTTGTTTACCTGAGTTATTTGCCTTCAGTACCTACCCATCCATCCATCCATCCATCCATCTACCAGTAGTTTGTCCAATCCTGTTCACGTAAATACAGATGTATTTATATTATGTACATTAAAAACTGTATATTTTGTAAAAATTGTTTTAACACTTTTAAAAATATTTAGATTTTTGATGACTGTAATCTTATTATTACTTAGTTTTCCGTAAGACCCCTGTGTATTTTGTAGGAATAGATATATTATGCAAACAGATCCTTAAGGGTTTAGTCTCGTTGGTACCTTAAAATAATGTATTTGTTTCCTCAGGAAGTGAGACTGATATTTCAAACCAAGGGCTGCTGGACAAGTCCTCTCTTCGTACAATGCTGGCCGTCATCGACTACCTCCGACAGCAGAAGAGGCCTTTAGAGCCCGACAGGTTGGTGTGTGTTCTTGGTGCCTCATCTTTGCTCGTTTATCAGTAGTTGTAAGATGCCGTGTCCCCTGCTCTAGCATCACCTATGGGACGGTCTGCTACTCAAACTTCTGGCTGGATCTGAACTACCTAGAGGTGGCCCGCGCGGCTCAGTGGTGCTCTGCCCATTTCACGGCACTGCTCTACGCCGAGATCTACATGGACAAGATTCGATCCGACATGGAGGACAACCGAAGGTAGATACTTGTTGCACCTGCCACTCATAAACTGACGTGACTCTAAACCAAGAGCATCATTTAAACCAAAAACATAATGTTTTGTAGCCTTTTTTTCTGTGCATACTGAATTTTGTTGGTGATATTTTATTTGCTGAAATCTGTTGTAATTCCAGTTTGATTTGTGAACTTTAAGGATGATTGTGCCAGTAACTAGTTCAGCTTAAAGTATGAACGTTTTAATAGGTAAGTCATTTAAGCAACAGACATAGTATGTACAGTAAAAATAAAATGATGAATTGGTTGTGGTGTGGAGGCGGTTAGCACTGTTGCTTCACACCTCAACGATCAGGGTTCAAGTCTCTGCTCCATGCATGGAGTTTGCATGATCTACCCATGTTGTCATTGGGCTTCCTCTGGATTCTCCGGTTTTACCCCACAGTTAAAAAATGTATAAAAGATGGATGGATGGATGGAGTAGGTTTTTTTTTTTTAAGTACCACGCAGAAAATCTGTGCTTTTGATGTTTGCAGCTGCACCGGTGGTTTGGGTTGACTTTCCCTCAGTTTTCCCCCAATCGTATGAAACCTTATCACCCCAGGGCCCAGCCCAAAGTCTCACGGAGAATCGTATTCGAAGAGAGCAGTCAGAACTTCACCATCGCCAGTCTAAGTGAGAGGAGCGTGGAGGATTCGGGCATCAGCCTTCAGGTGAATCTTTACTTCTAGGCCTCGTAGCTTATATCCGGTATTTTCTAGTCTGTCAGTATTTCCCAGGCAACTGGCTCCTCTAATGCTGCCTCGAGATTTTGTTACAGTGTCATTGGTATCTTTATTTATTCACATCCATGCATTTTATTTTATTGTGCCTTTTATATTCTAATTTATTCTGTCCCTTTTTCTGTGTAAGCCTCTATTTTTGCTATCAGAATCTGAGCTGCTGCTTTGTCCCGATTTTCTTCTAGGAGTCAGTAAAGTGCCAGCTCATCTCTCATCTTATTCCTAAACTTTGTAGGACTTACTGATTGAGGCGTACAAATGTATCGGCGAGCCGGACAGTCTGTATGGGTGCGGCGCAGGAAAGGTGGTCAGCCCTATTACGAGGTAACTTGTGTGCACTTTAGGTGTGTGTTTGTGTGGGAAGTTTAAGCAGAAGGGTGACGCGTTGGCCATTTTGCAGGATCAGGACCTATGAGCATGAGGCCATGTGGGGGAAGGCTCTGACATCCTATGACCTTCATGCCAGCCTCCCTGAGGTCACACGCCAAGTAGGGATTATGGAGGTGGGTGGAGCTATGGCAGGTTCAGCTCAGGACCGCTTGTAATGTCTGCTGGATCCTCTAGAGGCCGCCAGACAATCAATTTTAACTCGACCTCCTGCTCCCTTCCCCAGGCCTTGCTGAACTCTGGGCTGTTCAGCACGCTGGCCACATACCTGCGCGGCCTGGAGAGTGAGGGAGTGGAGTGGGGGGTGGAGCTGCGGGAAAAAAGATTCCAGGCTGCCTGGAGGAGTGCGCAGTGGGACTGCGACCTTTCGGAGCGGTCAGCGGCCGTGCCTGTGATGTCATCGTTGGGGAGGAGGCGGGGCAAGAGTAAACGACAGCTGGCTGGCTGACTTCTGTGTTTTCCTCTTCTATACCAGGAGTGAAAAGCTTGACCCTGGGTTCAACGAGTCGATATTCTGCGCCCTGCGAGCTCTCGCGGACAGAGAGTTCGCCACTTTCGATGGAATGCTGAAACGTGCCAGGTGCAAATGCCCTCAGTCATGTAGAAGTTGAAACATTTCCCGCAGCTCTTGTTAGTGCCATTTGTTTCATCTTCTGTCTTCATCCTGGTTAACGTTATGGGGAGTTTGAAGCCTATCCCAGGCAACGTTTACTTTTACATGGGCAAGGCACACACATGCACGCAATGTAGCCGACCTCCAACAGAAGAAAAGACCTTTAGACTAACTGCATGTCTTTGGACTGTGGGAGCAAATTGGAGTATTGGAGGATCCTACATGACACCAGGGGGCCGTGCATTCCCCACACACGCACGCACGCACACACACACACGCACGCACACACACGCACGCACACACACACACACACACACACACACACACACACACACACACACACACACACAAAAATGTATCAAAGTATCAAAGGATGGATCAGAGTTGAGATCCCCAGAGAGATATGAATGTATTGATTAAGGTTAGGGCTGGGTAGGGGTTAAGGTTGCCATAGTTAGGATTAGGGTTACACCCATACAAATGGAGGGTCTCCACAAAGAGAGCAATACCTTATGTGTGTGTGTCAGGTACTATGAGGTGGAGGAGCTGTGTCGCGGCAGCCTGGAGGCCGTGTCCTCGTTGTACCCGACCCTCTGCAACCTGCAAAGGATCAGCGAGCTGGAGAGCGTCGGCCAGCTGTGCTCCAGGTGACACATCATGCCGTCCGGGACTCGTCTCACCTTGACGAGTCCTTTGTTCGCCCTTAGCGTTTTCTAACGGCAGGATGCATCCACCAGTAGCGTGTTCTTAAAGGTTTCGACGCGGTTGATAGTGCTTCAGTTGCAGGTGATGAGCCTGATTTTGTATGTTTGTATCGTTTCAGAAAACTAGTCTTCATTGTCCACTCCGTTTTTGCCCCTGTCTGTCGTTTGCATGGCCATTCACTGCTCATGTCACTTAATGTCTCAAAAATCATGATGGTCTGAATCCTTATAGTATGTTCAAACTTTTTCTTCAGTTCATTTAAAAAAATGTTTTAAATACTTAGATTTTGCTTGATAACGCCCCAACTTCTTCGTTTTTGTAGTGTGTGGCTCTGTGAAGTAGGACTCTGCGCTCGGGATTGTGAAGGTTGTTGGGTCAAATCCCATCACAGAGTTCTTTCAGCGCTGGGCCCTTGAACAACACCCTAACTGCTTACTCTGTTTTCGCAATCGTTAGGATAAAAGCATCTGCTTAATAGATGAAAATGTATTGCAAAAAATGCATACTTTTTGCCCATTTGGATATTTAGATTTGTTTTGGGGTATGACTCCTCCCTCTGTATATCCCCCTAAAGGTCCGTGACAGAATCAGGTCTGACTGAACTGTACAGTGGCTGGCAGCAGCACTCCCAGCTCTTGATTGACAGCGATTTCAGCCTATTGGAGCCAATCATGGCCCTGCGCACCACAATGCAGGAGCTGCTGATTGGACAGGAGCTGGCGGGCGAAAGGAAGGAGCACTTGTGCACGGCCCTGACCTCGCATCTCATGCAGATGTGCAAGCTGGCCCGGCAGGCAGGAAACACTCAGGTCTGCTAACGTCTCTGCTTCCTTCCTGTGAGAACATCCGATGTATCGGTGCATTGTATTTCACAGGTCGTTAGTTAGTTAGGCCTTTGTCCAAGCTGATTTGGAGAGCTAGTATTCTGTATTAAATTTAAAAAATGAGGTGTGCAATCCTGTTGGTTAGGACTCTGTGCCCGCGATCAGATGTTTGCCAGCTGTAATCCAGTGGTGTCACTGCTGAGCCCTTGAGCAGGGCCCTTCACCCACAATGGCTCCTGGCACACTAGCTGGCCCTGCTCTCTTTGCCTCACTTACTTTAGTCAAAAGCAACGTATATCTGCTAAGTAAATACCCTTTGATGCAGCTGGATTTTTTGGCTGGAAGCAGTTTAGCCTCATGTACCTTATTAAAGACTACAATAAAGGGGACAGAAGGTTTGGCTGTGAGACCAGATGTTTGACCCCCCTGTGCTACCCTGCAGAGGTGGCTTATACAAGCCCCATGCTGAGAAATCATAGGTATCCAAAAGCTCTGGCTGTTATAGAGGAGCACAGAGCACCTGGGATCAGTGCCCAACCCAGAGTACAGCGCCTCATGCTCCCTGGCTCCCCCTACTAGCTTTGACTCAGCGTGCTTCCGCCCTCGCAACAGCTGGCAGAGCGGGCCATGTTTCAGATGAAGCAGCTGGGCCGAGAGGGCAGGGACGTGACCACATCTGCATGGCAACTGGAGGAGGCCCAGGTGTTTTGGGCCAAGAAGGAGCAGGGCCTGGCCCTGGGAATCCTTCAACAGATGATCGAAACGCTTAGTGATCAGGTGAGTGTCCTGAACCCGGTCGAGAATGGAGAAGGGTGCATGGCGACGCGGATGCTGCATTTTGGGTTCACAGTGGTGTCTTTATGTGCCTGGCCAGGCAGATGCGTTTTCTGTGGTGTTGAACTGCAGTCCCGCCATCTTTATCTCATTTGAGTTGCGTTACATTCTTTTTCTCTTGCCTTGGACAGGTGCAGTTTGATTCCACTCTAGTGCCAGTGTTCGCTGAGTGTTTGAGGCTCTGCGGTAACTGGTTGGCAGAGACTTGCCTGGAGAGTCCTGGAATTGTCCTGGAGAAATACCTGGAGAAGGTAAAGTTGACTTACGTATGGAAAGCTTGCTAATAATTGTAGTTGTGGATTGAAACGGTGTGGGATCCCACCCAGGGTGTTTCCTGGTCCTGTGTGCTGTCTTGTCTGAGATGCGCTTCAAGCTCACTGCTAAGCATGTAACGATTCACCATATAGGTTTCATGATTCGATCTTTCCACGATATTTTTGAAGGGAAAAAAAAATATCTGTTTAATTTTTATTACCAAAAATGCAACTTTTACTTTCCCTTTCCTTATCAACTTAAATATTCCTTTTCTTGAAACAAAAAATGTCTTTTTTAAAATTTATTTTCTTAATAATAATTGATACTTTTTATTTATTCCCGTTGGGAAATTCTCTTTACGCCTCCCCCAACTTGCTCTCCATAGGTGAGAGCAAGCTGGCTGTGAAGCACAGCCACCCGTAGCAGGGGGTTTAGGATCTTGCTCAAGGAGCCGCAGATGTGCTGAGGCCGGCCTCGAACCAGCGACCTTCAGATCACAGGCACAGAGGCTTAGCCCAATGAGCCACACGCTCTGCCCAATAATTAATTGATAACCAACAAGAATTATTTACAAACATTTGTACAGGTTGGGGTAAAATATAGTAGCCTATTAACTAAAACATTCCTTTTATTAAAAATGAAAAACGTTAATAAGTAGGCCTTTTCTTAACCATTTCACCATTCTCTAGTGTTACTTCTGCAGATTGCATTAGTTGGTTGCTGGTGGTGGGGGGGGGGGGTCTAAACAATGCAATTACAGCTAGGAAAAATGAAGAGGTTAGGTTATGCAGTCAAATAATTCGAGTTATTTCGTGCTTCTTTTTATGTCATAGTAAAGTGGCTGACACTGTGACTGCAATCTTGTATTAGACGGATGGATGCACAGATGATGTCTATAGTTGGTCTTCCTATTAATTTTTAGTGGTTTCCAAGTGTCATGCAAATCTTTTTGCCCATTCTTTTTAAAAATGTGGAAAAACCCCTTTGTAATGTAACCTTTTTGAATGCATTTTCATAATGAAGCGATTAAACAATGTTTTGGCAGGCAGTGAAAGTGATAGAGAACCACGAAGATGGAACCAACGCCCAGCTGGAGAGTCAGAAGACCCAGGCGTTTCTGTCGCTGGCACGGTTCTCAGATGCGCAGTACCAGAGTATCGTGAACTACATGAAGTCCGCCGAGTTTGAGAACAAGCAGGCTCTGCTGGAGAAGGCTAAGGAGGAAGTGGACCTTATGAGGGAACGCAAGGTCAACGACAACAGGTGATCAGCTTTATGCAGATGTTCAACACCAATGTGAAAGACTCTCATTTTGCCATGTCCGTTGCGAAAAAGCAGGAAACCTTGAGTCAGTATCAGGGGAATCTTGTCTGGGTAGCAAAAATTTGTTCAGTGGCAAATGGAGTAGACTCTCTAATACTTCTGTAGTATCAATAAAGACATGGTGAACTCATAGGATTAGCAAGTAGAAATAAAATGTCAAAAGTAGTGGTTCACAAGCTTTTTGGAACAAGCCAAAGCAGTCAAGCACCTCACGGGGTGAAAAAAATCAAAGGTCACAGTAACTTGAATCACAGTAAAAAAAATTTAAAATACACTGGTCTTCTTGTATACCACCTGAGTGCACTTCAAGTACTAATGTATGCGTACCACAGTTTGAGATCCACTGATCTAAAGAATTGCCTGAAGTGAAGGACATTTAATATTTCTTATTGGTTGGTTCAGAGGTCCTTAATGAAAGCATTTGAAAGTCGGGTGGAGGTCTCTCATGATTCTGTTAAGCCAAGTGTAAGCCTGAGGTTTTAGGCTGGGTGCAACGTGTTTGCAATGCAGGTACACCATCAGGGTGCAACGCGAACTGCAGCTGGATGAGCGGGCGCTGGCCAACCTGCAAGCCGACCGACTCCGCTTCCTGTGCAAGGCCGTGGAGAACTACATCCAATGTTTGGAGCTGGGTGAGGAGCACGACATGTGGGTGTTCCGGCTGGCTTCCCTCTGGCTGGAGAACTCGGACGTCAAGAGAGTCAACAGCATGATGGAGGTGTGGGGGCTCTGCGGAACGTGGTGGGGGGAGAATTGTGTGCATATGCATGATATTTAAATTGAATGCAGTGGCTGCAGTGTTTGTGGGGAGGTTTATTTCTGGAATGCACCAGTTTGGTGCTCAAGTAATATGGTTGCATATCTTAGCTCATTAGATGGAGTACGGGTGCATTTCACCCAAGATACTGACAGTAATAAATTATTTGCAGAACTGCTGACTGGACTATTTGTAGTATTAGCAGCATGCGGTATAGAGGCTGAGATGCACATCTTGCAATGGTAACACTTTGCTTGAGGGAATACAAATAATATAGTATTATACTATGACTTGTATTAATTAACCACAAACTAACATACAAACTGATCTCATGTTCGTTCATCAATAATAAATCATGACGCCTTTTATCCCAAGCCTTTACTATATCTGTGAACTCTGTAAACCTTTGTGAACTACTGAAGAAATTATTGAAGGAAGGAAGTAATGATTAACACAAGTGAAATCCTGGTCTCGTTTGTTCATAATTAATGAATCGTGATGCATTTTTTTATCTCAAATAGCTATTATGTTTGTTAATGATTTGTACTTCAGTAATAACTGAGTTACTACGAAATATTTGTCCCCGCTCAAGTAAAGTGTTAACCTTGAAACGATTGGCTTGTTCCAGGTAGCCCTCTGTCCGTGTGTCTTTGAAAGCGTATTGGTGCTCTTTTAGCACCGACATGACCTTTCACAATCTTTACGTCATTGACTATTGTCTCGTCCCAAAGGATGGTGTGAAGAACATTCCGTCCTACAAGTTTCTTCCACTGATGTACCAGCTAGCCGCCCGTATGGGCAGCAAGATGTCCGGTGGAGCGGCTGAAGGTGGTGGCTTCCATGATGTCCTGAATGAGGTAAAATGCATTTAAGGCTGCTCGTGCTGGCATTCCTCACACCCATGGCACAATCACCTCCAAGTAAACATCACAAACAAAGCTGGAATTGGACTCCTTAGGAATGTTATTGCATTTTTTTGCCCTAAGAGCCAATCCTAACTGTTAGGTAACAGCTTTGGTAAGTCTTCGGAGCTTTTATCTACATGACTGCGCACAGGAGGTGACTATTGTCTCACCTCTCTCTCTCTTAAAAAACGAAAACTATGTCAGCAAACATAAAATTAACTGATCATTCATTCTCCTTTTCTTCTTTGCCCATTTATAGAAACAAATACGATACTGAAGCAGTATTAATTAAATATCTTAATATTAACTTGCATATTTCGATAGCTTCTTTGCTGCTCTTATTACATTAAAGGGCATTAACAGTTAAATATCAGGTATGTTTAAGTACTTTTTTATATTAGTGGAATATTTTTGTTCAGAATTTGTGTAACTATAGCTGTGTTTGTTATAATTGTGATTGAGAAATCTGTCAAAATTGTCATTACTGTGTTACTGTTTTTGTTGCTGTACTAAAGCTGCTGTTGGTATTTCAAGCAACTCCAGCAGGGGGCACAGTTGAGGCACCTCATTAACCAGGGCCAGAATAGGAAGTGATTGCCCTTTTCTTCGTACCATTCAGTCTCACCGCAGTCGGTTTTGTTTATATCGACAGCTTATCTGCCGTACCTCTCTGGAGCACCCCCACCACACCCTTTTTATCATTTTGGCTCTGGTCAATGCCAACAAGGACGAGAGCTTTAACAGCAGCCGCCTGACCAAGAGTATCCCACGCCAGCCCTCCCAGATGGACAAGGTTGGGTAGACGGGACCCTCTTCTGCCATTAAATGTGTTTCCAACTGGTCCGTATATAGGGCCTTCAGCACTTTGAATGTTAGGTGACACTCTGAATGTACATGAAGTCTATGCATTTATTTTACAGACAGAAATGTGTTTTGCAGCCCTTTCTTTACAATAAGATGAGATAAAAAAAAAAAAAAAGATATGATGTGGCTGCACAACCTAAGGGCAAAACCTTAAAGGCTGAAGAGGAGCTTTTACGCTCAGGCCGTCAGGATCCTGATCTCTGCCACGCCAGCAATCATCCAAACCTACTCCTCATGCACACCCACTGTCGCTCACTTCACACTCACTTTATATTTAAGTCACTTTAAATAATATTTAAGTTAATTCCATTTTCTGTCCCGCTAATTTATTATTTTACTCTATTGTGTGTTGCTTTGTTTTGCACAGTCTTGGAGCAGGCTAGCTTTTCATTTCACCCTGTGTTGTACCTGTATAACTGTGCGTGTCAAATATAGTTTTGAACTTGAATAAGATAAGTATTGGGATGGAAATTTGTTCCGCAACATCATAAAAATAACGAGCAGAATGGTA
>JAAGVU020000036.1:10706753-10721904 GCA_011763525.2 Mormyrus iriodes | reverse complement strand
AAATAACGAGCAGAATGATACCCATCATTATTATTATTATTATTATTATTATTATTAATAATATGAAATTGTATGGTACTATGAATATAAGAAGTTAAGATAAACTGTATTCAGAAACCTGTTTTCCTGGGTGTCGATTTCTCTTTCCTCTGCCTGTTCCAGGAACGTACCGAGGTGGCCTCCAAGATCGTTAATGTGGTCAGGAAGCAAAGGGCAGACATGGTTCGAGGCACTGAAGTCCTGTGTAATGCTTACATCACTCTGGCTTACATGGATGCCACTCGGCATAAAAACGAGAAGAGTAAGTGACCACGCACAGTCACCACTTGATTAAAAGCATTTCGTGAAGACAGCGCCCAGACGTGGGATAAGACCCTGAACAGCATCTGTGCTCTTGGTGTAACACCTTGCCTTGCTTCTGTTTATAGAAGCCATCCGAATACCGTCCGAACAGCCCATTACAAAAATAAAGGACCTTGATAATGTCATCATTCCGACAATGGAGATCAAGGTAATTATCATCTTGTCTAGTGAGGGGTCTACATGAGCGAGACCCTGGTCTTGAGGAAGTCACTTTTCTGTGGCATAATTAGTCAGTGGCAGCATTGCATTATTGGTAATTCTGCTTGCAGGTGGATCCCACAGGTAAGTATGACAACCTGGTGACCATCAAGTCTTTCAAGCCTGACTATAACCTTGCTGGGGGTGTCAACCTGCCTAAAATCATCGACTGCGTGGGCTCGGACGGGAAGAGCAGAAAGCAGCTGGTTAAGGTAAGCTCTCCGGCTTAGCAGATTGCTTAATACTCCATGCTTCATCAGCTGGTGATTTGGTCAGGTGCGTCCGCATGGGTGAATGAACATTTGATGGACGTGTATCAGGTCTGAGTCCATGGCTCTTTCTAAAGAAAAAAGGATTTGAGATAAGTGCAGGGATTTTTCTTTCTCTCCCTGGCAAATCAGAACATTCTAGATGTTAATAATTAACATGATTTCACAAGCATAACAAACATGGTGGCTGGAAGCTCTTCATTCATAGATGCATGTCAAACAAGTGCTTTTCCTAGGCTGAAAGGAAGGTACATACTACTGTTCCTCAGTAGTTAATGATTATCGGGAAAAGGAGAACTTTACGTTTCCAAAACTTACATGGTACAGCAAGTTACTTAATACAGTATTGTTGTCCCGTAAGAGCTCCCTCCTAAATTCCGTGTAGTAAAGTGGCAAATTAGATTTTAGATGCTGTCCCATGTGTCTAATACCCTTAATATGGGACTTAATGTGTCTTTGAAGTGCAGTCTGGTTGTCGAGGATGCCACTGAGGGACCTCATGGCCGGTGTTCCATTTGTTCCTATTCCCAGGGTCAGGACGACCTCAGACAGGATGCTGTCATGCAGCAGGTCTTTCAGATGTGCTCTATGCTTCTCCAGCGAAACGTGGAGACTCGCAAGAGAAAACTCAACATTCGCCGGTACAAGGTAAACATTAGACACACCCTTGGTAATGATCAAAACGCATTCATTTTTATCCAGCCTTACGGGTGAATCATGTCATGATCTGGATTACGCAGTGGTTATTGGCTTTTGCGTGGTGTAAAGCTAGAGATTGTTTTAAAATCTGCTGAATCATAGGTCTTTAATTGACTTCCAAACCCCATTTCTAGGTGGTGCCCTTCTCCCAGCGCAGTGGGGTGCTGGAATGGTGTGCAGGCACCATGCCCATTGGGGAGTTTCTGGTCGATCCTGACAAGGGTGCCCACAAACGCTTTCGGCCTCAGGATTGGTCAAGCCTTGTCTGCAGGAGAGCGATGATGGTACGAGCCAGGAGCAGGCTTTACATGGCTATGACCAAGAATGAGGTCTCATCTCTTGGGCCCACATGCACTGAGTCTGATTTTATTTATTTGCATACTTACTTGTTTTGCCCAACTACTTATAGGATTCTCAGAAAAAAGAGTTTGATGAAAAGGTTCAGGCCTTCAATGAGGTGTGCCAGAATTTCCGTCCTGTGTTCCGTTACTTCTGCATGGAGCGATTCTTGGACCCCGCAGTGTGGATGGAGAAACGGCTGGCATATACCCGTAGCGTGGCTACCTCATCCATTGGTAACTGCAACTTTCTTCCTGCAGTGTATATCTGTCATGGTTCTCCATACCAGAACTGAGAATACAGCAAACTCATCATATGACTCGAGAGTAGAATATTCTGTTCACTGCTCTTCACGACCTAACACGGCTATTGGAAATTGTTCATCCTTCTGACCATTTTCATCTTTTCCCAGTGGGCTACATTGTTGGACTTGGAGATAGGCATATCCAGAACATACTGATTGATGAACAGACTGCTGAGTTGGTGCACATTGATTTAGGTAAGAAGCTGGTAGCCAGGTATATCCAACCATGTTCCTATATTGTCACTGGATTACTTTTGAGGCTCTGTTCTATTTTTTAGGTGTTGCCTTCGAACAGGGCAAGGTTCTGCCCACTCCGGAGACTGTGCCCTTTAGGTTATCCAGGGATATCGTCGATGGAATGGGAATCACAGGTGTTGAAGGGGTTTTTAGAAGGTGAGTACTACAGTATGAGAATTACAAAGCCGCATGTGTAATTTAATGGTGACTCGAATGGTTTCAGTAACTCATTTCTGTGCAAATGTTTGTACTCACCCCCCAGGTGCTGTGAGAAGACCATGGAGGTAATGCGAAACTCCCAGGAGGCCTTGCTGACAATAGTTGAGGTATGGCAATGTATTTGAAGATTTTCTTTTTGTTGACAATACCTGTATACCCCTAAAAAAACCCAAATTTTTGGGTTTCCCCTCATTTAACACACCTGATTCAACTCCACACAGCTCTTGAGCTGAATCATTTATGGTGAAACAGGAAAAGAACTAAGCTAGACAGGGGTCCGGCCCCCCAGGACCGCAGTTTGGCACCCCTGCCCTAAAACTTGATCTAGCTCTGCCAACTGGATCGTGGAAGGGATTTAGGGATTTATAGTTTGCGGAACCTATGTCCCCAAGGTGCTGCTGTACGACCCACTCTTCGACTGGACAATGAACCCCCTGAAGGCCTTCTACCTGCAGCGACAGCATGAAGAGGCTGAGATGAATGCCACACTCAACTCCACCCTAGGAGGGGAGGACCTAGAGGCCCATCGCAAATCCAAGTGAGCTCCTCCATTGATTGTCATAGTGGTCACATACAGTATTTGTCATTTGCAGTAGAAATCGTCCAGACTGAAAGCAGAGCTCTATTAAGAGTCAAGGCAATTACAAAAACCACCGTGACCCCTAATCTCTTTCTCCAGCAGTGACACCCAGAGGTTCAACAAGGTTGCTGAACGTGTCCTGCTCCGGCTTCAGGAGAAGCTGAAGGGTGTGGAGGAGGGGACGGTTCTAAGTGTGGGAGGCCAGGTCAATCTCCTCATCCAGCAAGCCATGGACCCAAAGAACCTCAGTCGTCTCTTCCCAGGCTGGCAAGCTTGGGTCTGAAGGTTGCAGAGAGGCATATCAGATAAATGAAGGCTCTGCCTTTTCACTGTTCTGACATTACATGTATATTACTCAGCTTGAAATACCTGATGTCTGTCTTTGGAAATTCCATAAAATATCCATCCAGTATGTTGCTGCTCTCCACACTTGATGTTGAATTTTTTTTGAACCCAAATGTCTTTGGATTTATGTTGCAGAGTGTATAAATGTATACTAGCAAAGTCTATCTTTTTAATAATGTTTGTCTCAGTCTTTCATCTTTTAAGTTCTGTTAATATAATTCTGCAGCTCTCTTTAATCTTTTATTTTATATGAAGTATAAAGTGATGCAGAAAAGACTTTGTTTTTGGCTATTTTAATGGTACAGGGGAAAAAAATAAAAGGTTTTCCAGAAAGTGCACACTCAGGAGTTTGATGGTATGGTGGTGGGTGTAATACTTGTATGTTTGTGTACAAAATATTCACCTTAACGGGCTTGGCGTTTTATGCTGGCTATGTTTGTGACCCAAGAATTTATCACAATTACCGAAAGAACTGTAAATGCACGTAAAATTGCTTCTATTGGTTATAGTCCTTACAAATGATAAAACTACATATTTCGTTTATCCTGACTATAACGTGCAATATATTTAATTAATAGTTCCTTTCTTTTATGATATTTCGCCATCCAAGTGTTTTTTTTCTCATTGATTTTTTTTTTTTAATTTTACCCTCTATTTACGGTAAATGAAACTGTTATTTCTACAAACTACTCTGGGATTGTTTGTTCTGGATCTGACGCAGATCCTGCCTGTGGCACGTTTAAGTAGTCCCAACCCGGAAAAAAACCCACGACTACTACATGACACCGTATACCAGCATGCAGTATTGTGGGTAGTTGGACGTGCCTGTCATGCCGAAGGAGTGCCGTGACATGCGAGCACACCTGCTTCTGAATCCACCTTAAACCGCGGCTAAAGGGGAGCAATGAATGTTGTGACTAGACAGCAGAAACGAGAGGAGAAACCCGCTTGAGGTATGGTTTTTATTGCTCTCTTGACATTTAGTCAACATTTAAGCAATATTCTCTGCGTAACAATGTATTTTATGTGGATTTTGACGTTTCCTATGTAAGGCAAAAAACTATACTTCACTGTTCCGCAACTATGTGTGAGAATCGGTTTAGCTGGCCGATTCATTTTACAGATTTTAGACTAATGATCAACACTAATTGCGATTTAAAATGTTTTGCGTTATTCTTAATTCGAATAAACCTCAGCAATGCTCCTGCATGGCCACCAAAACAACTAATGTATTGCTTGTGTGGACATGTAATTTATTTTGAGTGCGGTGATCTTGTATCAGTACATAAATTATGGGAGTTAAAACGTAAAGAGTGTTCGTAGCTGTTACAAAGTAATAATCATTATATACAATTTTTAATGCGCCAAATGAAACGAAACTCGTGACATTGTAATGGATAAATTATTGTAGGCCGGATGACTTTATGAAATGATATATATTAATACTGATATTCATTTCTTTCATTTAAGAGTCTTAGTTAAAGCAGACCTCTGGTTTAACCCAGGACATAAGAGATATGGCAACTCAAGAGGTAGGCCTATATTTATTTATAATTTACTTTTGGCTATGGGAACATTATAAATATAGCATTGCACAGCAAAACCATTTATTTCCCAAACTGTCGTCTGCTAGCCAGTGGAGAACTTTTAAAGTAAATTTGTATTTGAACCAGGCTGTTTGTAGTAATACAATTTTTCCTTTGCTCTTTGAATTTCATTTCCACAGAACTGTGGATACCAGCCAGCTGCTGGTTCACCCCCTGCTTACTTTCCCACCCAGTCAGCAGAGTATCCTACATTTCCACAGCAATCCCCCAATTTCTATCCCATGAACACATCCCAAACCATGCCTACACCCATCCCCATAGCTCAGTTGTCAAGAACTGCCCGCCGGCGCAAAGGTAATCATCATACCTTTTCTTATAAAGAGGAGGATTCGCTGGCACTTTCAGCAAAATCGACATACAATTTCTTACCCATTTATAGAGCCAAATATTTTTGTATGGCAGCACGGCCGTGCAGTGATTTGCATTGTTGCATCGATCAGTGTTTGAATCTTTGCCCTGGTTCTACATGTGTTGAGCTTGTATGTCATCATGGGGTCTCCTCCAGGTACCAAAAACATGCTAAGGTTAATTGGAGTTGCCAAATTAATTGAAGTGGCCAAATTGTCCAACTATCCCCACAATGTAATAAAAACCTTTTATTTTGACGTTGGGGGACTATCTCTTTGGTCCCCACAAGGGGAAACACAATTTTATAAAAATCTGGGACTGCAATCATCATCATCCATCTTCTATAACCGCTTTTTCCATATGGGTTGCGGGGGGTCCGTAGCCTATCCCGGAGGCTGCGGGCGCAACCCAGGATGGGGCACCAACCCATCACTGGGCACACTCACACACCATTCACACACACATGCATACCTACGGGCAATTTGACAACTCCAATCAGCCTCAGCATGTTTTTGGACTGTGGGGGGAAACCGGAGTACCCGCAGGAAACCCCACGATGACACTGGGAGAACATGCAAACTCCAGACACATGGAACCCAGGTAGAGACGTGAACCCTGATCCCAGCGGTGTGAGGCAACAGTGCTAACCACCGTGCCGCCCCCAGACTGCAATCAAAAAACTAAAAATGCCAGAAGTTTTATATTTTGTTTGGTTACTTATGGTTAAGGTTAGAACTGAGTAGGGTTTAAGGTTGTCATTGTTGGGATTAGGGTTATGTCGATATAAATGAATGGATGGTCCCCACAAAGATATGAATACAAACTTTGCAGAACTTTCTTGCAGAAGATATTGTTCTCTGCTGGTCATCTAAAATGATGGGATTTATTTAGCAAAATGATTCCTTGTTGGTGTCTTACATTTAGTGACACAGAAAAGATGCTGCTTGTGTGTCCTGGCTGTCACCGTCATCCTCTTGGCTGCCGTGGCAATACTGCTGTGGTATTTCTGTAAGTACTATTTATGAAGAATAGACCCATTCGTGTCCCACTCTTCAGTTTTGTGTTGTTGTCCGTTCAGGTGTCTTTCCACTTATTTATCCTTGAAGGAGTTCTGAGCAGCTTCATTTTAAATGCCTGTGCCCCCAGTGTCCAAGGCATGCACCTTCCGTGTGGCCTGTGGTGACGGTTCCTGTATAAGCACCTCCCAGTGGTGTGATGGAGTGCAGGACTGCTCATCCGGGCAGGATGAAGCCCAGTGTGGTTTGTGTCATTGCCAAGCTCCCCCGTTATTTCCTTTTTTGAGGGTAGGGAGACTTGACCGGTCACTTGTGCTGATGTGTTGCTTGTCTGCTTTTCAGCTCGGCTCTATGGATCAGACTCTGTCCTGCAAATCTACTCAACCAAAAGTCAATCATGGGATATGGTATGCACAGATGGATGGGACGATAGCTTTGGGAGGGCTGCATGCGAGCAGATTGGATATGATAGGTATGTTATAGTGATGAACGGTCGGGGGGGGATTCATCCACGCCTTAAATGCTCTGTAATGAAAGGTCTACTTGTAAAATTCTACTCTGGTATTTTACATACAGGAAGTGTTGAGGAGTTACCAAATAACCCATAGGTGTACATGTGTGTGTGAATGGTGTGTGGATGTGCCCTGCGATGGGTTGGCGCCCCATCCTGGATTGCAGTGGTAGATTATTGAGTTGAATGGCCCCTGGGCTACACTTTTCATAGGCCCCTCTCCTGCCCCCACTTCCCAAAATGATACAACAATTAAATATAAAACTAAAAGGGATTATATCAGAAGAACAATTATCCGGCAAGCTTACACCATCACATCAGTCATATGCAGCAACCAGAGAGCGCACAACGGAGACCTCACCGAACCAAGGCATCTCAGTGGCAGTAACCCTAACATGTTAAACTCTGATCCGGTGCGTATCAGCTGCATCCACAATGTGCACTCGGCCACACATTTACCGTAAATAGCACGGACCACAGGTAATTCCAAAAGAATGTAAAAAGTTCCATTAGAATGTTTTCCTCCCTGCTTTCCTGACATAAATCTTATTGATCAGGCTCGGAAAATCCGTTTTACGTAGGAAATAGACTACACATACCCATACCAGGAAATACACAATGGTATTTAAAAAGCGCCAAAAAAAGGGATACATTTAGAATTGGTCTCCTCATTAAGTTTAATCAATCACCAACTTGCAAAAAAATAAACAAAAATTAAATAGACAGCCAACAGGCCCCCCCTAATCATTCTGGGCCCCTAGGCTGTAGCCTAGGCAAGCCTGTTCATTAATCCACCCCTGCTGGGTTGTTCCTTGCCTTGCACCCATAGCCTCTGGGTTAGGTGGCTACATCTGGAAGCTGGCTGAAAGAATGCCAGGAGTCTGTAAGGCTGGCATCAAAGCAAAAAGGGGCCTATTTTGAAAAGTATGAAATTTGCATAAAAAAAAAAAAAGTTTGATTTTGAATTTTTGGTCATTGCAATATTTGATATGTATTACTTAATCGTCTGAAGGCCTTTTACTGTGAAGTGAATAACAGCTGAAATAGAGACAAATGCATTAAAAGCAGGTGTGTCCAGATTTTTGACTGGAACTGTATATAAAGAGAACTGTCAGGATAATGCAATGCTTTTGTTAAAATTATACTTCACAGTGGTTTGTATGTCAGCTCTGGGAATGCCAGTCTGCGCGGCAGGCCCAGCACAGCCTTCTTCAGGCTGCCGGTATCAGGTTCTGCTTCCGTGAAGAACCCTCTACACAAGCTTCTTCTCAGCAAGTGAGTAACACAAATACCGCGATACAAGTTTTTGACTATTTTTGAATGTTTGTTTGAGTACAAGAGGACAACAATAATAAAAAAGACAATACATAAAACTGTTTGAAAACTATTGGAACTATTATGTCAAGCAATGCTCTGTAGTGATAATTGTTTTGTTTACTGTGTTGTGAAATTGTAGCCGTTAAGTACAACTCCGCCCTCCTAGATTAGAAGGTTTGGACAGTTAAAGGATTTAACAATTCAGTTTTTAGTGTGTTTACATTTTCACATAGGAGCTCACAAAATAACTGAAATTACTCCTTAGTACTGCTTATTACTATTACTGTTGCAGTTATAAGTTACTTTGATACTCATTTATAGTCAACCAATGAGTAAGCATATAGTCAAAACAATTGTTAGTTGTTTTGTCATCCGCATTTCTGACGGATTACATCATTTTCTAATGTTCATTATCTTGTTACATGATGAAATAGACCCACAGGTGTAAGCAGAGTTGACTTCTAATAAGTGGCATTTTCTGAATTTAGCATATCCTGCTTGAATAACGTTGTGGTTACACTGCAGTGCATTGGTAAGTCACTATGCTTATACTAATGGCTTTAATATCTAGGGTGGTTTTCCAGGGTCAGAGAGAGCTAGATAACTTTGGCATAGTAAACCAACGATAAATCAAATTGACCAATTGATCAAATTGAATGCTATTCCTAATAATCAGTCAGTTGCGTAATGGGGAGCTATACTGAAGCTGCCTTCCATGACTTGGTGTGATCCGATCGTCTGGATTTTCTTGTAGACTGCGGAACACGAGTAGATAATCCGGGGAGCCGCATTGTTGGCGGAACTGAGGCCAAAATAGGCTCATGGCCCTGGCAGGTCAGCCTCCAGATCAACGGGTACCATGTGTGTGGTGGGTCCATTATCACCCCCTACTGGATTGTGACGGCAGCGCACTGTGTTGAAAAGCAAGTCCGGCAAACCCTAAGTGCAGTCTTTGTCAGATTACTATTCTGTCATTATGGGACACCCCTAATATGTTGTCCTGTGTTAAAGGTATTCAAGGCCAAATTACTGGACCGTATATGCTGGCTATCTCACCCAGAATGAAATGTCCCTCGCTGAGGGCAAAGCGGTATCTCTTGTCATATCCAACAAATATGACAGCAAAACGAAAAATAATGATATCGCTATGATGAAGCTGAAGAGTCCTGTGCCTTTGTCAGGTATGCCCTATCTCACCTTACCGCTCTGATATCATTGTGTGTGATATTGTTGGGCTTCTTGCTATATCTTGGATTTATGTGAAAATCAGCTGAATTTCTATTTCAACATTCAGTCTTACAAAAAGTAAATAAAGACAAATTATTCTAAATGATGGACATAAAGAGGTGCGCCTCATGTTCCCCACCTGTTTAAAGCAATAGAGCAGCCATAAACATTAAGTTCTAAATTGCCAAATGGAGGGTCCAGACACTTTCATTTCCACCAATTTTATAATTTGCAGTTTGGGAATTTTTCATTTGTACACATTGTCACAATTTTGTCAATTTATTTACTTCTAATAAACTCAACCAGTGACCTTCAAAGCCGTGATAATATGCTAATGAGTTGTGTGTTAAGATTCTGGCAGTCTATGTGAAATTTTTTGTAAATTACTCTGATACTCATACAAAAGTTTGTGAACTTTCTGTACTTGCATTACAACGAATGCCCCCACCCTTTTCTGTCTTGCAGATGTGGTCAGGCCTGTGTGCTTGCCTAGTCCCGGTCTTAGCTTCAGTGCCCCCCAGGCGTGCTGGATTACTGGGTGGGGAACTCTCTATGAGGGCGGTAAGAAAGTAATATTCACAGCACTACCTGAATTCGTAAGGTTTCTTTTAACCATTTTACAGTATTGCTAGTGTAGACTAGTTTAGAATCAAGAAACCCAATTTGTCAAAATGAGCTTTTTTTTTTCTTGAGTACTTTGAAGAAAGCTTCCTCTTGTTAGCTTTGTTTCCTTCAGTGTTGACAGACAACAACACAATGTCACACATTATGAGAGTCATACTCAGACCTGTATGGTCTACTTTTGGTACTCTGCTAACATGTTTTTGGTTTTGAAGCAAACCATAAAGACTCTGAATTTGAAATAAAGATTTTATATTGCACAATGCAGGTGTAGTGATTAGAACTTTGCTTCCTGCCCCCGGCTCTGTGTGTGGCCGTAGTTTCCCTGATATACTGTTTTCTGTGGGATTCCTGTAGGTCAGCGTTTTCTCACTGATCCCCATACAGTCCACATTTTTGTTCTCTCCCAGCTCCCAACACACCGTACCAGATATTCGCTGTTCCTGAATGGTTGGGAGCTGGGTGGGAGCAAAAATGTGGACTGCTGGGGATCCCCAAGGAGTGGGGTGGGAAACATTTCTCTGGGTACGCCGATCTCTTCCCCCAGGTCATAAACATGTAGGTCCACTGGTACCAATAACTTTCTAGTTAGTTTCAGTTGAGTGTCTGCGATTGCGTGCTACATGATATACAGGTGATCCATCCAGTTGTCCCCTGCCTTGTACTCATTGCTTCCTGGTATGGGATCTGGTACTGACTAAGTAGTTAAGGAAGAAGGATGAACAGTCACGTTGCTTGTAATGCCTTTTATATTACTCCTACCCTCTATTTCAGGGCAAGTCTCACAGAATCTGATGGAGGCTGAGATCTCACTAATAGACAGGACAACCTGCAACAAACCAAGTATATACAATGGAGTGATCACAGATACTATGATCTGTGCTGGTTACCTGGACGGTGGAGTGGACACCTGTCAGGTAATGTAATACATAGATGGCGTGGCAGTTTGTGCTTGCTGTGCAGTGATGCAAAAACTTTGTTTTTGAAATCTGTCTCAGCCACACAGACCCAGAGCAGATTAACAAATATTCCTTGTAGCTCCTTGATAGAAGATGTAACTTCAAAATCAAGTCTTCTCCCAGCTAATGACAACGCTCTTTTGACTCTTCCGAAGTATGGCCTTGTAATTGGTACAAAGCATATGCTTAAAAAGGCAAACACTGTTGCCATTGGAGAAATAGGCTGGGCTGTGAAATACGTGGACAATGGAAAGCATATTATATATTACTGTCATTGAGTGTTTTTATTAAAGGGATGACATATCGTGTAAACTATTTTCCTGCTGGGATTGCTATTGTGGAAACGAATTGAAGGGTTGTTAGTCAAGAAATACCTGTCCATTATGCAGTTATAGCGCAACAACATGACTGTGTTCCCAGGTGTGATGAAAGCTGTGTCTCTTATGCAAAATTACAATTAGCAACAACTTATAGTTGTCTTAGAGATGTATGGACATTTGCACCCTTTTTAGATATTATTGACATCAAACATGGAAAGATGTATCAGATAAATGGCAAAACAGTAAATTCCAAAAAAACTGGGATCCTGGAGTAATATTACATGCAGCAGGGTTGATTTTCAATTACAGACATGTCTACACACACATACACATGCATTTACATGTATGTAAGAGTTTTATTACCTTGTAAATAGTCTGTAATACTCTAATAATCCCTTTTTTAACAAAGGTAAATTTTCCACTCAAAAACCTTAACTATCATTAACCTATCATGTGTCTCAGGGTGACAGCGGGGGACCTTTGGTAACAGAGGAGAATTCTCGGTGGTGGCTGGTGGGGGACACCAGCTGGGGCTCCGGTTGTGCCCTAGCAGAAAAACCTGGAGTGTACGGAAATGTGACCTCATTCCTCGGCTGGATTTATGAGCAAATGAAGGTAAAATGCTTTTTCTTTCCCTTTGCGAGAAAGATATGCCACACCTTTCATCTGAATACAAATTTAAGCGAAAACACCAATAAGGATACACAAACCGATGTGCCAAAACATTATGACCACCCCCAGATGAAGTGAATGATATTGACTGTCTCATAAAAACAGTGCATGTCAAGGTCTGGGATATATTAGATGGTGAGCTAACGTTCAGTTCTCGTAAATGACATATTAGACAAGATACCAGATGGGATAGCCTTTATTCACATTGTGCAGCGATGAGCCTTGGTCACCCAACACCCTGTCAGTGGTTCGTAGTTTCCCCCTCCTCAGATCATTAAGTAGGTACTCACCACGGCTGACCATGAGCACCCCACAAGCCTTGTCATTTTGGAGATGCTCTGACCCGGTCATCTGGCCATAATGAGTTAGCTCTTGTCAAAGTCACTCAGATGTTTATCCCCGCCCATTTCTTCTGCACTCCACATGTCGACTATGAGTACCGAATGATAATTTACCATCTAATATATTTCAGACCTTGACACACATTGTTTTTACTAGATGGAGGTGAATTGTTAATGTTTTGGCCTATCTGTGTATTTTATGATGTTTAGTAGCACATACAGTATGGTTTCTGTAAAAATGTCTAACCTTGAAGACATGTATTATTCTATTTATCTTTTTCTTTCTTCCAGAAATATAAATGAAGAATCTGTTTTTATATTTTGTACCGTACACAGGAAAAAAATCTGTTGTATAGTCTTTCAAATATTTGCTAGTGTCACTGAATTCTCCCCTTGGTATCCGCGGGGAGATTGGTACCAGGACTCCCCACGGATACCAAAATCGGTGGATGCTCAAGTCCCTTGTATGAAATGGCGTAGTATTTCCATATAACTCACGTACATCCTCCTGTATACTTTAAATCATCTCTGGATTACTTGTAATACCTAAAGCAATGTAAATGCTATGTAAATAGTTGTTATATTGTATTGTATAGTAGGGCTGTAACGATTTTCCAAATCCATGGTCTGGTTCAGACATTGATTTTTGAGCCACAGTTTGGTTCATACCTCAGTTTTTTGGGGGGGCAGGGGTTAGTACTGCAAGAACATTATTGCGATCACTCAATCATGATTGGACCAAACTAGTCGCGTGATATGCAGTTGGAAGACAAAAGGCGCAATGGGAAGTATTTACAAAATTTACATCTTGCCCTAATTTTCAATAGAATAATTTTGTGATTTATGTGTGTTAGTGTTAATTGTGAAATGAAAAATAAGTATTATAACATTGGTGAAATAATGAGAGCTCAACAGGCTACACCTGTGGCAGCGGGTTGGGGGGGGCAGATATCGCGGTTTCATCTTTCGGAACCGCCACACAAGATCATGGACGTTTGTATCGCGGTTTTGTCTCCGTTTCAGAACTGTTATGGCATTATTGTATAGAGTAAAATGACAGTACAGACACAGGCTACAGCAGCCTATGCCTACACATCGCTTCATTTCCATGGATTCAGCATAGTGCTCGACGCATGGCAAATTCCAATTTTCCTTTTTGGAACTTTCTGAATTTTTTTTTTATATTTTCAACCCACGGTTGGTTTACTCCATGGATACGGTGGACCGACTACTATTTTTCGTCTTTCATACAAAGATTATATATTTGTGTAATGCAAAATTAACAATCTGATTTTATGTTATTAACACAAGTTTGAGTTTTCCTTAAAAAAGATGGAAAAATATTGTATTCAAACAAGTTCTTTTTTGTCTTAACCAATGGGCATATAGTCAAAGTGTTTAATAACTACATAATTCTGTGACCTTGGACTGGATAAGCGGCTGGATGATTTTGTAACGAAATGACAGAATTGTGTGATAAGACGAAATTTACTGATCCCAGAGGGAAATTCATATGCATACAGCAGCAAGGGACATAAAGTGCTGACAAACAAACACATATTACTCACCATGGGGTTTGCTAAATACTAAGAATGCTAAGATCGTATTTGTGGGCTTGGCAAGGCCAGTCTGACTAACTTGCCTCCTAAGATCGATCTTGGGACAGAGTTAATCATAGGATCAGTCTCATTCGGCCAGGACGCAACCGATGCATCCTTGATGTTTGGGGCGGGGCAAGAATAATGTCTGGGGATTTTTACCATCCTCTGTACTTCTATTCTTAATACTGGAACTGGTCTTCGGTAATGGAAGATGACGTAAAACGGATATACGAGAATACAAGTATGGTCAAGTACGCATATTGAGAAACGCCCATGATTTTCCTAGACTTCCAAAGCTTTAATTTCCCGCAAATATCTATAGACCTAAAAGAATAACTGCAGTATTCAGGACATACAGCGGGGAGAATAAGTATTTGACACATCCGCATTTTTATCAGTAAGGGTTTTTCTAAGTGGGCTATTGACACAAAATTTGCACCAGATGTTGCCATCAAGCCAAATATTGAATTCATACAAAGAAATCAGAACATTTAAGTATACAAGTTGAGTCATAATAAATAAAGTGAAATGACACAGGGAATAAGTATTGAACACACTTTATTTAATACTTTGTAGAAAAGCCTTTGTTGGTGATTACAGCTTCTAGATGCCTCTTGTATGGAGAGACCAGTCGTCTGCATTGCTCAGGAGTGATTCTGGCCCATTCTTCCACACAAACGGTCTTTAAATCTTGAAGGTTCCTTGGGCCTCTTTTATGAACTTTGATCTTCAGTTCTCTCCATAGATTTTCTATGGGATTTAGGTCAGGTGATTGACTGGGCCATTCAAGCAACTTCATTTTCTTTCTTTGAAACCAATTCATTGTTTTTGGGATCGTCTTGCTGAAATGTCCACCCTCTTTTCATTTTCAGCTTTCTGGTAGATGGCAGCAGATTTTTATCCAGAATGTCCTGGTACATTTCTCCATTCATCCTGCCTTCAATAATATGAAGTCTGCCAGTACCCTTTGCTGAAAAGCAACCCCACACCATGATGCTTCCACCCCCAAACTTAACTGTTGGTATGGTGTTCTTGGGGTGGTGGGCAGTGCCATTTCT
>JAAGVU020000036.1:10690332-10706653 GCA_011763525.2 Mormyrus iriodes | reverse complement strand
GGACTCCTCGGACAGGAATCTTACGTGGAGCACCTGATCGTGGCCGGTTTATGGTGAACTGATGCTCTTTCCATTTCTGGATAATGGCCCCCACAGAGCTCACAGGAACATTCAGCATTTTGGAAATGCGCCTATAACCATTCCCATAAGAATGCTTTTCAACAATAAGATTACGAAGATCTTGGGAGAGTTCTTTGCTTTCACCCATCATGAAGTCTTTCCTGTGTGCCTCCTGGGTAATGAGAAGCATTTATAGGCCATCAATTAGTACTGATAGGGGGCAGGGTTTCTCTCTCAATACTGACAGATTGCGGGTGATCTGGCTTTCTATGCCATTTTGCACCTTGTGTCTTTTCACTTAATTTATGGACTTAAATGTTTAGATGTCTTTGCATGGATTAAATACTTGAGTTGATATTGACATGCGGTGCAAATTTTGTGTCAATAGCTCACTTAGAAAAACCCTTACTGATAAAAATGCTGTGTCAAATATTTATTCTCCCCGCTGTAGAGAACTATGGTTAGGTCATGTCAAGTTTGTCCCCAGTCACCTTTGACAAACATTTTCACCAGAAGAGCAAGTGTTCCAATAATCAACTATTACTCAAACAAAAAAAAAAAAATCACAGCGATTTGCAACCAACGTAATCCAGGAAAATATTTGTCAGTGGGAAAAAAGAAATGTAAGATTTTGGACTGGGTCTCACAGAAGTACCTTTATCAAACACTAAGAGATTGCAAAGTTTTGAACAGGCATGGAAATTTGAATCTAACACTGAAGAATCACCTTGGGAGTTGCTTCTGTTCTAGCCGATGCTACGTGTACAGACTTCTGCAATATATTTAATTACTAATAATATGTATAATTAAAAGCAGCGTGTTTTCCCTCCAGGTAGCTTAGTCTTGTGAACTACTTAATGCCACTATCCAAACAATGTGTTGTGCCCACGTTTTGGTATTTGAGGATTATGCAGTACAATAAGTTAATTGTCTTGAAGCTTTCAGGAACAAGTGGTGCCAGTGAGTTATTCTTAATGGTCAGGTGTCATAGAAGCTAAATCTGGTTTTTCTTGTGGCGATTTCCAAAGACTCATTCGGCAGAATGCAGGTCATTAGCTCTGCATGAAATGACTACAGGTATAACCCACATGAAAACCAGACATCAACATTAATTTTATATATTATAATTATACACGTATAAATACACACACATACATATATACATATGTATGAATAGTTAACTGCGGGCCTAGGATGATGCTTTTGACTAAGTTATTGGGGGTGTCTCCGTACAAACGCAAAATGTGAAAACTCGGAACTTATGGATTAATTTACTAAAAACAAAAAGGAAGAAGTTGATTGGCTCAGTCATGAATGTCTCAAGAAAAATACCTCACTGTAGCCATACAGCTGGTTAACTGTGGAAAAGCACCACTTTATTCTTTCAGTGTCATTCATCGGATTTACTAAAAGCGTCTCAGTTCAGAGCCTCTGCTAGATAAACCGTAACATTCTGCACAAAAGGACATGAATCTGCAAACACTCCCTCGCCTTCCCTACCTTACCTTGCACTCCCTACCTTAAAAAAATAGAATTGCAAAATAGTACATTTTTTAACCTTCATTTTGATACGTCAAAGTACAAACATCACGGCAAAATGATACAGAGCTCTTGGGGGAGAAAAAAAAAAGTTAAACTCCACAAGCATATGAGTAACAGGAAGGCGGCTAATCATTTTATGGGTACTTCAGTCAGAAAAATAGAATTAAATATACCATCGACTGGGAAAAAAACTGGAAAATCTGACAGACATTATTTTACAAATACACCTTTAAAAATCCTTCTGGCTATGGATGCACTGAACAATACAGTAAGGCGATTCAGAAGCATTAGAAACTGCATAAGACTTTTCCTGTTTAGATTCAAGTTTTTCCTAATTTCCTGCATTTGAAATTACTGTCTGCAGGCAGAATTACAGAAACCATTGTAGTGAAAGCTCACTCATGAATCTTACACAAAACAGGCACCACTGGCAGTGATGATGCATGAGTATTTCCAGTGGGCTGATATACATTCAATCAAATAGCATAACTTAATACATTCCATTAAAACGCTATAGTGTCATTAACAGACGATTAGGCACTCAAACAGTGAAATGTTCTGCAGTTACATGATCTGGTAGCCTAAACACTATTGGGCGTCCTTTGAGGAACAATTGGAGAAGTGCAAAATTCTGGCTTTGGATTTAAGCCTGGATGTGATGTTTAACATTCTACAGTGACTGGTAACAACAAGTTTACAATCAGAGTTTGGAAGCAGCAGTCTTCCTGCTCACACCCCATTCCCTGCAATAAGTTTTCACTTCTGCTGGTTTTACTGTACTCCAGTCATAAATCAAGCAGGATGCATTACTGACACACACACCCACTACATATTACATATATGCATATTGGGCACATGCTAATATAAAATTTCTGAAAACTCCTTCAGTTAAACTATGGCTTTGGTCTAACCGACAATGCCTTCTCTTTTAACAGGATCTGACACTGCCAGATATAGAAATCCATTTTAACACACTGATTCAGCTACAATGAGCAGATATTATAATAGGAAGCATTTAGACAATGAGACACCAGCAAAGACCTAACAAGCCATGTCCAGATATGTGTTCCATTTTAAGTAGCTGTATAGATAAATGCTAGGTTAAAGCACCATAACCCAGTTTTTAAGCTTCCAGAAACCATGACAAATAAAGCCATACATAGGGAATCATTTCCAGATACCTGCATATTTATAAATGAGGATCTGGCTGAATATGGGCTTTGGTCATCACTAGATATCAATGCCATGGTCTACGCCTCCCAGCACAACACAGACGAGGGAAGCGAGGCTTTGAATTCCATGCTGGGTGTGATTTCTCTTAGCTCGCTGCCTGGTTTAACTTAAAGGAACTCAAAAAAAGCAATTAGTGGTAAGTGGGTTGAACTAGATTTAAACTCCCACATACCAATTCCTAGTTAATAAGAAATGAAAGAATCTAGCAGCCAATAACGAAATAGACTTTTCTATTCTTAATGTAATAAAAGTAAATGTAATACAATTTGACCCAAAAACAACTTATTACATTATGCACAAAGATATTACATTATTACCTAGTGTAACAGCCAATAATGTAACAACTATCATTAATGCATTTTAAAATTAATGTTATTGGCTGCTACAAACCAACAGGATAATAGTCGAGAGAGGAGTTAGATCAGTTGATGACTGTGCACAGTACCCCTACCCAGGGTGGATTCTGAAGCCTCATTTCAACCATCACATTTTTTTTTAAATGTCCAACCTGGAGTAAGTAATTAGCATTTGATAACCATGGCAGATTGCTATACTAAAATATTCAGGCTTCGCTTCCAGTTAAGTTACCTTCAACACACAGGCCATGTATATATGGTACACATGCACAGGGGCATATATTAGCATAAATTTGCATACATTTGAGAATGTTCTACATGTAGAGGGACGGATATTTGGGAGGGGTAACTGAGGAGGGTAAAAATGGCAGTTCTGGTTTAGTGCAAATGCTATTCATGATCTGGGCATTCCTTGGACTTCACTTAATGCGGTTGCGAACGAGCGAGGACTCGTCGGTGATCTCGCCTGGGCAGCTGCTGCCATGGCGACAGCGGCACGGCAGCGCCATGATCAGGAGCAGGACAAGTAAGACCAGGGTGCAGATGGCCATCACGGAGTAGGAGATTACCCACAGCAGGGACTCTCGCAGCGGGGAGCTGGCCAGGCAGTCTGACGATACGTCTGACGCTGTGAACGGGCCCGTGATCTCTGACAGCGACAGACCATTACTCTCTGGGGAAAGAGCAGAAAGTGGTGCAAGGGCAAACTTCCTGAAATGATATTTAATAGTTTTTGAATGCAAGGTCGGTGGCACAGTGCCTCAGTGGGTAACACTATTGCCTCATGCCTCCAGGTTTGCACGTTTGAATCCCACCTCCTCTCTGTGTATAGACATTAAATATTCTCCCCCATTGTGTGGGTTTAATTCTGGTACTTTGGTTTCTGGCTAAATGAAATCACTATATTAGCCATTTTGTGTGTATGTTCATCCCGACATCCTGTACAGGGACTACCCCAGGGACTAGGCTCCAGCGCCCCCCATCAAGTGGTTAAAAGATGAATGGATGAATGCAACTCAACACAATGGAGTTAACCAAAGATTGCAAGACTCTCAGGCCATTTAGCTGGTCTACTTCCCCGCAGAGCAGTCTTACCTGCACACGTGCTCACTGCGAAGCCCACCCTCTTCTGGGCTCTGTCGAAAATGACATAGAAGCCCTCCATGACGGTGGCTCCAATCACCAGGCCATTAGCGGAGGGGGAAATGCCAAAGCGATAGCAGTCCCAGATGTCGTAGTGGTCCCTGATTGGCTGGATATACAGCTGCAGTCAAACACAAAAATCCATGACATTATTGCTCATCGCTCATGTGATGCTGATAAAACTAAGACATGATCACCCTCTAGTGGCTAAGCTGGCAAACATCGCTTGTCGCTACCTGGATAAACAGCCAATTAAGTTATAGCAGGATGGGTAGCCCGTTTCTTATTAGGGCGGTAGTCACCTGAGGCAGGATTGTGATGCGGAAGGACTGGCTGGTGTTGGTAGCCCTCAGGTAGATCGAGAGTTTGGGGAAGAAACGCCAAGGAGTCTCACCCTTAGGCCAGCAGGCCAGCTTCGTGTCGGTCCAGAAGCCTGCAGGGAAGTCCTGAATCTGTACAAAACAAAACCTTAAACAGTTTTTGGAAACAGGGAGAGAAAAGCCCACATTTTCAAATAAATACATAGATGCATAATGCTGATGACTCTTTGTTTCTGCCTTGGCGAGACCCATTATAAAAAGGCCTTGCTCTTGTCTTCACAAAAGACAGCTCCCAGACAGAGCTTCTATAACAGACGAGGCTGAGAGCGCCTCAAAGGAAAAAAGAAAAACGCTTTTATACCAAGGATGACTGAACAATGGCGTCGATGACCGCAGCGAACACATTCTTCGGCAGACGCAACATAGTGGTCCCGCTGTCAACAATAGCTTTATCCAAGTTGTACTGAAGGTGAAGGAAAAAGGGGAGGGAATTAATAAATACATTGGCGTTTCTAGGTCTGCAGACACGAGTCAAGGTCTCAGCCAATCAAAGAAAAAAAAGACTTGAATGGAAATTCCGTCATCAGAAACTTAAAAACCCTCGCGAGCATTTGTTTGTCTCAGTTGAGAACCACGAAATTGGCTCATCCTCTAAACGCATTCAATGGGAAGGTTTGGACACTTATTTGCTCTCCACAAAGACATAAGGACTGGAAAATACAGACTAATTTGCTAAAAACTGATTAAATATCTCAGCACTAAAACAATCTCCATGATCTTTCCCACACTAGTTCAGACATACTTCAGATTTCATGTGACCCTCAAAATGTAAATTCTTAAAAAGTTACGGCTTTCTTTTCAACAAATAAAATCTTACCTCCTTACAGTCCAGGTTTAAATTCTGGTCTCCGACCTCTAATTTCAATACTTCCACTTGGTAGTACCATTCTTCTTTTACAGGGGTGTACCAAATGGGGCCCTTGTAAAGAGTTGGTTCCATTCCACCCATGATCTGAAAAGGATGTAATTTTAGTAGCGAGTGTCCAATTAGACTAGTTTCGTCCACCTCTCGCTCTGAAAAACATCAGACAACTTGCTCATCTGTTTTTGTACTGGTTACAGTGCTGCTAATCAAAGTGACAGACCATCCCAACTCCTTCACTAAAGAGACAGGTCACCATGAAAAGATAAAGTTTAAAATAAACAGCATTAAAATCCGTCAAAGGTGTTTGTCCTCCAATGATAGAATGGGCTGAGGTGTATTCTTGGTTGGGGGGGGTTTAACATAATTGTGATTATTCTGGTCAATATCAAGATTGTGATTTAACGTGATTATTCATTGACTTTGGAAATATCTTGCATTGAACTTAAAACAAACCTGTCTCTAACAGTGAATTTCCTTGAACTCTAAATATAATTAAACTGGAAAAAAGGCACTGAAAAGGGTGCGGTAGATTTATAACACAGGAGCATCACTGTGACAAGAAAAGATAAAATAACTGAGATAATACTATTATTCTGATAATCATTGGAAGACAAAATCATAAATTAAAATTCAGTTAACTGCCCAGCCCTAAGATCTACCCTTCCCCAGTCCACCGGATTTTCTTGAAATTCCCATGTAAGCCCTTTCAAAAAGTCACGCCTTTATTAAGGTCCTTTTCTTTAAGATTCCAAACTCCCGCCAGTACTCACAAGGCTTCCTGCAGCTTGGTCGACGGTGGATCCAGTCGCTATTCCAGCCCCGCACATCTGGAGCGAAAAGACATCCGGAATCCCGGTCAGTCGCACCAGCGAGTCGAAAAAAGGCTCCACTGAGCTTTCCGGCTGGAACATTAATAAAGAGGAACGTCTCATTCCAATATCAGCACCACTGACCCATCCAGGCACCCCTGTGGGCCATTCTATACATCCTGCCTAGATTAAGAAGCTGGAAGGTGGAAACCCTTCCCATGGAAATAACCAGAGGCCATTCATACATGATAAGGACAGACTGCATCTTAGGCTAGATATAGAAATTCACCAAAGAATGTATCTATGCCGTGAACGCGCAAGTGCAAAACGGCCAGGTGTGGAAATATATTCAAGTATCAGGAAGAGCGCAAACTCCTTGTGAGTTTCCTTCATAACCAACAATGCAAACAATGCTGTTTGCAGAGCCAGAAGAATAGCAGTGACAAGATCTGCATTATAGTGAACGGGTTGGCCAATCGTCTTTAAGCACACTTTACATAGGGCAAAAATGTTTGAGATCTAGCCCAAGCATTCGTGCAATTTTACGTTTTACACAAAATATCCGATTTAAGATCCATTTACCTATGATAATGTTTAAATGTCTCGTTAGACATTAACGAATAAATTCAAAACACTGGTGTGTCATCAGCCAGTTCCCATTACCTGAGCCAGCATGGGGTATGCCAATCCCAGAATGCCATGCCAGTTAACACCAGGGAGGAAGAAGCCATTGGACGAGAGAATGGCTGCAATGTTGACTGTAATGGTGCCGTTTGGCCCTTTGGGGATGGAAACCTGGTCTTTTCCAAGCTCTCCTTCCCAGTCCCCTTTGGTATATTTCACCATCACTGCTCTCCCAATGGACTGGTAGGTAGTGGAGCTGGGGAAAAAAAAAAACAATAAAAAAGTTCACCTTCAAATCTTTCAAGATGGAGAAACCGCATTATGTTCTAGAACAATCAACACAAGCACATCGTACTTGTGCCATATGCACACAAGTGAAATCTAAAAGGGGACATGGAGTGGCGGGCATTGAGATCCATTTCTCTTTATGCACCTGTAAGCAGTAACATCTGGGACACATCACCAAAGGAAGTAGGTGAGAGGGCATCAAGATGCATTATCAAGACAAATGCTAGGTCTATTTTTTTTTTTTTCTGTTGCAGTATATATTCAGTTCTCCTTTCTACCAAAAAAAGGTCTTCTATAACAACATACTTAGTTTGTGGTTAAATAATCTACCTTCAGAAGCAGACTATTTTTAAGATGTGAATTGGGGGTGGTAGGAAGGCATTTTGGGAATGGTAATGCTCACCGCGTCGTGACGAAGTAGCGGGCGATGTCAGAATCAGGGGCTGCAGCCACCGCGAAGTTGCTGCTCCCCGTGTCCACAAGGATATTCAGCTGTAAAAGCAGACAGAGGGCTCTCTGTCACTCCAGCTGGCCATTGGGGTTGGCAGGCAGAGCTAACCAATTTTAGTCACACTTGAAGGTTCAACAGAAGTTAGATAAACCAAACATTTTCTTGCAAACATGGAATACATACTGAAGTACAGACAACCAACCGGAACTAAAGGTTGCCATCTCCACTGTAAAATTTTTATGACAATTTGACAAACAAATGCTGGAGATATCTGTGCCTCACATGAATTAAACTTCGGAGTTTTGTTCCGTCTAAAATTTTAGCAAAAGCTAGGACAGTCTATTTCCATCCATCCATCCTCTAATCTCTTATCCTGGTCAGGATTGTGGATAGTCTATAACTCTAAAGGAATTAAATTGCTACATTCTAAATTGTATTACAAAATGCCAAGATTTCAGCATAATTTACTTTGAATATTTTAAATCATTTCAACATTTCCAAGTAAACTTCATATAATGACATGCAGGTTATCATCATAGAGTAAGCATGACATTGGATGAAACAACTATCATGAGGCCCACAAACCTGGCTTATTTCATCAAGCAAACAAAACGTAGAGAAAACAGTCAAATCTGAGAGCTTCTAGTATCTGCAGGACTATTAAGACAGTACATATTAGCTTCAAGTATTTACAGACCAGAAGGAACATCTGTCGACATCAACAACACCCGGAAACTTCCAACGCATGCGGCGCCACGGTCTCCACTTGGGTCAACGCATTGGCACATGTCCCACTACTTTGTGCCCCCTGCCGTCAAAACCCACAGCACTGCAGCATAAACTGGCAGCGGCACCCAACCACATCACACGGGGTGGCGGGAAATTTGAGAAACAGCCACTGGTGCTCTGTGGGAGCCTGGACTGAGCTGAAAGGCATCGCACCCCCCTCCCAACTCTGGCAAAGCCTCTGCTTCGTCTCTACCCCCGCGCTACGCTGGCGCGGCCGCCTAATCGCCCCTCGTTGAGTCTGCGTCGCTAATTGGCAGCCACTCAGTCATAAAGAATGCATCTGCTACCTGTTTGTACCAATTAGCAGATGTGAGCCGATCCAATGACACCTCAGCCTCCTCTACGGGTTAACAGATGTGGCAATTAGCGATTCATTTGAATACCGGCTCCTTTTAGCACAAGGGCCCTTAATTACATCATAGCCGGGGCCACATCCCCCCTCCCCCTTGCTGTCTCAGCGCTGTCGGGGAGCATCGGATGGGGGGGGCGCAGAGGATCCGGGGGCGGTTAGGAAAACAGACTCTGACGAGCTCCCGTCAGCCTAGACGAGGCCGAGCGGCAGTTTCGGGGGAAGCAGATGCATGAAAAGCGAGCTGTCGTTTGGCTCAGACGAATCACCCATCGCCTGTCACCCACTAACAGTGCGAGTAAATACTACAGCAACTCGTCCCCAGCCTTAAATATACAAGCGAGATGTACAAGCAGCTGTTCCGAACCGCACTGAGCCACAGAGCAGTCACACTCTTCCGACTCCATGCTCCGTCAATCAGGTACATTCAGTGGACTGATTTGTTCACTTATACGTGAGGTTTATGTCCATTTAAATATTAAAAATGAAAGCTCCATGTGTAGTGCTGTGATCTTACACCCACAGGGCTGCAGATTTCACTCCTGTCCTGCCTGCGTGGTGCTTGTGTGTCGGTCCCTGCGTTTTGTCTGGTTATCTATGGGAATCACACCGCGAAGGACAGGCATGCTGGTCAGGATTTCGCCCCTGCAAGGTGACCCGTGCTTCCCGGGACAGGCTCCAGATGTGCCATTGGACAAGCAAATATATAAAATAAATGATAAAACTATGGATACGCACGCACACACACACACGGCAACAGCGATCATCAACCTGTCTGGACTCAAAGTTATTTGTGGCAAAAAGGTTATGTTTTTAAATACCACAACTAAGCAAAAGGGGCTCTAAATTAAAAATATACATACATCTCAGACTTCTTTATCTTAGGCACAAACATATAAAAACAGGTATTTCATCATATCATATATACATCTTCTGAAAAAAAAATGTTTTGCTTCATTCTAATATTTTTGTATTTTTAATTGAAATATTGAAATATTTTCAGTTTTGTGTTTAATTTGCTTTCGTCATGACACCATCTGCACTAAAGAACATTCCTTGTACTTCTCTGTACTTGCCGAATAAATGATTCAGATTATGATATATACGGAATAAAGGATAAGGAGCTTAAAAGTAATTATGGGTCATTTGCACCGATCTTTGTCAGCTGACTGGATTAAGTCATTCTGGGGAAGCATACCGGGCGTCATGTGAGCTCATGTGAACCCCAGTGAATCGCGTCTCGGCGGACGAGATCCTCGGAATGACGCCGGGAGGCCAGCCTCCCCAACCCCGGGGATTTAAAGGGAGCCTAGTCCGTCTCCATCACATGCGGAACGCCTCCACCTTCCAGTGTATCGTGGCATCTAAAAGTCTGGTCTGCACAACAGGACGTCCTTCAGAAATCAAGATGGCTTTTTATTTAGTCATTACTGGGTCGTTAGAGGTTTTGGGCCCCATAAAAGCATATCATATTGGGCCCCCAACCCAGACCAATCGCATTATGCTGCAAATTTCTAAGGCACCTCGCGCTCAGGCGCCCTTGGAATCGTCGCCCCCCCCCGAGTCCTTATATATGTAATCTTGCACATATTTCCTTTAAATATGAGATGCATACCCTGTAGTACACAATAACAACGTTTTCATTGCCTGGATAGGCCGTACAGGTTATGGATAAATGGATATAAACGGAAATGGGGCAAACTGGAATCAAGCTATATCATACTACTAATCATTAAATATAGTTTTCTTTTCCGGTTTCAAATTATCTCACAAAAAAACGTTTTAAGAATCTAAAAGATTTGAGGCCAACTAACAGTAGTTAAATAAACAGTAATAATTAAAAACATAACTAAAGCAATCTGTTTTACATGCTCCAAATACTGCACTGGCGTATTCACGCTAGGTAATTAAATAGAGCTAAATACAATTGTTAACTTACCGGTTGGGGTGGAGTTCCTATTAACATCTCCATGTAATACCCTCGGCCAGAGTCTCCTTGTAAATTATTCACCATGTCCAGGAAGCGGAACACGCCGGCTGGATTGGACGCCAGAGAAAGTCCGTTTTCGGTGAAGTTTGTTTCTATCAAAGGGTCTAAGTCCACCTCCGGCGACCAGTTCAACTGTCCGGCAAAAATTTTAATAGGGACAGCATAGTAGGACTGAGGCAGCCCGATATCAATAAGGCGTAAAAAACACTTAAGAAAAAGCAAATTGCATACTTTTGCCATGGCAGGTATTTGCAGTGGGAACGTTGTATGCCAGGCAAATGAAACGGCAAAGAAGTGGTCTTAATTCAGGTTTGAAGAATCAACAATCCTACAAATTTCCACCTACCCATCATTAGATTAAAAAAGTCGTTAATCCATAATCAAAATATAAAATCAGCCCATAAACCTTAGCCTGATAAAGTCCAGCTACTGCTATAGGCTCCGGGAGGCATACGTCCAAACCAGCCGTCCCACTAAACTTTTCTTATTTTTTTTATTTTACACTGAGGACTTCCTAAGAAGTTTGAAGCGGATATGACGCTAAACCCAACTTTTTTTTTTTTTTACCCAAGAAAGGAGTGGGAGTGTCGGCTGAAGAGTTACGCGCTCCCGGCTGATTGCCTAAAGAAAGGCACCGCCAGCCCGGGTTAACGAGTAGAGATGAAATGGCAAGTGACATTTTATAATAGCATTTCATTTAAAAGTTTATTATATGAATAACCACAAAGGAGTCACTGTTTTTTTCCCCCCAAACTAACTCACACATATTGACGTTTAATTAGCAATTACTGAGGTCCTGATAGTTTTTCAGATGAGCTCCTTCCAAAAATTATCCATTTGTTCACTGTTACCATTGTTGCATTTTCAAACCCTACGTCCAAATGTGCAAAGTAAAGCGGCCGTTCCTGCTTCTAAGCTCAGAAAACTTGTTCTATGAGGCAGAATAGATTTCTTATTTGTCCACAGCAACATGTAAAGGAAAAGCTGTGAAATTTGGGGGAGGGGGGGTGTCACACATTCCTTATATAACCAAGCCTTGTGTTTTCAATATGGACCCCTCATTCACCCTCTGGTAGCAAATTCCTATCCACAGCATAACATCAGTAGCGACCAACAAACGGGCGTTGTAAGACACCGAGGGATTGGCCCTAGGGCTCACCCACATGACTCTGTGATTAGGTCAGAGAGTGCAGCTGTCACGTTGGGTGGGGTGCCACAAGCAAAACTGAGTAATAAAATCACCTCCATGCAACAGTGCTTTGCAGCCTTAGGAAACCAAGTCAGAAAGACCGTGTCAAAGTGCCAAGAAAATGCCCCAATTGTATGAGGATTTCAGGTATCTGCTGTGAGAAAGAATGCAATCTGCCGTTGTTTTTAAGAGACAGACAGACTATTTAGAATATAATTCCCAAGGTTCTTGTGTCACTTAAAATGTTGACTCTAAGGGCAAACCCACACTTCCTCTCCCAGGAACCCATTACACTTATCATAACAGTGGTCCTTGTAAATCCAGATCTCTTACAATGTGATATTTGGACAAGGGCCAGAATATCATTTTAATAGCATGATTAATGCCTATCATTAGCACTTGGGGTCCCTACAGAATGCAGTATGAGATTTCATTAGGCTTAATAGTTACATAGAAAATTAGAAGCCAAAGTAACCATCATGAATTTCAATATTTGTATAATTCTTCAACATGGTACATATTGGAGAAAAGTAAAAACCACTTTAAAGAGTACAGTTTAGTAGAATTAGAATTTCTTCTGTGGTGAGTGCTATAATAAACTATGAAAGATAAAGATGTCTGTGAATCTGTCACCGAGGCATATTTACGTTTTGTTGTTGCAGTGTCATAGAAAACCAGTAGAGGGCATCATAGTCTGTTCCTCATGAATCTCTCCAGAAACGTGCCATGACACACCAGAGAGCGAATTAGCCAGATTAGCAGAGCAAACTCCTCAAATCTGCTTTCCTAGAACAGGGCTCAGTAATCTTTACAGAGCTCTGTTCAATATGGCGACAGGCAGGATGATGGCAGAACATAAAACAAGGAGACCCTCCATTCAATGTGTGGCATACGGCCAAGCTAAAGCTTTCACAGCCCCTCCCCCCATGACCCCAACAGTTATACATATTTTATCCTTGATTTTTTTGTCATTGCAAATGTTGTTCTACATTAGAGGGCAATTGTTTCAAAGAAAGCACAATATTACCAGAAAAAATAACTTCTTATAATCAAACTGATAATCTGGCATTAAGATTTTTTAATTGTTTAGACATATTACTCGTCTTTTTTTGCATTGGATAAAGGCAAATATGAAATGAATCTACAGTGAAATTGGTGCTCGTAAGGTTGTTAATTTTTGAAATGTGTACAAATTTTGAATAAAAGATTCAGTGTCATTTTGTCAGAAATGATAAATATTTGTAAAAGCTCTTGTACTATCGATGGATTCTCAGTTTGAAATTGAAGGAAAAGCAATAAGATTATTTTCCTTGCTATTTGTGTCATCTCGGTATGTTCCTCAGAAATGCCTTCTAGATATTTTAGCTGACAACAAACTTAACACCATGCTTCGGACAGAGTGCTGGTTTAATTGCTCAGTCACTTCAGGGTAATCCTCTTGTTTGTTAAGCATTCAATCCAGACCAGGAGCTCCCAGATCTGTCTCATGTCACATGACAAAAGAGGGGGCCAATCTTCCACATAGGGGGATGCCAGGTGGGTTTTGATTGCGCTTCCTTGCTGTGATGCGAGGAGAAGGTCGATCTAGCAGCATCACGTGAAGAGCCTGTGGCGCCCCCTATCTTTCTGGCCTTGAAGTTGTCCACCTGTCATGGATCAGCTCTCTGCACAGCGCTGTAATCGCTAGCCCTTGTACTGGCAGAATTACTGCGACATCTCTAAGAACATAATGCTTGTCTTAGACACTGTGCATCTGTTGACATTTCCACATGATGTTGGATACTGTGTAATTAGCCAATAGACTGCCGAGCTAGGAGGGACGGGCTATCTGGGATTAAGGGATGTACCGTAATAACCTGACCACATGTTTCTGCTGCAAATCTTATTCTCTGTCCTTGTGTAGCCCAAGACCTTTTTTTAGGGGCTGGTATTGTTAGTTCATGCAGAAATGCAGACCTCAGGCAGACACATAGGATTCCCCTAGTGGCAGACGGCAGTACATCAAGAGTCAGGGCAGGTGCTCAGTCATCCAAAAGCCCTATTTCTGTCCTCCCATCTTACCGTCCCCTCTCTCTGTTGTGTCTTAATTTCTTAATTCATCTTATTCATCTGAATGTTTATGGATACTCTCTAGGGGGTCCAAATGTCTCACTATGAGAAATATTGGATTGGATATCCCAGTTCAAAAAACTCATTTTAAGTACGCTTACTTTAAGACTATGTTGGGTATATAACCTTGAAAATAACTGGTTAAGTTTCCCAAGATGTTCATAAAGAGTAGCACTTACAGATATATAATTTTTTTTACTGTTATAAATCCAGATATTCTGAGCTCTAACCTTTTGTACCATCATCTTTATTGGCTATTGTTCTATTTCATTTCATTTTAAATGCATAGTATTTTTATATTACATTTTGCATTTACTTTATTTTACAGGTACTATGGTATCTGTAGAGCAAGAGCTGTGCAACGTCCTTCAAACAAAGTAAGAACCTAATAAAACAATTATTTAAATAAGCAGAAAGTGCAACATTAAATGCATTCAGGGAACATGAAATGTGCAGGATTGTTTTTGAACTTTTTGAATTATACAGTAAATGTGCTGAGACAGACTGTTTAAACTGCCCATATGATCATACTTGCAGTGACTTAAAATAGATCTTTGCCTAAAATAAATGAGGTGCTCATACAGTTGATAATGGCAAAAATAAACAAACACCATGACAACATCTATTCATTCTATCTAATCCATACCTGGACTATAACCCTGTAAGTATAGGAACGATATGCATTTCATGTGAAGAATGTTTTTTTTGTAGGAATCTGGTATTATACCGACTAAGGATTTGAATTTGCATCAAAAGGCTGTCTGATCTAGACCCAAGGAAACTGGAGAATCTTGCAGAAAAGCTACTTATCCCAAATAGTTCCTGTAAAAATATCTGGATGTATAAATGGATAGAAACTTGCATATTGTTTAAGACAAAAGGTCACTGGTTATTGAATAAACAATGTGTTAGGCAGCTTGCCTTTCAGTAACTTATAGAGGCAGTGCATGTAGAACTGTGGACACATACCTGAAGGGTTAGGGGTTTAAATCCTGTTCTCGTTCTGTGTGGGTGGAGTTTGCATGTTCTTTCCATGCTTGTTCAGATTTCCACCAGGTACTCAGTAAATTGAACTGTCAAACTTATCCATTGTGTGTGTGAGTGTATGCCCTGCGACAGACTTGTATCCCATCCAGAGTGATCTTCTGCCTTGTATCCTGTGCTCTCTGAGATTGTCTCCAGGTCACTGGGACCCTGTACTGGATAAGCAGTTGGGATGTGGATGGATGGATTACTCACAGCTGCACACTATGCAAATGCCAGCACCAGGCACTGTTTAATGATGACAAGGCACACACATTATATCTCTGCCACAACCCGTGCTATGAGAAGCCCATTCACTGGATCCTGGTGTCTGTTCCACCTATGCACAGAATGCTTGAGCAGAGCACAACTGGCCACTCGGTGGAAAATCTTCAAATAAAAACATCTGTGAGAGATTTCTCTATTTTTTACTGTTTCATCTTACCGTAAAAGTGCTAAATGACTCATTCTGGTATGCTGAAGAGGTAAAACAACAGTTCTTGTGTTATTGGACCTGCAGCGTCTGATACTGTTGACTAAAAAATACTACTAGACTAATTGGAAAACTGGGCAGGGCTATCAGGAACAGTCCATTGGTGGTTCAAAATTTACTTAGAAGGCAGTTATTTTATTACTATTGATATCTGACTGAACGCCAGTGGCATGCAGAGTCCCCCAAGGATCAATTCTTGGGCCATACGTATTTAATTCTTATATGCTTCCACCAATTAAAAAAAAAGCAAAGTTGCCTATCATAGTATGCATGAAAATAACATCCAGATTATTGTTTATTTAGCCATTGCATCTAATGACCACAGTCCTACAACTCAACATGTCAGTGTCTAGAAAAAGTGAACAGTTGGATGCAACTACATTTTCTTCAATTAAATAAAAACAAACCATACTTTTTGTAATAAAGAGGCTAAGCTTAAATTTAGTGCATACTTTGGCTCTAAGACTATAAATATGACCCAGAAAAAACTGTTGGAGGATCTTAGTTTCAATAGCCAAATTAAAAAAATAATAATAAATCAGGGGGCGGTGCAGTGGTGCAGTGGTTAGCACTGTTGCCTCACACCTCTGGGATTGGGGTTCACGTCTCCGCCCGGGTTCCATGTGTG
>JAAGVU020000036.1:10667123-10690232 GCA_011763525.2 Mormyrus iriodes | reverse complement strand
CTGGTCAGCTTGAGGGGCCTAAAGTTCAAACTAAAAATGGAAACATCTTTTAGCCATTATGTAACCCACTGCTGGACATGGTTCCCTATGGACCCCAGGTGAACCTCAACCTTAGGTGCTTTTAAATCTATGTTAAAAACTTTTCTATTTTCTGCTTCTATTCTATTCTATTCTATTCTATTCTATTCCCATTCCTTATATTATTTATATTTTTTCTAGGACTGGGAAATTTACTCGATGTATTAATTTTAAAGTTACAACATATATTTACAATGCCTTCGCAAGATATAGGAATTATAGTAAATACGAGCTGGCGACTTGGAAGATGCACATGAATGCCCCCTCAACTACTATTTTCGAATGGGAAATTTGGAAATAATTTTGATACAGTAAGATGCTGATTTGATATGACTTTTAATCTTTCAACATGGTGGAGAAGAAGACAATTTCAGTTGTGTATGGTACGTAATTGTTCATTTTTAGCAATAGTGCTATCATTAGCTGTTGCTTCTGTACATCTGTAATCTGGATATGCTTTACTTGATATAGAACAATGCTATTTATTGTTCTGTCCAAAGCAAATTGACTTCTAGCGGGGTGCAAAGTTATCAGCTTCACATTAGCTAATTTTACCTAATTCTAGGGTGACCACACGTCCTTTTTTCCCGAAGATATCCTCTTTTATGGACAAAATAAGATTTTCCAAGAAGCGGGTGAGAAAGCAATTTGCATCCATCATTTTTTCCCATTTTCTCAGACAACAAGGCGCTTCAATATGACGTACTCATAGGTGAAGCCAGCATTATTTCTTTAATCGCATTAATACATACAGTATTTTGATGAGGTATTTTAATAGCCAAAATAGCAGAATAGCAGGAACATAGATTTTAGAGCAGGCTGACATTACCTGGTTTATTTCGATGTAAAAATTGCTTGATGGAGGCATACATAGGATAAAAATATTATAATTTGCAATATCTGCTTATTTTACTGATGGCTTATACCTTAATATCTTTCATGTCATAAAGTGTACTTTCATTGTCATGATTCTGTTTTTATCCGAAGTGGATTTATGATGTTAGATCAATCAGACCGATGGGATTAAATAGTACCTAATTACCAAAAAATTTACACAATGAAATCTGAGTCTGTCTAAAAATTATAGAAAATTAATATGTTATAGTAATGAGTCCATGACAATGACCCATATATATCTTTTTGTTCTTGATTGGGGGTTTGGCACAGATAAATACAGGGAAAATACACAAAGTTAGTTTCATATGTATCTGTTGCTTCGATGAATTGATGGTACGTGCCACTGAAGTTTTAAATGATCACAAAGTAATGTCACCCCCCTCATGACACTGACCTGGAAAAATGGTTGGAACTTCAATGGGTAGTAATAGTATACATTATAATAGTATAGTTTTGCTTTTTAACCTTTGAGTATTTTACTTTGGGGGTATAGTAGTTTTGGGATTTAAGTCACTCTTTAATTAATACTTTTTGAAACAACTTCCCTCAGTGCCGAGGTGCTTGTCTCTGTCCACTCATGATGCATAATGTGCTCCCCGGGGAATAGCAGGCTGGAGATGGAAACGAATCGTTAACCAGTCCAGATGCCTGCAATTCAAATGAAACGCTACTGGCCAGGGCATCGCAATGCACCACGGCCAGGCTGCATTGGGATGTAGCGCCAGTCAACCCATTAGGTAACACGGGCAACCGCCTAGGGCGCCGTCTACAGAGGGGGCGCCGACTTAGCAAGCCAATTTCGCTTGGTCTCAGATGGGGGGAGCAGGCAGTTAAGCTTGCCTAGGACGCCACATGAGCTCCACTGTTGAGATGTGACGGTGGGACAGATAAACTTGTCTGCAGAAGCTACACAGCGCCACAACTCATGCTGTTGAAGATGAAAGGCACCAAGATTGCGAAGAAGAGAGGGAAAGAGGTTCCAAGAGCCTGGGATCAGGTACTTTTAGGATGGGTGGTGGAGGAGGACATGATTCTGAGGCCCAGGCTTAATCAGAAAAGGGTGGAACAAGCCCAGCTCGAAGGGGGCGCCAGCGAACACCCCGCTCGTGGAATGGCACCAAAGCTCTCAGAGGATGAATCCGGAATGGGCTTCCTCGCCGCAGCTGTCCCCACTCGACGGGCTAGAAGCGGCGGTGCAGCTGCTGAGATGAGAGAGAGCCTTCATCGACCGAGCACCTGGGCAAGCTGTGAAAGACCCACTCTGGTGTGACCTCCATGGAGGGAGGGGTGGAGTGCTGGGGGGGTTGGAGGATGATCTGGACAAACATTGATGGTAGCCTGCAGTTCCACCGCGAGAGTGGCCCAGCTGCGTCTTTGTGAAAGGCGCCCGATCCATGAATAACCGGATACTTGGACTTCCGAGCCAAGAAGCGTAAAGGAACAGTGGGCTTCTTCAAGAAGACGTTCTTTTCTCTTGCATGTGTGGCTTTGACTTTCTTCTACACTTGCTGCATTTTTCTGCTGCATGCGGTGCATTTTTAATGAGGCCCGTAGCTTGATTTTTTTGGGGGGCCTGGCCATCCTACCAATAGGTCCCTCTTGGAAGATTTCGTCAACCAGGGGGCTAAAGCAAATTTCAATGGGGGTTCGATGTCATAATTTTACTACCTGACTACCTGTCTATGTAACTGATTTATAACAAGAAATTAACTTTTACTACGTAGCTACATTCCTGAATCAAATATAGGGAATTTTCTTTCCTTGGCTCTGTGAGATTTCTTGTGTTTTCTTTTCCCAGAGTGCAGATGAATCCAGGCTCTGTAGGATGAGCCACCCAGACAGGCCCGAGCGATCCCAGCAGAGGTCGAGTCTGCGTACCTGCCATCCCCCATGACAGCTGGTGCCCCATCCCCTGGCTATATCCCACCTTCACCATCTGCACCCGTTCGACTCGGCGGCGCCTCCTAGCAGATGTGCCTGTCGAATGGCGGACAGGCGCGGCTGTTCGTGTGGAACTGCATGGGGGTGGGGGGTAGAGGTGCGGTGATGTGTCCACGTCCTCATGACCCTGGGGAAGGACGCCGTCGGGGGGTGGACGGTTTGGGGGGGCGTGTTTTAGGAGAGTGAATTACCCAGGCAGAGCTTACAATGTAACACAGAAAAAGACTACAGCACTGCTTTCTCCTCCAGTGTGCAATGCTCGCCTTTTCTGAGGTCTGCATGATCAAGGCCTGCTTCCTTTTGTCAGTTTGTCCTGTCCAGTTGTTGTTCACCTCTTTGTTTCAGGTTGCGCTAAGCAGCAAACAAAAGGTGACTTCATTTGACAACTTGCTAGGATGAAATCCCCTTACCCTGCTGCCAGTACTGATAGGGTCTTTGAAAAATACACCACAAACAACCAGCCAGTTCCAAGCCTCCTCAAAGCTACAGGAATAAGACACTGCCAAGGCCAGTCCAGTGATGGCGCAGATACAACATGAATATTGATGTGTGACTTCGTTTTTCCACCTGCAGACATATCAAAAGCCTTCTCCCAAGATTCACAGCTGATTGGTCAATTTCGGCGACATGATTCACGAGCGCTTCTTCCTGGCCAAGTTCTCATCCAGTGGTATGTGTTGTGCGGCTGCATGCGGGTTCAAGATAGCCCCTCGTTATAAAACAGAGCCGCTTCTGGGCAGAAGCAAACACCTGCGCTGAGAGGGCTGACATAAGGGACAGTGTGTGTTGCTCTTGGCTCTGAGCAGGCGATTGTGTTCAGAGTGAGGGAGATAAAGTACGGGGGGTGGGGGGGGGTTGGGACTTCATACATTTTTATGACCACACAGATAAGGTCAGTTGTGTGCCGCCGTTACTAGGCAACACTGCAACCCTTTGCTGGATGGAGTTGTGAGTCTGAGAAGTCAAATTTAAGATTATCATTAGAGCCATGCTCGCACATTTGTTAACGGCTGGCAGATCCAGATTTGCTTGGGGCCTCCGATTTTGCCGTTTGCAGCCCATGTCAGGGCTGGGTGAGAGGAGAATGAAGTGAGAAATGCATGGCAGTTTGCAGAAATACTGCCCAGGACGTTTACTGTTGCATAATTCAGGCGGCTGAAGCTATCGACGAAGGCCATCTAAGAGCGTCTTAATTAAAGGAACAGAACTTTATGTAACGCAGCCCTGGCTGCTGATTGACTCAGGGTGGACATTGGTGGGCCAGCTAAGGGTGGGGGACAGGCTGGGGAAGAATGTCTAGAAATTATTTAGGGATCCTGTGAGTTGGGATTGAATGAAGAAGTGGATTTGAAGATTTTATTACCGGTTTCAGTGCCTGTGCCTGAACATTGTTTTGCTTTTAGAAGCCTTTGTTTCTGACAAATTTCATCTTCCTTCCGTTTTGGTCTCTATTATATTCAGTCCCTCAGTGCCCTACTTTAGCAGTTCAAGGCTGGCAGTGGGCATCATGACGTGAGGTTAACCACACTGAGTAACAAGCACAAGTTAGTATGAAGGAACAGTTTAGGTGTCAACTGCTTCAGGAACCATGCTGGGGTCTGTTCTGCCTTATAGGTGCCTCACAATTCAGCTTATGGCGAAATGCTGTGTTGATGTTTACTCTTTGTCAAAAAAATATATATTACAGTAAAGTTGGCCTACAAAAATGTGTAAAGAAAACGACAGTGTTTTGTGTGTATTTTTCCCACCACACAGAAAAAGGCGAGGCATTCGTCTGTGAATAGTGCTGTGGCAAAACCGGCTTTGAGGAAAAGCCAAAACCTTCTGCTCTAACTCTTATTGAAGCCGTGAGTCTGACACAGAACACTAACAGTAACAGAGCAGGAAGACTGCATTCCAGGCACTGCTGGCAGACTCTCTGTCTATATTCGTTTCAGTCCATCGCTGTGCAGTTGAATCTAGACTCCATGTTCCACTGATTGAATTAAAGACATATGTAGGCTTGCTAATTATGTGATGTACAATTTAAAATAGACCTTTTAAACCCTAAATGTGCAACATTAGTGTCCATGTCTTTTAAGTATAAGAGGTAAAAATGGAGGGACTTGTGGTACAATAATCAGCATAGGCTTTGAGCTCCAGAACAAGACTTTTCCAATTAAACCTTTAGCGCTGGAGTAATTTTATTCGCTAATAGCTGGGCCACAGTGTGTTGGGAATTGCAGGGTGTTACAGTGTCAGGAGGTGCCATTTCCTGGTTTGTGCGTCTTGGTGCTCCTTGATCTGCACACATTCACCCACCCAACACAAAATACAGTTTTCAACCACTAGTCCTTCTCAGGTATTACAGTGTGTATTGCTCAAGAATCATGATGGCATGGATCTTAAAATACAACTGTACAGCAGTACAAAAGAAATTCAAAGAAATGGTTTTACTTCATGTTTTATTTATTCGAGAAAGTTTACTTACTCAGGATCACTCTACTCAGACTGGTAACCCATCCTAAGTATATTCCTGACTTGTGTCCTGTGGTATAGGTACCCCTCTGCTCAGGAGAAGTGGTTGGACTTTGGATGGAATTTACTCACTTATACAAAGGTTTAAAAATATGACTGAAACATGACTCATTATTGCAAACCATAGTGCAGTAACAATGGTTAGCTTATTATAATCATCCAATCAAACATTTATCTTTTCTTTTAGTTGCATGTCAGTTCAGACAAAATATAGGTACCTTTGCGTGCCTTAAATCCTTCTAATGGTTTGAATAATTTGACCCGTGACTGGCATCCTGTTCAGGGTCAATATGGTCAGCAACCCTGCATGTTCTTAAGTGCCTCGCTTTGTTGAACTTCACCAGTGCAGCCCTCAAAACCAAATAGATAACCGTACACTTTTGTATTAAAAAGTCCCGATATATGGACAGTAGAGGGCTGATTTGTGAAAGGTTGCCTATTACAAGGACATCAACCCCTGGAGTGAGGATGAGAGTTGAATGCTGAGGAAAGTGGGTCTTGAAGCTTGGCTGCCATGGTAACCAGTGCTCTTGGACCACGATGATTACAATGGTGCAGTGATTCTGATGGTCCCAGTCCATTTCCGACCATTCCTGATCCAACTGTCCCACAACAAGGGTTTCAAAGTAACTTCAAAGCATCATAGTGTAGATCGAACTGCTTTAAAAAGCTGAGACTAGTACTTTGCTTTTTAATTTAAATGTGTATTGCAACAGTGTGAAATGATATAAAATTATGGGATGAGGTCTGAGAGGCAAACAGATATGATGTGTGGAAACATCTGCTGTACTCAAAAGCGAATGACAGAAGACCAGCTGCATTGCCTGTTGCCATGATGCCGCCGTTCCATGTTCCTCGTGGACAGTGCCATTCATGACAGCCTTCAGCAGAGACGGCCATTCAGATGCAGCGGAACACTTGACAAAACAAGAACCCTCAGAGATATTTATAGCGCGTTCATGCGTTCTGATATTGAGTGATTCAACCGGGCCTTCTCCATCGAGCCATCGAGGAGAGAGGTAACTCAACTCTTGCATACCGTTAAATGTCGAGCTGGGCTGGAACGGCTGGCCCGAAATCCAACATGGTGTTATATTTGGGACCAGCTGCACTGTTTGTCCACTTCAGTGTCATTGTTTTAGGCAACAAAGAGGATAATTTTACCAAAGTATAGACCTTTCTATTTTGAGTTAATGGACAGCTTAGTGAGAGGGAATCTGAGACCCAGTGGATGTCTGGAAGGGTGGCTATGAAGTTATTGATGACAGACTGGCCTATATCTTGCTACACAACAGTTCACGAGAGCTGTCAAAACAAGAGGACTGTCTTCAGGGATTACCCCCCGGGTCTCTGTGCACATAGGAAGCAAAGGTTACTTATGAAAGCAGGCCAGGCTTTGGATGCTGCAAGTCATCGTTGGAGGAACAGACGAAGTGTTGGGACCCCTGTAAAAGTCCTGCAGGTAATATGAACACCTTCTTCCCATGGCTGAACATCTCAGAGGACCACAGCATCTTAGAATCACATCCACAACAAACTGAGCAAGTCATGTTCTCACTGGTGTAGGTCTGCTGATTAATCTGAACCTGATCTACCCTTCCTTGGAAATATTCCACTGTGTACAACATGCAGCTTTCACATTAATATCATTATTTGCTGAATTTAATATATTACAATGCATCACAATACTTTTATACCCCTAACGTGAGGCTAGCATATAGGTTTTTAAGGTCCTTGACCTTCCAGGCAGGGGACTTGGCCCAATTGTCCCCCAGGACCACAAAATCAGGAATTAACAGGTATGATCTGGCCTTCGGGGTTGTTTGTCTCATATACTTACCCGTATTTAAGCAACCAGCAGTGCCCAAGTATGGTAAATGAACACTACTATTAAATATGGGTGATGCAGTGTCCTCCATACACATAATTAAAGTTTGTTTACTTATACAATGGATGAACTCGATGTAGCCGCACACAACGGTGTGGGGTATTTCAGTCCAGTCGTCCTCTGGATACCTGTGAGGCTCAATATATGTCCAGAGGTGATTCAGTCACATTTCTTGAGCAATGAAATCACATGTACTAAAAAAATAACAATTGACATCTGTGAGTTGGTTCTTCAACAGTTTACGTGTATGAAGGGACCATTTTCCAAATATTTCTTTTTAAATTTAACTACATTTTTGATCTCATGTAACACGTAAGAGTCCAAAATAGGAAGGAAATTCAAGAAGTGTGCATTTTTCATTTTTTCCCCATTGTTTTAACATATATTTTATATAATATAAAGATAATGAGACAGGTGTGCTGTCTCACTGGCCACTGCTGTGCTTTTGCATTTCCAGGGCTTTGAGTTCGATTTCCGCCCCAGCCCTAGTATGGAGTTTATGTATTGTATTGAATTTCACAAAGCACTGCAGCCATATATGAGGTCAAGTTATTACCACAGACCCATTGTACTGTACATATCCAATGCAAACTGTATTGGGTCCACTCCCTTTCTCCAAACATGGATAGATAATAAGCATTGCTACTATTCCAGTGATATATTTGCATTTTTATATGACCAAATTAGCTGCTGGCACATTAAATTATTAAAAAGCTTATAAACATGACAGAATTCACAATTAACTATAATTAATACCAATTATAATTTATAGCATTTTACAAATAACTAAAATATTGCTGTGTATAGCATTTAACTTCTATCATAATAATAATATTATATAATGTTTGATTCACAGTAAAATAAAGCGTTAATGATTTTAAAATTGCCTCAAAAACAGCAAATTCAGGCCCCTTATTTCCACTATTAATGTACCATGGTGTTTGCACTTGATGCCATCTTCATATTTGTTTGCCATCAAACATGCACGGGTGTGTCCATGTGTGAAGGACTCAGAAGACACGCCTAACCATTGAGCGATAGACCCTTGAGAGTTTGTTACCGTATAACCGCAAAATTAAAATATTTCATTTTGTTCCATAATAGGTCAAGACTCTGTTCATCTATTTTCATAAAAACCTTGCATACTGACTGCAATATTCCAGCCTTACATACTGACTGATCTGACTTCAATATTCTAGCACAATTTGTGAGTTTCAAACATTTTCAGAAATTATTATTCACCTAACGACACAATTCTACAGACATTTCCAGATACTTCTGTTCAAAATTATGCAGCTGTATGTAACACTAAAAGCCATTTGTGTTCTGCTAGTGTAGTGGTGTTTGTTTGAATTAGTATAGTATTTACATGACAGTCATTCTGCTACATTGTCCTAAGAGGATTTTGATTTAATAAATTCTAAGATGGCCAATGATGTGGGATTATCATGAAAAGGAGATTATTAAGGTGCCTGCCACATAGTGTGTCAGGTTGCCAGCAGTAATAACTCATATTATAAATAATATGTCTAAATTATGTTTTAATAAATAAATATTCAAAAATTGGTATAATATCACAGATTTCCACTTTCTTGATCATATTAACATTAACTTAGATAGTCAGGAAAAAACATCAGGGACATGCTTTAAAACGACAAAATCATTTATTCTATATCGCATAAAAATATGACTAGATCATATTAGCACAAGCTTAATTTTGAGACCACTTTACATTTGTGTCCATGATTGTGAATATTGTAGAGTGTGGCAACACACAGTCAGAGTGTGCATAATACTTGTAAGAGAGTTGGCTCCCCTTTCAGGATGTATATAGCCTCCTTCCTTATCTGTTCAGCACGCTGTGACCCTGTAGTTACAGTAACTGGAAAGACACATATAGGAATGAGTGTTTGTAAAAGGTCAGAAGCTTGGGCTAATGGCAGGTACTTTGTATTGTGTCCTGTCAATTTTAAAGAAAGACTAAACATGAGCCTATTGAGGTATAGGGGTTTGAATGAGTTTGTGCTGTTGACTGGAGCTGCCTCAGTCAATTCAAGCTGATGAGGGTTCAGACTGATCCGAGTAGAGACAGACTCAAAGTCACCAAAGCCTTTTTCACCTTGACCTAATAGCCTAAACAGATGATGTTTTCATCAATGGGAAATGGCTTCTGTTTTTTTCCATACATGTACAGGTCAAAACATCACAGGAAAATTCTGGCTATTATTATTATTTTTTAAAAATAATTCATTTCTGCTTAAAAGTGGTTATGCCTGCTTTGATTGCTGCTGAATAAATCTACAGGTTTCACAAAGATATCACAGGAAAGCAGTAGTGACAGCCTCAGCTTTTCCATAAACACACAAGCGGAGAATCCTTGCTTTGAAGTTATTTGAATGCCACTGAAATATTATTATTAGGGCAGATATTTGCTTTCTTCATTTCTGTATGTCAATTTTACAAAATGACCAGGGAGGTGTCCATCTATGGAATTCGATGGCCTGCAAAAAATATGCTATGTTTTCAAGATACACGAAAAATGTCAAAATTGCTCAAAAAAGACCATTTACATATAGAATTGTGTACTGGAGTATCCAATTATAGAATCCTCTTGGGAACACAAGAGCTGAATACTTAATCTTGTAACCTTAATAGGCACATCTTCCTTTGTTAAACAGTGTTGTCTGTTTTAATAAAACTTAACAACCTCTTGAGGGAACCAAAACAATATATGGGAAAAGAAGAAAAAGTCTTGACAAGGAAACATAGATATAGACTTAGAAGGCATAAACTTAACAAGATAAGCTATTAATAAGCAAATTTCAGCTGATCCCTTAAATTCTTTTTTATTGCTTGAGTAAGGAGTCCGGATTCTTTCATTCATCTCATATCATTGATGAGTAATAACTAAACGTTGGGCTTCATGCAGTGGAAGACAAAATGTCGCCTGTTAGGTTTGGTATTCATTAAATGGTTTCTCATAATAACATTATAAAGGCTGCTGGAATTGCTCATAGAACCTGGGCTTCTGTCTCCAAGCACATCAGGCGAAGCATGGTGCTGGCTGATAACCAGGAGGGGGAGATTAAAGAAAATAGAAAAAAAAATATATCAATTAATTTGGGGCGAACATAGGTTTCTCACTTTTAATTAAAAATACTTGATTTTATTGGCTTAAAATAATCTGGACGTATAATGTTCTTTCTGTGCCATTGTTCTGTTGCTCTGATTATTGCAGATGAGGCCAGAAGAAGTCGTAAGTCTGCCTGGGTAGCTGCAGGCAGCGAGTGTGACAGGTCTGCTGTTCTCTGTGCAAAATGGAGGCCAAATGTCTACTGTGGATGTGCATCTACATTGTTTCCATGTCATGTTTTAATTTTATGGCATAATTTACATCTTTATGGCCATGTATCTGTTCAGTAAATTTGATCTTATATAATACTATGTGTCTGTAAACTACATGCATACACAACCCCACGTATATATGTTTAGTGTGTGTATATTTTTATATATATATATATACACATCATATCAATGATAAATATACATACAGCGAAACCGCATTCATAAAACAATATGAATAGAAAGAATAAACGCAACGAAATCTTGGCGCCATACTTATTGACAGGAAATTTTATTTCGTATTGATTTATTAAGGCCTATTGATTTATTGTGTATAGGTTTGTTCTTTTGCTTTGCCAGCAAATACGTCGCCCGTAATCTCCATTTTAATAATAAATCATATCGGTTCAGGTTTGTCATTTTAAGTAGGGTGCCATTGAAATTTCGATACTGCTTTTTTTCCTGGCCTTCGTTACCCATGTAAAATAATATTACTAAAATATACATATTTTAAAAGAGTATTGAATAGCGCAACTGTATAGTGACCTATACGTAAGCATTAAATTCATATTTTCCCATAACAACATGATTGCAATGAATACGTTATTCGTTTACTCTATCTGTTTTTGTTTCGATAATAATATTACATTTCATTATTATTTTTATTAGATATTTCATTCAGCTGGCTTGGTCTTCTCCGTCAGACGTACAGGTAGTGTGAAGAGGCTGACATAATCGTCATCGTGTGCCCTTGCTACAAGGAGGCCGTTGCTCTGATTTGTCAAGGTCAATCAATGAACTAAAGGCTCACAAAACACAGCGTGTCCTGTAGGTTATAAAACAAACATCTGAACTAAGGGCCAAATTATTTACCGGGTAATCATTCGCTAGTGTCACTGTGCTGCACAGTTTTCATGTGAACGTACGTGTTTGTACGAAACAGCAGGGCCTCGACGAAATAATTTTAAATACACGATTCACTTTTTTAAAAATATACCAATAGACGGCTACGTGATTTTTTTTTTTTTATTTATTACTGTTAAGTGTCCGATATCAAACTGCTAATTTTTTGCTACAGTGTATAAGCGTTTCTGCGGTGTCGCACCGACGCGCCAACAGGACTGGAGAGCGCCTCTGCACCTTTAAGGCAATGAAGAATTAAAGCGGCTGCAGAAGCGGAGGAGAGGGCTATTCTGTAATGCTCTGAGGCAGAGAGGGTTAGCGCAGGGACCAATATGATTAAAACAGCAGTGGGAAGATGCGCTTGCTTGCTGCCTGCTGGATGGTGAGAGGCAGCGAACAGCTTCTGAGTTTGGAGTCTAAGAATTTTTTCCGCCGCTAATCTTCCGGACAGCACTCTTAGTAGGACCGTCTTTAATATTTATTTTGCGTTGTTATGCACCGCTGTTTACTTGCCGAATTGTTTTATTTGAATTTTTCTTTTATTTAAATTTTTGCATCCATTCAGCGTTCTTATTGATTTTTCTTCCTTCCTCTATATTCCCACCTGTATGTTTTCATATGGACCTGATTTTGCTTTTCAGCCTCTCTTCTGACTCAGCATCACACCTGGGCTGAATTTCTGGCGAGCAATCCTCCTCCCGTCTTGCATCTCCTAACCATCCCAAAAAAAGAGGAAAAGCGGTGCAGCGCGGGGAGGGGAGGAGGGGGGGTGTGAGATAAGGAAACCTGGAGATGCGTTGAGTCGGATCACACAGCTTTAACGAAGACAATCACTGAAGCACACACATCCTTCAAGCGCAAAGAGAGAGAGGGAGAGAGATAGAGAGAAAGAGGGAGAGAGCGAGAGAGAGAGAGAGAGAGAGGGAGGGAGAGTATAGAGCGAGAAAGGAGGGGACAGAAAGACAGCGAACACCGCCACCGGAAAGCTGGACTGATTTTCTTATAGCCAACAGCTTTGTAACATTTGCAATTGAAAAAAACTGAAGAAAAATAAAGGAAACTAAGGGAGAAAGTGCACTGAGTAAGAAGAAAAAAGCATAGCTCGGGGATTTAAAGGAGCGGGGCATGTGGATATTGGCTATTATCTTTTTCCACAGCATCTTGAATGGTGAGTTATATCATTCATTCATTTCAAAGTTAATACACTTAACTATACCAATGTACAATTGTAAACACATTTCCCATCGCCCGAGGGGAGAAGATGTGAGTTGCAAATTACAACATTTTACTGTCGGTGTCGTTTGTCACCTGAGTGAGGGAGAGGGCAGAGCGAGAAAAGCTGGAACTGCGCCGCAATCATTTAAATCTAGCTTACCTAGTCACATCTTCAGGCTTAACTGCGTCCAACTACACGCGCGCTCCTTATTTAATATACTAGGTCATATTACGTTTCATTAGCCCGCTGCAATGATTGATTATGACTATATCGTGTAGTATTTTTGTTGCACTGGAGATAATTGTTATTATCAATCACTATTTTTTAGCATTTTGTTAAGTGGCTTTAAACTGTTTATTTTTGTTTCCCCCCCGCCAGTATCTTATATATAAATATATACTTCAGGTTTATTTTTTAGTTTAATTTCTCTCCTTTCATATGATAATTTTGTAGCAGGAAATCATTTACGTGGAGATTTACATATACATTTACTTTACAGGCACCCCAACCCCCAATATCCCCCTGCCTTATCGACGTAAATGTAAAGTTCAGGCGACTGATAAGAAACAGCCGTTTTTATAAACGCGTACATGTATATTTTTAAAAAGTGAACAATTGTGTGTGTGTAGGGATTTTGAAATACTACTGACAAAATAATTATTATTCTTATTCCCGGTAACTGAATCACAAATGTGTAAAATGTAATGATACCAGAAACTTGCATATATGTGTTATTCAGCAATATGCACATGCATATATATTTTTATATGAAAATTTTCCTAACCTTTTATAATATTTTACATTATATTTGAACATATTAATATGTTAAAATTAAATATATATGATTATATAAATACATGTGGATATATGTTACAATAAACTGCAAGTAAAAAATACATTCAAGATATATAATTAGATAATTCAGCAGAAACTATTTGGTAATCAGGCATTCGGGAAAATCTATGCAATGTGTAATATTGGAGACAAATGATTTAAAGAGCTTATTGAGATTAATGTCCATTGCAATTACCTTTGTGGGACTATATACACCATTAAGGATGCCTAAAATAAGAGGGAAGGAAGGCCATCCATTTTAGTCAAAAAACCCATTTTATAACAACCCTGGGAATGCTTGGGTGAAGGGGGAAAAGGTAAAACCAAATACATCTAATATTTTGCAAACTTTTTTTCCATGATGAAAGATGGTTGTACCTACAGTTGACAAAAAAGAGCCTTCATGGTTAGAATTTGCATTTAGACGCAGGAAAATGGCAGAATATGAGGTGAGGTTAGTGTGACCATGGACGGGTTGGGTGTGTACGCAACGCGGGATGAAGGAAGAAATGGAGAGGAGGGAGAGAAAACAGGACCATTTGTAGCATCTCCGGTAAAAGAAAAAAAGACAAATGGTTGGAATATTAAAAGTGGGCCATATATTGTATTCAAAAAAAGGGACTGAAGTCAGTATCACTGGGGATGTAGAGAAGGGTCGGGTCGATACTCCACAGAAATGAAACAAATATTTAAATAAATGGAAGGTAGAGACAGGCAGAGTTAAACGCATTTTCCGGAATATTGAGGGGCCGTCAAATCTAATTAATGGGAATGTGATGGGGGGAGAGGCCTGTCTAAAAATATGCTGTCCGTTTTTGTGTTCCTAATTGCTTGCAAAAACCAAAACATTTTGATAACATGATTTTGTGAGTAGATTTAGTTATTTATTTATTTATGTGTTTTGGTGCTTAGGTAATCCGCAGATAGTGGATTGCAGCATAAAGATGTGCCTTTTCCAAGCAGATTGGGTGTCTCCTTCATATCTGCCATTGAAAAACATTTGAAATATTATCTGTTGATTTTCATTTACATGTGGCAGTTTGATGGGCTGACTTTTGAAGCCTTTGTCTATTTGCATAGGGACTACAGTTTTTTTCAGGAACAAAAAGCCTGTTAATCATGATAACTGATACCTATACCAAAGGTCTCCTAGCAGAGAACAAAAACTGCCTATTTACTCATATGGCTGCTCGGTTTTTGCTACATTAATGCAAAATTGTGAGCATAAAATCCTAAATGTAACTGGTTTTCGGTGGATTTTTTCTTTCCAAACAGCTAATCAATACCCATATTTCTATTTTATATGCAGACTGGAGGCAATCCCGTTCCAGTGCTGTGTGTTTTTTCTTTCCTGGTATTGTTCACAGCGCTTGTCGCTGTTGTCAGTATAAACAACTCTTCAGTAATATGCCACCCTCTTTTCTTCACTGGAAGACGGAGATTCTGGAAAATTCTAGCTTTTAGAGTTAGGTTTAGCACAAGCGCCTTGGTCTGTCTCTATGGTAACCCCTATAATAAGTGTCATTGCCATTGACTTGGGTTCAGCTAGGCCGCACTATGCACAGGTGACCCGGAAGTGCAACACACTAAACCGCCAACTTCATTTTTATTGCATGCATATCATTAACAGATAAATTTTAAGAACGATTAATAAATGAATGCATACAGCTGATAAAGTTGAATATCAAGGGAAACATTGCATTTTTAAAGTGTAAATGCACCACATTGTGTCACCGATCCTTAGTCTTGATGCTTATTAGATTTTTTTTTTAAATCAAAATCAAATAAATGTTTTTTAAAAAACATTAAATTAAGGGTTTGCTTCATTTTTGGCATAATTTCAAATTGCATTACAGATGATTTAATCACACCTAAAAAGGGGGATATGAGTTTAACACAGCCTTCAAAAATGAATGCACAATAAAAACTATTTTTACTGCATAAACTAATTTGAGCTATTTTACTATACTGTAACTATTAATTTTTGAATGGTACTCCATATTAAGATAGTTATCCACATTAGAGAATGTCTGTTTGGTAACATTCTGTTGTTTGCAATCAGCTGCACTGTTTGTTTGGTATGTTACATGCCTGAATAACGTGTGATATTAGTGGTTGCACTTGAACAGTGGAATTATAAGCATTGCTTCAGTGGTTGAGTAACTCTTACAATGCAATGGGAAAATTTGCTTTTTGTCATGAAAATATATTTCATTTAATTTTCCTTGAAATAAAACAGGCCCCGTGTATATTTTAGCATGGAAAATGACCTTCTATTACCTAATTATTGAAGTGGAGTTCATTATGTCTTTCTCTGCATATTGTAAATTAACATTAATAGCAGGTGGGAAAGAAATATTTAGGGAAACAATAATACATGAATAATTTAAAACGGATTCAGTATAAAGCATAATAGATATTTTAATGTATTACTGATGTACAGCTGGAATGCCATTTCTCTGCACAGTAAAACAAGTTATTATATTTAAATTTTTGAATTTACATTGTGTTTTTTGTTTCTCATTTTATAATTTCTATATATAGTCATATTATGCTAGCAGCTCGTATTTGCTGTCACATCTGTGGCCTTCGATTAAAATACAAATGTAATTATGACAACAGATACATTATTGGGCAGATAGACTGGGAAGCAGGTTTAATGTTGTTTTGTTGAGATGCCTGGGGGCAAATCTGATTCAAGCTCAATTGGGCACTAATAAGCTCTTCAAATATATAGCATGGCTGCTTACTCTACAGTTAACGTCACATGCCTGCTGAGAAAAATGGCTGGAAGAAGGACTTGTAGATCCAGAAGGGGAAAAGGTTCTGGTTAACTTTAGCATAAAAGCATCTGAGCGCAAAAAAGGCCCTTATAATTTTCTCCTGACTCGTGTGGATTTATGCAAATTCTTGTATTGCGAATGTGGACTCATTCTCGAATAAACAAACAGAACTTTCACAAAGTGCATTAGGTGCTAGATCCCATACCTAAATGTGGTTTACATACATATCAATGAACTGGTCCCAGAAATGAAACCAGTTACGATTTCAGCGAGAATTAAAAAAAAAAAAAAAAACAGTTTCATTTAACCAAACTGTTTTTGCTCAACAGTAAGTTAATCTATCTTGGGGAATTAACATGACACACTGATTAGAGTACCATCTGTCTGCATTGCAAGAATCACAGTAATAACTATGGTCCTTGACATCTGTGTATCTGTTTAAGTTTATTTTGATTCAGCTGTAGTCATCACACCACTTAGGTGTCGCAAGGAGAAAATAAGAAGAAAATCAATATCATTGCAGAACGTAGTGGATGACCTTTTTTTTTTGGCTGGGCAGAGTATCTATACAACAGAGAGACAACAGGGACTTGGATTGGTTTAGCGTAGCATCTGCCTGTTACAAAGCCCATGGTATCTCTTCCCCCTCATGAAGATGTTCGAGGCTTTGCCTGGAAAGGTATTTGGAAGATCAGAGGGCTTTCTCTTCCATGCTACCCAAGACGACCTCATCTCAAATTGTGAAAAATGTCCCCCCGTTGCGTGGACAGAGATTGGTCCCTTAAAGACAAAAAAAAAACATCAACAGCCTTGCGAGGTGCTGGAACGTCTTCCTTTTCATTAAAGGATTTTATTCAAATCCCAGATCATGTCAGAGAAATGTTGGCTTATTGAATCAGAATTGTGTTTTGTGTGCGTTCTTGTCTTCAGAAAATGATCACAGATCAGTTTAAAAATGTGATAATAGTTTAAACGAGCGATAGGATACTATGGGTAATATAGTTAACCTGCAGTTTGTTTCCACTAAAATAACTGCTAATCATGCAATAAATTAGATTATTATCTCGTTAAAAGTAAATGCTTGGTTTCTTTAGTGCTAGGCTTTTGGTTTTGATGACATACTGTAATCTTATGAGACTCTCTTCAGAGGTGATTTGAAAGGCCAGGTCATACTTAAATGTGTTTGACACATGCTAAAACAGTGTTTTTAGTATATACGTTTCATAAGCCTGTTAGAGTAGGATTAGAGATTTGCATGCCCGCCGTTTTCTCTGCCGTGTTTGGTGGATAAACATTTGACAATTTTTTTTTATATGTCAGCAATGTTACAGACATTTTTGCAGAGAACAAACTCTTCTTCATAGCCTGAAGTCGGTCTTCCATTTTGTGTTTTTCTTGGTTGATATCAACTCGAATTTTGATTTAACAAAGGGAGTGAATTGGTATTTTTCCCCCAAAATTGAATGAGATTGATTATGAATTCAAAACCTTAGATGTTTAATTAGTTTTCGGATATGCTCTGATAAGATTAATGAAACTGAAATGCCAGTTGAAGAGCTGGTCTCAGTGAATGGCAGGGAAATAGTCTACTGTGGCAGTTTTTATTTTAAAAATATTGCATGTTTCCATATTTGTATTATATGAAAATAGAACACATACAGAAATTCAGCGAAAAATGAAAGGAACTCCAAAACGTATTTTAAATTAGGCTTTCTGGGATTTCCTTGGATTTGAGAGTGAGCTTACCAGTCTATTTTTTTATTAGATATTAAATTTGGAAAATAAAATACCCTTCACCAATTTTCTCTAGTTATATTTTATTACCATGTATGCTTTGCAAGTAGATTTTAAAGATGCTGAGTGCCGTATATCCAAAATGTTTTATTACTTAAATTTTGGATGTGACATTTTATGGGAGTTCAGTGTTTTCCAGTGATTAATGCTGGACAGTGAAATTACATGACTGCAATGATGTAGCACGAAAAGCAAAATGTTCATCAAAAAGGAAAAAAATTAGGAAAAAAATATCACTGATCAAGTCATCAAAAGGTGAAGTTTTCCACACCCTACTGCAGTGGAATACTTTCTGCTTTCTTCTTTTTTACTATTTATTTATGTTTGTGCTACTTGTTAGCATTTTTGCTGCAGATTTGAGCAAAGGGTCTGCCATTTTGTCACTCATACCTCAGCAAGTAAAAAAAAAAAGACTGCCATGTTTGGAGGTCGTGTCTAGGACGGCAGTGAATGAACCGAGATCCTTGCGAGATGGTGTCTTTTAATATACATGTTTCAGCTCACATAGCAACCGCTGAGTGTGAGACATTTTCCCCCAGCACTGCTCAGGACAAACACTTAGTGTTGCTGTAGTTAATGCATAGGGGAGACTGAGACGTAGTCTGAAGTAATCTGTTTAAACAACAGCAACCAGAAATTGGATGCCTTTCGTGAAATTGAAATTTCTGCTATGACACAATAAAAAAAAGTGCAATTGGTTAAAAATGAAGTTTTACTCAGTTCATAATGTAATTAAGTTGTATTTTCAGAATGGCAGTTCATTTGTGCGATATTGGCAATGTTTGTAAATATGTATAGTAAATAAAAATGGAAAAATACCTCACTACTGATAAGCCATTCTACCTCAAAATCTAATTTTGAAACTGGGCTGTATAATTATGGTATTTTTATGGCAGATTTTTTTTCTCCCCCTCGTGAGCCTTATATGAAATAATTAGCCCTGTTTCATGATGGAAACATAATCAAATATAAAATAATCTCCTCCACATAAATAACAGCAACCAAAATTTGATCAAATTATTTGAGAGGGAAAGAAAACAGAAAAAATAAAGCGATATTTTGCAGTGCGTGTGAAGTGTGCACTTTGCAGAAAGGTTAGGCTCGGCTCACCATCATCTGTCCCCTCTTTAGTGAGGCACTCTTCAGCTTTCTTTTAGAGAGAATTTTTGCAGACGCACTCAATGGCTGTTATTCTAAGGAATGGGTGCTAATGTGTAATAATGGCTACCCTGATTCATTCACACGTCCCTCCTGTATAATGAACTTATCCAACAAAGATGTTGAGCTGCAATCTAGTGGTCTAATTAGCGGTTAGGTATGGAAAAATGAGGTAAGTTCCCGTGGACGTAAAAATTAATTACAAATCAGGATATGAATGCTCTTGGATTCTGCTGAATAAGTCTAATTGCATGTACTGTATGCTAATGGATCGTGCGTCGAAATGTTAACTGTATCATTTGGCTTATGCCAAAAAGTGCTTTCAGCTTCAGCTACCGGTGTCTCACGAAGCTCAAGTGTGGGACGGCGAGGACAATAAGCAAAAATATGGATATTTTGATTTTTAAAACTATAACTGCAAAATTGCAATCATTTTATGCTACTACTGCAACTCCATCTAAAATAATATTTATATACAAAAATTTCTTTTTTTTTTCCTTTCTTGCAAAGCAGTGTGTTAAATCCATCTATCCATCCATCCTCCAAATGATTTTCTTGTATGTGGTTGTGTTGGAGGCCTGGAACCAATCCCTGGCAGCAGAGGGCACATAGGAGAGGGATGCCCGCCAGTCCATCGCAGGGCACACGCACACACACACACACACACACACACACACACACACACACACACACACACACACACACACACACTACGGGTAGTTTTGAGACACCAATTAGCCTAACCGCATGTCTTTGGACTGTGGGTGGAAACTGGTGCACCTGCAGGTAACCCAGGTGACATCTGGAGAGCACACAAGACTCAAACAAACGGGGCAGAGTTGAGATTTGGGCCCCTGGCCCTGGAGGTGTGAGGTAACAGTACTTTGTATTATTATTATTATATAATTGTGAGTCTCCAGGCATTAATCCAGAATTTTCCATGTTTTGTCAAGGTGTTTAGGCTTTCTTGAGACATGTGCTCATGGGAGTTTTATTTACACAAAAATGTTCTGAGGGCAGAACGTGTGAGATGTCTTGGTCCCGCCTCCTCTAGATGCTTGGACCCACCTCCTCTACAAACTGACTGGTTATCTCTCTGAACCAATAATTTTTCGCTTTGCCCTTAGAACATTTTTGTGTAAGTAAAACTCCCGCGAGCAAGATGTATTTCTGTGTATTAATTGATACAATGTGTTATATTCATGATATTATATCATAATTGAAATACTGGTAGTAATCGTACAATTAAAGGGGTAGGTTGAAAGGGAGTAGCACTGAAATTCGTATGTTTTATATGTTGCTCCTCTTATATAGTGTTGTAGGAATCAAGTGAAAGTAATGCATTTGCCTGGTTTTGACATGTGGCCTGCTGCCAGTGGTTTTGAGTTGTATACAGTTTCTAGGGAGTATTTTGCCACCATTCAGACTGCTGTTTTCAGAAGCAGCAAAGATTCTTGGGAAATTGAAGATTCATAACTGAAAAAGGGTAGTGCGTGTTCTCCGCTTTGATGCATGACGGGGAATTAAACGAATCACTGGCCAGAAATTAACTAGACGTCATTTGCACAATATGATGTTTGCTTAATAAAATTAGAAAAACATTTTAGTATCTTCTTTAGTGTTTTTATACATTTTATTACATCTTCTATTTTTTTGCGTGGACTGGTTGATTTTGAATTTTTTTTGACAATATAAAAACAGATGGTAGACTTCCACCATTGCTGGTGGAAGAAGAACATGACAAAACATTTCTTTGTGCTAGAAACCTGGGGAGTTCCTGAGGAGCCCACAAAGCTGACAAGGAAACACCTCGCCACGTGTGCCATGAAATTTACAACCGATTATCAGCATTTTTAACAACACTTTCTGCAGCTGATAGGAACCACAGGGTGCCTACATTGAAAATCTATTTTTTTTTTCATTCCAGCTGCTGAGGACACAGGGTCTGGGGGGGGAGGGTTAATATAATTGGCTACTCTGAGTCACATGATTCAATGCATAGTGGGGAGTGACTAATGAACACAGGTGGGGTTTGTGTGCATTTGGGTTGATATGTCATAAGTCAGATGACCTTCTTCATTTCCTGTGATGCATGTTGGAGAGACGGAGGCTGACTTTGGGCTGTGGTTTAAAACAGAGGAGGATAAAGGTCCAGGGAACAAGGAAGGGGCTTTATGCAGCCGGACCATGTCTGTCCGTACGCGGCGTGTGAGTTGGGTAGCGAGCCCACTGACAAACTGACACAGCCCCCCACCCCCCGCCACAGCCGGCCAAGCTTAGTGTCAGTCACGCCTAAGGCTTTGCAGAGCTTCTGCGAATGTGCTACGTTTGATAATGAGCTGTCACGGGAAAAAAATAAATAAGGGGGCTGCACGGGGCCAACGTTAGCCGCCGCCGCCATGACTCGGCAGTACGCGCGCGACTTGCATTACTCTCCGGGGGCCCGCTATTAGCCATGTGGTCTACACGTAGGGTTCTCAGTTTAGAAAAATTATTTTTTCATATTCCACCTCAGTGAATGTTTACATAATTTCATCCATCACAGCTTAATGCTCACAATAATTTGCGGCCAACAGGGGAGAAAATGTAATCAAAAAACATCTATCGCCCTGTTTTATAAATAGACTGGATTAAAGTTTGTATTCCGTTATATGTATATACGTGCAAATTCTTTTTAAATGCAAGTGACTAGTAAGTGGACGAGCATTTTCTGTTTATTTGTTTATCAAGCCATCTTTCGTAAAATTCTGCACACCATTCTGCATGAAAGTCCTCAGTAGCTGCTAGATGCTAGAACCATCAATTACAGCACCAGAAATTAAATCACGTTTGAAATCGGGCATCTTAGCTCAACAGTAAGTAAACCCCCTGACCCTGTTCACATGCTGTATGTATTGAAATGCAGTCACAGGATTGGCTGTTTGGATGAGCAGGCTTTTTGAGTTAGCTAGCAGGTGTGTCTAAAGAACTGGCAGCTTGGTGTATTACTGTAATTTGGGGTTTTTATGAAGAGTGTGGTAGGCTGCTGACGGGGGCCCTGTGTCACAGGTCACAGCGTACGTCTTTTTTCCTTGGAACCGGGTCGAGACTGACGCTGGAATAAGAAGCCGCCACCAGCTCTCTCGCGCTGCTGTTGTTGCCTGACGCAAGGTTCCTCCCAGCTCCACTGGGACCTTTCAGCCTGATCCATCTCTTAGCCTGTCGCTTAATCGATGGCTTCAACCGCAGCCCCGTGGCTGGCTCGGTATGGTGAGAGTCACGTGATCGTGCCACTGCAGTGTAGCTGGGATTCCACCCCTGCAACCATAGCCCTGATCGGAGACGTCAAGGCCCTGTTTGCTAGCTCCTCCCATCCAATTTCATCTGCCTGCTTTGGGCAGTAGAGCTGCTTCTAACCCCCCCCAGTATACGATGTTATCACTCCTTGCCATCTATATCGCCCCATCGCTGGGGAATTGACTCCTCTATCTGTCCTTCTGCCTGAACCAATGATATTTCCTCATCATCTGGCAGATGCAGCCTCTTTGAAAGCCGTCAGTGGCCTTTTATCCATAAAGCAAATAATAAAACAGATATGAAATAACGGGAGCGAGGCTGAATTGTCGGAGTGACAGAGAGACGAATGAGCCCCCTCTCGGTCTCCCATCGGAAGCTATTTTTAAATGTAGCAAAACCCAGGATTTAAGACGCAGTTAGCGAGGCCTATTTTTAGCCGGCCATTTTTTAAAGCACTGTCATTGTTGGGCTGCATAAAGGTG
>JAAGVU020000036.1:10638715-10656533 GCA_011763525.2 Mormyrus iriodes | reverse complement strand
ATATGTATTACAATGTGTTTACAACTACGTTTTACGTATTAAATAAAACTCTTCAATGATATACGATACATATATTTATGCGTAGTATATAAAGTGTTTTTACATACATAATTACATACAAAACGAATCTTATCTAATATCTAAGAGAATATAAAGGGTTTATAAGAGCCTAAAATATACAAAAATAACCATATAAACATATGGTTTTTACTCAATTTTTACCTTTCGCGGGGGGTTCTGGAACGCAACCCCCGCGACAGACGAGGGATCACTGTACAGAGGATGGTAAAAATCACCAGATGTTCTTGCCCCGCCCCAAACATCAAGGATACATCCTCACTGAACGAGACCAATCCCATGATTCATTGCGCCCCAGGTTCGTTCTTGGAAGGCAAGTTAGCAAGACCGGTCGTGCCAAGACCACAAGTGTGTTCTTTGTGTTCTTGGTACTGAGAAACACCTCTATTCTCCAAGTAATTAACTTTCCCTTGAAATCAACAAAGTAAAATCTGGTTGAAGAGTTTGTCTACCCATATTTTGTGACAATGGTTGCTGTACAATGAACCATGTGTCCCCAATACAGAAAATATCAATATATCACACATTTCTGGACCTGAACTATGTGCTACGCAGTACTGGCAGGATTTATTTGGCATTGGGGGTATGGATATAAAAACTGAACATTTCATATGAATTAATTAATGGTAAACCATCACTACAGGTTTACCATGCACATGTACAGAATGTTTTTGGCTGAGTCATCGCTAGTAAAGACCGTAGCTGTAAAGATTGTGAACAATGAAGCATTGATAGTGGCTGACGGAGGGTTACTTCAGTTTGGTGATACATATTTTCTTTCTACTTACTTGACATGCATGTAGGTAAGAATTTGTACATATCAGCATTTTGTCCTTGCATCCCATCCCTTCTACCTTGTCATCATCCATCAGCTACCTACTGTAGGAAACCAGGGGAGACAGGTCATCCTGGACAAGAGTGGGCCAAGGAATAGGAGGAACAGAGTGCATGTAATTTACAGTCAGAAGTGGGAAGCTCACAAGAGTAAAACAAAACCGGGCGCTACATACACAAAGAATCACCGTCCATTTTTCTGCACCAATAAGAATGGCGTCATAATCAAACAGCCAGGAGACCTGCCAGTGGGAAAAAATGCTGATTAATTATAGATGCATCAGATACATTATTGAATGGTATCACTTATTTCCTCTTTATGGTTCAGCTCGTGAAAAATTATGCCAATTAGAAATTTTCGCTCAGGTCGCTGAGCAAATTGTGGCTTTCAGAGGAGCCGTCCGGGCATGACGAGGGTAACCCTTTGTGCGTTCTCCAGCTTTTAAAGCGTGCTGAAACTCAGAAGAGATGATGCTTAAAAGCTGGCAAATGTATGATGAATGCACCTCTTAATGATTACAAAGGATTTGCTCAATAACCGATTCAATAGTTTTTAACGGACAGTGGGGCACTGAAGGTGAGCTTAGTCATGGCTTGGTTTACTTGTCAGTTCTTCTGTGAGGAGCATGTCCTTGGCACACCTTGGTGCGAAAGGTGCATTATACCAATTAAAAATCCAAGGTTTTGGAATTTAAAGAAGAGTACTTTTTGTTTTGACTGTTAATTAGGGGAGACCAGGGACAATTATCGAACAGGGTCAGTGGTTGAATGGACTTTTAACACACTTCAACAATTAACCCCAGCTGCATGTCCCTCCAATTCTGTTGGCTTAAGCCACCCAGGAACAACACTGACACTTATGAAACACAGAATTCTAAAAGTAAACAGATTAATGAATAGAGACCAGATTCGATTCAACAATTGTTCCTGGTCTCCCCTATGTAAATCATCAGTTCAACAGGACGATTTCGTGTTCTTTTTGTATGAAAATTCTGCAGTTTTAGTACAAGGTTTTCTGGGTATTTTATTTACCGTTAGCAAAACAACTAATGATCAGATACAAATAGATTTTGTCCTACATGCTGTATTTCGTTCGTGGTTTTAGAAGATGCTTTACAATGTGCCTTCCCATAATGCAATTTTGAAGCAGAAATGCCGTAATTAACAGCGAACTTCAACATCGGACAGTACTATCCACCAAGAACAAAGAGGGTATCCATCAGAACACCACATTCATATTTAAATAATCCTTGGTCTTGGTTAATTTTGACCCTCTTCTCAAATGCTACTATATCAACAGACCAAAGAATGCTGTGTATCACCTCAGGAAATGTTCAGTATAAATTGATAATCCTTTGATATGTTACTTTTATTAGGTCTTTTGGAGATGTTTGGACACACGGAGTCCCTCTCCTCCCAACACATTCATCACTGCAAAATATTGACTTAATAAGTGGAACCTTAATAGCATGAGTACTGTCAGCAGCAGATCCTGCTGGGCCAAACAAACATTTAGCCGTTTGAGACGATTCTGTCTTGTTATGCCAATGTACCGTTCACATTTTATACCAAATGAAAAACATGCAACAAACGATTTGCAGCGATTCTCAGTTTATTTAATCTCATTACTTGGTTGTAAGAATTACATTTCCATTTTTGTCTTCTCCGATGCAAGTGTTTGTACGTTTTTTATTTCCCCCTCTGTGAAAACATTACGAGCGATATTGTCAGTTGAATGCCTATTCTTAGCAGGAAGAGTATATTTCCTAATCTAAATAGGAATATTCAAAACTTATTACTTATAGGTGCTTTACTTGAGACTGCTACCTATTTCACAGGTGGCTGCAGCCTAGGCCTGGTTTTGCCTGTGGGAACATGTTTGTGTTTGTGTACACAAGTTCACTTCTATGTAAGGTGTATGCTACTGAAAACTCTGAATTTTTACCGCCATTGACCTGCCCTTCTTTCTTATTGTGCTGGCGGTTTTGTCTCAAGTGACTTACAGATCTCATGATTTTGATCATTTATGCAGCTGGGTAGTTCAGTTATTAAGCTATTAGTTTTCTGCCATTTCATGTTGTGTACAACATGAGGTCTCCTTAGGACATGAACTGGCTTCCTTGTTGCCTACAGGTGGCATCAATGACCAGATCATTTTTTGCGCTATTGCAGTTTTAGCTCGATTATAAGGCATGTTTTACGTTTATAATATTCTAATGACTGCAGTCACCTGGTTTGATATATTTTCATGGCATGCACAGTGGTGATTGGTTAGCCTACATCACATGGGGTAAGTCACATGACGGCAGCAGAAGGGGGGGTGTTTGGTGGTGTAGGTGAGGATATGGATTGTGGTTGCAAAATGGCTTTCAGCAAGAGGTGGTAGGAAAGCAAGCAGCGGGATGACATGGTATGCCCCCTCCCCCACCCCCCATGACCCACCTCCATGGGTCAGCCTCCTTCTCTCCACTCATCTTCTTTGTGAAAGTTCCTGCTTTCATTACCGTATTCATATGAATGTTGATATGGCATCTGCCTGGTTTAATAGACCAATATAAATCAATATTATTATAGTTAAAACCCACAGTAAAACCAGATAGAGTATCCCTAACCTTTCTTTTTAATTACTTTTCAACCTACAAACTAGGTAAAGATACTGTTAATTTGTTTGCATGTCAAGCCAACATTTATTAATGCAATGTTCAACACAAATGAGAACCATGAAACACTCACTTTTAACAAACCCCAATAATTATCGTTTTCATGATTGCCTTCCATTTCCTTGCTCTTTATGAAGGACACTGGTCCTTGAGCGTGAATTGTGAATTAGGGATAGTGTTGTCTTGCACCTGAGGAAATGTTTTTGCACGATCACCAATTCTCACCAGTATTACAAATGAACAGCCAAACCACGTACCCGTGCATTTCCCAGCCAACTCGCTAATATAGCGTGGTGAGGTGACCAGGAACCTATCCCAAGTAGTACAGGATATCAAGCAGGAGCATGCCACAAAGATGCCAGTCTGTTACAGGAAGCACACGCACTATGGGCAATTTAGAGTTGTCATTTAACCTGGGTGGGTGTATTTGGACTGGGGGAGGAAACCGGATACCTGGCAGGAAACCCACACAATATGGGGAGTGTGTAAACTCCACACACAAAATAGGGGAGTGATGATAGTAGGAGCTCTGTGGTGGTTTTTGTGTCAACCTAAGGTGATGGAGTTCTTGTCTCTAACTAGGTCCCCTCCCACAATGCTTCCCTCCTCTCTCACAATGCTTCTTTTCCCTCCCACAATGCTCCTCTCCTATCCCACACTGCTCCCCTCCCACAATGATACTCTCCCATCCCACAATGCTCCCCTCCCCTTCCCCAATACTTCTCTCCACTCCCACAATGCTCCTTTCTCTCCTGCAATGCTCTTCTCCCCTCCTACAATGCTCCTCTTCCATCCCACAGTGCTCCTCTCCCCTCCCAAAATGCTCCCCTCCCACAGTGCTCCTCTCCCACAAACTCCCTCATGGCAGCTTGATGAGAAGCCAGTGGCTACCTAATCCCAATGACAGGGGCCCATTCACAGATCACTCCTCCAGCTTCCGTATTGGTTGTATGTCAGCACGGCATCTACATTTGCTGTCCTCTGGGCCCCCGAAATGGCCAGGTGGCCTTCAGGATCCAGTGCCAACACGCGCCCTCCAGCAGTGCCGTTACCGAATTCCCACGGGCAGCACAGGTTCATCTCTGCCACGGCAGCCCCGTCCTTGACATAAGCATATGGTTTCCATGACACCTGAGACAGCCAGCTGCTGCAACCATGCAATGATAAAAATCTTTTAGGGCCAGTTTCTCCCACCTTCTCCGTGGGGTTCAGTTTACTCATGGCAGTGCAATCCTCAACCATCCTCTGCCTTCCCAACTGCCAGCGCTTCCATTTTAAGTGGGGGGGAGGGCGGTGCTGTTTGTCAGCTTCCACGTCCTTGTTTGCTTCCAGCACTGTAGGTATCGTCATGGGGAAATGTCATCTTTTTACTGACGCCATGATAAGGACTGATTAACGTGACACTAATTCCTTGCCGCGTTTTTTTTTTATCAGACAGGTATCATTTTATTTAAAGGATATAAAGGTAGGAGGCTGTTTTCCAGTAGTGGCAGGAAATGATGCAGGTGCTGTGCTGGGGCGGCAGTGGGATGCGCGCCTCCCCGAGGTATTCTACGCACGCTGAAAAAGTTGTAGGCCGAAAATCTTGACGGTGGCAGCTTCTCAGCTGGTGGACGTCTTATGCGGACGTGGATAGGCTCCTGACAACATCTCCAGATTCACCCCACAGCCGTACCTGCCAGGGGCCCGTGTCAGTCGTAGCGAAGGCTTCAGGGTCCCACGCTTTGCGCTCGCACGGCTGGCTTGTAAAATCTCAAGAATTACCAATGTAGGTCCCTGGAAGCGAAATCCCTAGGATGAGATTTGTTGTCGTATTCCGTCGTGCTGACACCAGCATCGTGTGGCACTGAGGACGTGGATCCACATTATGGATAGAAACTAGATTCCAGGGCATGTTAAGAATAATTAGCAGCGAGAGCAGAAGTGATCTATGCTTACATTTAGCTTACGCGTTTGGTCCCTTTTACCATACCAGGCAAAATGTAGGGCGTGTACTATAAACTACAGTGTACTTGATTTTTCCACATAGGACCACCCATTGTGATCTAGGACTTTCCTTTAGAATTACAGTGTCCGTAGTATCGCCAACAAAAATGCAGATTTACAGGGAGATCTAGTAAAACCATCTTGACTGTTTGAAAACATGTTTGTAATATACAGCAATATTAAGACATAAACAGTACTACTGTCTACAAGTTTCAGTCTGAATTTGTACTCTTCTTCCTAGATACCACTTTCAAACCCTTGTTTTCCAGCAAGTCTATATTTTCATTCCACCACTTGCATATGTCAGTATGTTGCACTGCAATAATGTTTGGTAAGTTGTAGCTCGCCAATGAGATTGCATAAGATTGCATGGTATTTCAAATTTATTCGCTGTCTAGGAAGCTTGTTTAGAATGGTCAAAACAAAGAGAATTCTTTCTCTATGCCTTTTCGTCGGCTGTGTCTGTTAATATGTTTTTGTACAACCTTTGACCCTTTCCCATAACATCGTCTTTGCATGTGATACTTAGTTTAGCAAGTAAGCTACTGTAAATATACCATTTCCACTATTTCAACTATTATGGGCAGACAGATCTGGATGGGGTCAAATATGCAAGATTTAAGTGAGAATAAAGCCTGGCTAATCCCAAAAACAACTTTTGGTGGGATAGCAATAAACATTCTGATAATACAAAGTCTAGTAATATATGGCAGACACGTTGAAGGAATGCATGACACATTGCTGCATCAGAACCTCCACAGCTCACAGTAGGATGCTGATTTGTGTGTAATCAAAGGGGTAAAGAGAGGTTGGGCCCAGGGGAGCGGTCCGGATACAAGTGTGGATTGTGATCTCCTCTTGCTGTCCTCTGTTGGACGTCAGCCAGTGAGCTTATATACCAGGCATCTCACTGGCATGACACCCTAGGTCTTCTGAAAGAGTGGCCCTGTGATATGAATCACTTCCAGGCTTGAGATTTGTGTTGCTTCTGCTTAACTGCACTGCTAATCACCTAGGCTAATGCTGCACTGGCAAATTGCCTATTGCCAATTTTCATCCGATCACTGAAAATGGTTTAAAACCATTCTGAATTACATGGCGGGCTCACTGAAACCGAGTGATATAATACAGGTTGCATGGAACTTTACACAAGAAAGTACTGTCGAGTTTGAAGCGAAAGAGCAGGAGCGTAGTCTGACAGCTATAATCGGTTGCCATGTTTGTTTTCCTTGCAGGAAACTTCCCATCTCATCGTGGATCTTCAGTAAATTCAACTCTGGTTGTGTCTTCATTCACATTAAGCGCTCTCCATCCCACAACAGTATCATAAAAGAGTAATCAAACTAAGATACGCAGCAAGAAATGTAAAAATCGTTGCTCAAGTGTGACACCCAACGAAAGTTGTTCTTAAACAGGGATCCCGGGGAGAACATATAAATTGTAACTCTTCGCTCGACTGTAAGTTACTTTGGAATAAAATCCTCAGACAAATGAGCGATTGTAAATGTAAACAGACGTTAGAATTAGCCTATGCTAATTGGTTAGATGCTAAAGGATTAATGGAATTTGACTGGGTATGCATGAAGAAGCCATGTGAGAGATTTTGCTTTAAAATTTTTCCAAGCTACACTTGTTAACTTGTTAAACTGTTTAACTAGATATTGGAAATGCCAAAAAAAAAGACATTTTATTTCATTAAAGATCTGTAAATCACACAGGAATATGTACAATGTATTCAGTCATTCAGTCTTAATTAAAAGTTACATTTACAGACAAGGGTAGAAACCTAGTTTATTAAACACACATTGTGTTAACACCACCAACGTAGCTATAGTCTGTTAGGAATTTTTGGAATACACTCTACATGGACATTTATTTTCCTTTCTTAAATTAAGTAGCAATACATAAATTTAGTATACACATTTGAGCATGCGTGTGTCTATATGGCGTGTGTTTGCACTCGTGCTCTGGAGAGCAGGGAGTCTGGAAACTGCTGTGATTTGAAGCCTTGTTATAAATTTATGAAGTGCTAAAATGTTTTATCCCATGGGTGGAGACTGCCAGCTGTCAGTGGTAAGCCACTCTACGTTAGGCAAATAGTCCGAAAGCAACCCAGGGGCCGCGGTAGACGCGGGGCCAAGCTCAACAATTGGCGGGGGGGAAGACACACACCTCCTGGAAACGGACCACTTACCAATTAGGGTGAACTGGAGTGAAGCTAATTGGTCCCTCTCCTTCTCCTGAACAATAAAGTGCCAGGCAGCTACACGGTGCCGACAAGCCCGCATTATGCAAAGCACCCCTCTGGCATGTTACATCACAGCTTAGACGAAGTCAAATATCAGAATGTCACGTCATCTTCTGGATAGTAATGACAGCTAAGCATTTTGCACTCGCTGATTGATGTCGCCCTCGTCTTGCGTGGGAGTGACGTCCCACGTGTTTTTTCAAGCGAAAGGCTTCACGGAAAATTCTGGTTTCATTCCCTGGTTAATAATTAAGCATTATGATGCACCTGAACTACCTGAAGACAAGCTCTGTAAAGCGACGATGATGTAAACCTAACCGAAATTAAGTTAAACCAAAAATAGCTCCAGTTTGTATTGGTATTTAGACTGGTATATGTGGAAAAGCCTGGGGAGCCTCTGTAAATGGAATCATGTGAGATGTGATCACCTCACTGCTTAGACCTTTGTGACTAGCAAAAAGCTGGTCGTTCTGGACTGGGGTTACTGGGGAAACGGAACACGTCAACATACACAAACATCGGTGGAGGAGGGACAGGTGGCACGGATCAGTGCTAACAATTGTGGTCACCTGACTATCCCTGCCAAGAGGAATGGCAGCCTTGTCCTCCCACCCACCCCGCAAACAATATTTTTCTCGAAACCTGCAGAGATGGTATCGTTGTTGTGCCTAATAATTTTTCAGTTACATTTTCATTATTTCGGAAAGATCTTTTTGTTTTTTTTTGCCTGACAATTCATACGTTAAGGAATCATTCTGCCATCACGCATTATACAGATTAAAAATGGTCTTTTCCTGGACGTATGTGTCAAGCTTGCACTCTTTACCTAAGTGTCTCTGTGAGTGATAGCTCACATGTGAGATGTAAGGCATCTGTTTGGATTGGCTATCCAGTGGGTGCTTCACTTCAGGATATTTTCCAAACCCTAAATAAATTGACAAATGGGAGGCTCCTTTCACTGAGTGGATTCTCTTTCTTTTTTTTCTGCTTTCTCCTTACTCCAGCCAGTCTGTTGGCTGGCAGAGGCAGCTACCTCAGGGCAAACAGCAGCATATTGCTGATCTCACATCCCGGGGTCCCTGCAGAAGACAGCAAGGATTCCGCTGGCATTGCAGGAGTATTTGTTTAGGCTAGGTGGGCACAGGAAACAACATGCTATGGAGACAGCAACACCGATTCTCCATTTTGTGGGTCTTGTTCTGGCTCTTTGCCGAAAGTAGTATTAAGAATGTTATTCTTTTTGGTACTGCATCATCTGGAATTTACAGTCCCAGAAAATATACAGACATCTCCAGATGTAGGGTATGTCAGGTAAATCTCTTTACATTGTGTTTCGGAAACAGGAAACAACAGCTGTAATATTTCATTATATAATTTCTGTCTTTGTATCTTTTTCACACAGATGAATATCGGGAAGTATGTAAACCAAAATAATACACTGGAAATAATTTCCATTTTATGGTGAAATGTCACATGATCAGTCTTCAAACAAAACACTTGATCAAGTTTTGAAGTTTACTTAAATGTTCCATATAAATCATATTTATAAATAGGAAGCAGGTACTGACATTTTACTGCACAACTGGATGTTGGATCAAAATGAACATGTTAGCTAGTTAGATAACATAACATTTAGAATATTTAGTTTCATATCATTTGCAGTGCATCTATCATGCCTGTTTATTAATGGATCACGGATTTTTATTAATCATTGTGCAAGTGGATTACTCGAGTACAACAAAATTTAGTGGGCATAAAGATTCGTTTTTAACACACTCCTGAGGAACTGTGTAAAAAGATTATGTAAAAAGTGTAAGTAATGTTTTTAGTGATTTATAAACAGAATCATAACAAACAATAATGCATTCATAGAGCATTATAAACATGGCTATAAATATTTTTAAAAAGGCATAACACATTATAGCCATGTTTATTATGCATTATGAATGCTTTATGAAGCTCTCATGTATAATGCAATATAGATACCTTTATAATGCATTATAACGGTCGGTAAAAGCATTAAGGATGCTTTGTAGTAATTGTAGCAATTGTAGTAATTTCTGTTTTTTTCTGAGCTAATCATGCTTGATAAAAACAAACTCCCCGTGACAAAGATTTACTGGTCAGACTCAGAAATCATCTTTGATATTGGATTTAAATAATAGATGTCTGTGGAGTCCTGAGAGAATTTCATGCTGAGTGTACAGTAAGACCCTGGTTGTGTTGTCTCCTGATCTTCATTGGTGATATATTAAGGATTTTTTAATGTTTGAGAAAGTAAGTCAAGATATGATGTACACTTCGCAACATCAAAAAATGAGTCTCTGCTGATTTAATACTTTGAGCAGAAAGTTTATCCTGTGGGGCCGCTGGTTAGTAGACCCTCCCTTCCCTACCATTGTATGTTTCTGCAGATTCAGGTTTTATCACAGAGGGTAAATCACTTTCAGAAGCTATTTTCATCACTCTGTTTTGGCAGATATGTTTGGTTCAGATTCAGAGTGGGATCCTGTTACCATTAGCATCAGTGTGCCAGTTACGCTCAGCACTTTAAAGAAAAACATTCTCTGGAGCCGGCTATTCTTGGCATTAAAGTTTGGGAAGCTGTATGCAACAAAAATAAAACATTAAAAACTATTGTTTTTGCGTGAGACTAGATGACATCATGTGTCACCTGCAATAACTTACGCAATCAATGCACAAGCCGTCCATACCAAAACCTATGAACTGATGAGAGTGGCATCTGTTTTGCTGTATAAAGATAATAAGAATACCAAAATTTAGTTTTGCAGTGTAATATGGGATTTAGAGCCAATTGTGGTTACAGCATTTTCCATTGTCTTCTTTCCCTTACAGTTTTCAGTGAAGATCTACGTTCCAGCTTATATTTTGTCAATGCATCTCTGCAAGAGGTAGTGTTTGCCAGCACCACAGGGACGTTGGTGCCCTGTCCCGCGGCGGCCGTGCCCCCGGCGTCACTGCGCTGGTACCTCGCCACCGGAGAGGAGATCTATGACGTCCCAGGGATCCGCCACGTCCACCCCAACGGCACTCTCCAGATCTTCCACTTCCCCCCTTCAAGCTTTAGTAACTTAATCCATGATAACACGTACTATTGCACAGCTGAAAATCCTTCAGGGAAAATTAGAAGCCAAGATGTTCATATTAAGGCCGGTGAGTATTCCCCACATCCGGTAAGGGCCAGACCGGGTTTGGTGACGGACAATAGCAATGGCTTCCCAGGAAGTGGAACACGATGGTAGCATACAATTCTTTGATGACACATGGTCATAAAAAGCATAGTGGTAACATAATGAATGCATTGCTGCTAAAACAGTAATAACTTTATTTGTGCATTGCTGCTAATATAGTAATAGCATTAGCAGCAATGCTTTCATCAAATACTAATACTACTATGAGTACGTTGCTACTAGTTTACAAGTAATATTGAGTATATTGTTACTAATACAGTAGTAAGATTAGGAGTGTGATGTATTTATATGTTTTACTATTACATTAAGACAGTGTTTCCCAATCTGGTCCTCAGGGACCCACAGACAAAAAGGGAGCAAAAATGTGGACTATCTAGCAGGGAGTTCAGAGGGAGTAAAAACATGGACCGACTGTGGGTCCCCAAGGACTGGATTGGACACTGGATTAAGACATGGATGTTTTAGTGCACAGTGGGACTTCCATTTCTTTCTCTTTCCCTGCACCCGTATAGTCTTACGGGAGCCCTATACGGTCCGTGTGGAGGACCAGAGAGCCATGAGAGGCAATGTAGCGGTCTTCAAGTGCATTATCCCTGCCTCTGTGGAGGCCTACATCACTGTTGTATCGTGGGACAAAGACACAGTCTCGCTTGTCTCAGGTAGGTCACTTCTGCTGTGCGTACCATTGGACGGGGTGTGTCCACCAGCTCACTGATTTATCCAACATCGAATGAATTTATTTTTCTAAAGCACCCATCACAACTTACTATCCCCCAAAACATGTTATATACACATAACATGCTGGACAAGCAGAAAAGGCTGTAAACAGTGGAGCAGAGATTGCGTATGTTGGACCATTAGGGAAAAAACCTCTCGAGGTCTAAGGCCAACTGTCTGCCCACCCTTCCTGGGTGTGACAATTATACAAGTTCAATCCTTAATTTGTACAACTGAAATACCTCTTTTGGGGACTAACACCCCTATCACCTGGTCACAGGTCCAAATTCCTCATCCAGAATGTTCCCTCCAAGCACTTTGCTGTTGGACCGCCACACATTATGCGGGGTGAGCTGATTTGCGTGTCAGGTGCCGCTTGTGTGCCAGAAAACCGGGTCCACCATTAGCTTGCGATCTCCCAGGGTCGAAATCTGCCAAGGTTTGAGCACTGAAGGGTGAACGTCTCCGTCGTTCCAGATGGCATTCATTCAAGGCTCCGGCTGCATCGCTCTGCTTGGGTATACAGCGCAAAAAAAGGTTTTATGCGAGCAAGAACAGAACTGGGTTTTTTTTTATTCATCTGGTTATTCTGAATCACCTCAGGCACAATAAGCCTCTCCGATATTCAGGCTGTGGACACATTATTTGCTGGCTTTGCGGGTTGACAGAGGAGAATTCGTGGACCATAGAGTGCATGCAAGGTGCACCTTTTTTTTAGTTGTTTATTTTTTTTTCACAGCCAGAGCAGGTGTTCGAACAAAGCGCAGATGAGAAAAGGAAACCCAAGACCACAGTCACCCCTCAAATTGGTAAAAATGATTCAGTGGGCTCAAATTGTGGTGCACAGTAGCACCCCAGCTATTGGCTGCAAACTCAACAATAGTTTCACCATGATTTAATTTTGTTTATTCAAAAGAGGTCAACCTTCTCGATGGCTAGTTTATTAGCTACACCTGCTTGTTAATGCCACCAGCCTCCTCCTCCAAACAGCAAATCATGTGGATGTAGCTGAATACATCCAGCAAACAGCAAACGGTCAAGCGGGTTTGTGACTGTTTGTCTAAGTAACGGCCAAGATGCGTAACATAAGTGATTCTGAATGTGGTGTGTTTGTTAGTAGCAGTTATGGTGGTTCCACCATCACAGAAACAGACATCTTCCTGGGACTTTCAGACATAATGGGGTCTAGAGTTTCCAGAGAAGGATGCAATAAACAAGAAGCATTCAGTGTTCGAGTGAGAGGTCAGCAGAGGATGGTCAGATTTGCTAAAGCTTATGGGAAGGCCACAAGTGCAGACAGCTCGGTGTTGCGCATGCTGCACAGAAAGGCTACTTTGAACAAAAAACAACTCATCCACCTTTGAAACCGATACTATCCAGTACTAGACGTACTGAATGAATTGGCCACTGAGTGCGTGTTGTCCCATTGCATAAATTTTTAGTACATATTCTGGTCACAATGGCAGAAGCCAGGTTAGAATGCATCCTAAATATCAAGATAAAAACCAAGGCATGCTGTGACATAGCGAGTAATAATTTTGGTGTCAGGGAGTTTGAAAGCACAGCTAATTTTCCACCTGACTGCCATCATTTGTTGACTGGACATGTTTGTGAAAGCTTGGGAAAAAAAGATAGAAAGAAAAAGAAAGAAAGGTCGAATTGTTATAGAAAAATGGCACGCTATGGCTTTTTTTCTGTGTGGTATATTCCAGAATATTCTATCAGCACTCCCTGCACTGCATTTGTATGTGAGTGGCCTGCTTGCTGTCCGGGCCATCCCGTTGTTAATGGAGACATGGGCATTCTCGCAACCCCCCCCCCCAACCACCACTGCTGATAGAGGTTCAGGCTGTATCTCGCGGAATTATCGCTCGAGCCGCCTGGTCCCAGGCTCTGACTGCAGCAAAGTTTGCTGGTTTGCTTTTTTTTGACCCACTTGCACTGTGACTGGAGCCATCGAAGAGAACTCTGATAATTCTCATCAGTTAAATGGGATGCTGTCCTCTTCGATTACCCCAGCCTCGTACCACCCAAAGCTCCAGGGGTACTTTTCCTTTTATATAGAACATTTAGCAAACTCAATAAACAGAATGACAGCATTAGCAACAGAGGGAAAGTGCCAGGATTTGTTGAGCCGCAAGATTTATTTATGTATATACAGTATTGTCCAATATCAGATTTGCCTGTACGTGCACTGCTTTGGACAGAATGATTTTAAGGACTTATTAATAAAACTGATTATTTCAAAATACTTTTTTCTAGATATGCATGCATTTTATGTATGAGAAGGTTGTTTTTTATAATTGATAAACATCACAGATTGATGAATGAGCATCACAATGAGTAGCCATGGAAACGGTGCATTCCTTATTTTGATGCGAAGGGTATTAAATTTGTGTTTTCGAATTGTGGTTTTGTTCTTTTTGCGTAATAAGCTATAGGTATTGTTGAATATGTTTTGGTGTTGTTTTACTTGTCAGCTGTAAGGGTTTTGTAAACACTAGAAACATCTACCTGCTATAATAATATCAGGCCGTGAGGGGCCTGTAAGAAGAGTCAATCTGCCAGCTATCCTGTATTCATTTAATGCTAAATATCTCATGCTGGACACAGTCACATCCATGAGTAAACATCCTTTCTTGTGTTTCTTGTGAGGGGCTGCTTTTTGCTAAACATATTTTAATAGTTCCTCTGGTGCTGACCCCCTCAGTTGAACCCTCGGGCGGGGGGGGGTTGACCCCCATTGGTGTCCCGATACTCTTCATTGCTGGGGTTCCTGGACCCATTCATTGCATGTTTCATTAAAAAAGATAAAAAAAAACAAGATGCCAGAAAAAGGGACACTTGGTCTCTTGAGGCCCAGAATAAAGCTATTTTACCTCTGAGATAAATTATTAATTTGCCCGTTTGTGTTGGAAAGGGTTCACCGTTGAGCGAGTCCTCAGCCTCTCCTGTGGTAACCCAGAACCTGACCCAGTTTGTAATTAATGACGTGGGAGCGAGTCCTGTACCGCATCTAAAAAGGAGGAAATAAATGTTGGTCCAGGCTGCGCCCAGCTCTGTCAACCGCAATAAAGGCGTAAAAATAAAGAAACAGACAGGAATGCCGACTGCAGTGAGTTATGTTCCATTTGCGACACTCATGCTTTTGACCCGGTGCATAATGAGATGCAAATCGCAGCACGCCACAGCGATCCCTGCTGTTTCTCTGTCCGCCTCAGAAGAAGGGTTAAATTGCTGTTAAGAAATGTCATGATAAAGTGTTTATTCAGATCCTTCTAACATTGGGCCTCACATTTTTTAATCTTTACATATTTGTATGACATACGAAAGGTTTTTCCCTGATGAAAAATAAGGACATTCACTGTCACCAGCATCATAGCAATTTACAGAGTCACAGCACTATTTAGCCAACACCCATGTTCCAGCCTTATAGGGAACTTGTTTCCTACAAGTGACTCTGTTATTTTGTGTTATTAAAGTGTAATTCAAGTTATACCAAATATTACAAGTGCATTTTAAGGCAAATGCATCCCGTCTTTAACGGTGCTACTATTAGTGAATGATCCATAGATGAGATTTTGAAATGCAATCATGTTATCATGATGTTATTCAGGAGTGACACAAGCCAGATTTATCAAACGCCATATTTGCTTCGCTTGCTTGGAATATAATCTCTTCTAACAAATGAACGAATTTGGCTCCGTTTTGGTCTCGGAAACGTTTCAATTTACCCACATCAGAAAGGAAAATGCAAAATTACGCATCGGCTCATGTCTTAACTAAGTAATGGTGATTAAAAATTTGAAGTTAATTGCAATATGATTTACACCTTAAAATAAGTCAGTTTTGCAGCTATTTGATGTCTTTAAGTCTAGATAGATAAAGTCATGCTGATGCAGGATATATCTTAGCGTTCAGGTTTTACCCGCCGCTTGTGAGTAAGTTTCGCCTTGTTGATGGCTGTTTTTGCCAAGGCCAGCAGAGTTGCAGAGTCTCTCCGTGTGTGGGATTGTGTGTAGGAAGGAGCTAGGTCATGTTTCGTCTTCCCACATCGCTATGGGCCATCACACGTTTCCTATAATGCTCACGAATTGAGCCTCCGCCTCACGGCCTCATACCAACCACAGTGAAAAATGTTAACAGGTACTGCAGATATAAGGCTTTGTTTGATCCTTCACAGATGATCCTTGATCCATATATCTCCCACTTGTCTTGGTTAACATCAAAATTGTGCCTTCAATAAATTTGTCATTTAGCTAGGCCACACTATTTCTACTAATATGTTTTTTGACATATTGTTGATGATATGGTTTATGATATTTGGCTGACAGGTAATGATGCAGCATGTTAAGTGTTGCATTGAGTTGAAACTCAAATAAGTTTTCTGCCAGTGTAAGCTGGACTTGTACAGTAAGGTACATCTCTGGTTGGTATACGTATTAAGGACGCTCTGTACTGCATTATAAAGGTATCTATAGTGCATTATAAATGAGAGCTTCATAAAGCTAGCAAAACCTCAAATTATTTGTGAATTTATTTCCCAGTATATAGTCATTGTATTTATAGAACCTGTTAAAAGAACCCATCCATCCATCCATTATATCCATCCATTCACCCATCCATCCATCTACCCATCTTCCAACAGTTTATTCCGAGGGGGCATGATGCATATCCCATGCAGATCAGGGTACCCGGATGGGCTGGCTGTATAGTACATTATCAAATAAATGTTTAGAAATTGTTTCATATAGGTCTGGATAGGAATTGTTATGTCAACAGGCCGGAATTAAAGGAAATCAAACCTTAATATCTAGGTCCTGAGCACAGTACATACTTACATATAGAATGGCACACCAAAGATTATACGACCAGACCGACAATGCTCTATAGACAAAACCAAACCTCAATAATAACAACACCCCCCCCCCCACCCCCAGACATAATTTAATATATTAGTTGTGGGTGATTAATCATTGATAGCATCTGGAAATGGGTGTGACCATGAGGAATGACCACACCTTTGGCAGGTATCTTGCGAACTGGATGCAGGATCCCATGTGGCACTGACATGTAATGCACCTCAAATCAACATTTGCATATATCAGAAGTTTCTTTTTATTAGCAGAATAATCTAGGTGATATAACAATGCACTTATACATGCAATGCTCTGTAGTAAGCCTCAGTGAATCGACTTCTTACAGAATGTGATTTATATAGTGAAGACATCGATATCCCTGGCAGACAACAATGCTTAAGTCTCGATTACCAAAATAAACAGGAATCAAAGGACATTAAATCACTCTATGGCCATCTCAGCACTTCAAGTCCTGTTCTGTTCCTCTGAAATGCGGTAATTGTCACTGTGGTTTTTAAAGGACTGTAAAAAAAGTTACAAAAAAATTTAAGGAAATTAAAATTTAATGATTGGTGGGCAGTATCTTTACTGCATTATAACCGATGTTTTATGATTTGTGTTAGGAAATTTGAAGCGGTCAGATACTCCGGGTGACACTGTACTGTGCTGTGTTCCATCACAGCGGAATGCTAGGTATCTTTCTTTTAATTGTGTCCATATTTGTTTGCATAACCTTTGTGATTTTTAAATTCAATTAAAAAAATCAGTGTATTCGCATCTTTGCTTGCCGTCACTATGCAATGCTGTCAATTAATTAATGGCTAGCTGACTTCTTTAATATGACCGAAACGTTAGTAAATCTTGGCTTAGCATTTTAACACTGTCGTGTGAAGGTTCCTTTGTTTTTTCTCAGCTCTGCTGAACCCTGATCTTTGGGTACACATCCTGGAAAGCAGAGTGGCATCCCCGTCAGCCGTGCTGCCTTTGATAAGACGGTGAAGCGGTTGTGTGGGATAGACCTGTGCAAAGAGTGATAGACGACACTGACAACCTTAGAGTCCTGTGTTCCTGGGGAGGGAAAGACAGCATCTACTCTGCCTGGGTGTGGGGGGAGGGTGTTGTATCTTGAGTAGAGCTCGGGGGTGGGCGGGTAATTGAAACAAGACCGGGGATGGCGTGGTGGCTGGGGGATGGCAGTCTGGTGGCTCGTGCTTAAGTCTGGGC
>JAAGVU020000036.1:10595617-10627106 GCA_011763525.2 Mormyrus iriodes | reverse complement strand
AACCTGGGCGGAGACGTGAACCCCGATCCCAGAGGTGTGAGGCAACAGTGCTAACCACTGCACCACCGCGCCGCCCCTTAATGTAGCATACGTACATTAATTTTTCCTATTATTATTTTTTTTCCAAAATAAATAAAATGTATCGCCATCTGATCTTGCAGCCTAAACAGCATGCACTGTTGTACCTCTACCATCGTTATTCCCATTGTGTGTGCAATAGAGAATCCCAAATAGCTCATAATAAAATCAAAATCCTCTGAAGAATACATCCCTGTTAGAGCTGGGAGAATCATTTGAGAGGGGTGGGGGCTCTCTGAAATGCACTATTAAAACAACAAGTAAAACAGACATTTTAAAAACAGCAATTGTGCCTAGCGGACAGATAGAGGGTGCATAACCAGCAATTCTTCTGAAGTGGGAAAGAATCTATTTGCTTACGGAAGGCGCTTGTATAATCCGTTAGTTACACTTGGCAGCTGTGAGCAAAGATATGGCACTGTGGGATTTTGCATAAATATCATTCTGAGGACAAAGAAATGAAACTGATAAGAGCTGGTATTCGGGGCCCTTTGCATAATCCAGGCTAATCCATAATCTGAGCTGAAAAACATTGAGATATTTAAAGAGTGGGGGGAAAAATACCACATTAATGAGTGCATACCCGTTGTCACAGTTTCCAGTGCTGCCCCATAGGCTAGCTTCAGTAATTATATAGGCAAATAATTTAAAAACCCCCAAAATAGCGATGCATTCATATACTGAGCACTACTCCAATTTAAAATACATGAAACCTTCATTTATCTTAATTTCAAGCTTATTTGAAGTAGTTACCAGTTGGAATGAATTTTTCTGATGTTCTGATTTTTTTTTCCCTTTTCTGATGGATGGCTGAAAGTGAATTATTTGAGCTAATATAAAAGAAGAAATAAAATCCACAAACTGGTCATTAATGAAGATGGTTTCTTTGCTTTTCTGCTTGTTTTTCAATAAAATATCGGTGACAAAGAGGAATATCTTTAAGGTAAAAGACATCACGACGAATTTGAAAAGCAAGGCATAATGAAAGGATCAATGCTGTATATCGATTTTATGTATGTGTTAAGGGGGGTTACTTTATAACTGGTAGAAAAGCCTACAAGCAGCGTAGCACAACAGCCAGCAGCCTGTGATTGGATGATTCGGGTCACATGCTTGTCGACTCGCCATATTTGTTGTACTTGAAAATAAATAGCTTGGGGAAACTAGATAAATTGAAGGGACAGTGAGGGAAAGAGAGACAGACTTTCATTGAAGAAAAAAATACTCATAATAATCAACTCTTTATAGGGGAAAATGCCCTTTTAACAATATTCTGTTTATTAATGGGCCCAATTTTTTTCCTTCACTTTTCTATCTGGTTTAGATGGTTCTGTGCCAGACCTTTCCATCACCGGCTCAATATGTGCCCCATGTGTTGTAACTTAATGGGCAACTGCTGAAATTGTGTTTGTTGAGAGTGTTGCAGGCTAAGGTGTCAGAGTGTCCTAACCGGCCCCTCCCTTCCGAAACAGCTCCTGTTAACAGTGAGGTACAACACAAACACTGATAGCCAGATGACCACGGAAGGCAAAACATTTTGTGCACTATAACTGTAACAACGAATCTGTCTGACATCTCTGGCTTTTGCTGTTTTAGATGTACAAACGTAACAGCTAATATTTAAGGATATCGCAGCGCAAGGGGTGTTTTGGTTATTTTACGAGACTGTTCAGGATTATATGTAAGACAAAGGAAAAAAATTCTATAATTCAGGAAAGCAAGCAGGTAGAAAAAGTGATGAAAAGGAGTGTCAAGAGTGATGTCATGGAGGACCAGAGTCAATAGAAAAGCGGGGGTTATGGGTTATGAATCTTGTCCCTATATATATTTCTTGTCCCTAGCTCCTCTGCTAGAACTGCAATAGTGCTTTTACTGAGTATTTTAAATGTGTTTTGTACTTTTTATCCTTATTTTTGCTAACAACGGCTCTCATGCGGATGCACTGATTGGAAAACAGGTGAATGTATATCTATGGAGCAATTTTCACAAGAACCTCAAAAAAGGCACAAATCCACACCCTCTCCTCTCCTCTTGGTTGCAAATTCCTCCTTTTAAGCACCTTCTTTGCTATTCACCAGAGAAAGGAGACAGTAGCAGTTAATATACAGTTTATCTTTTGGTTTGTTTTGTCTTTTAGGCATTCTGAACATTAATATTTCATCTAGTTGGGATAAAATAATAATCAATGAAAGAAAAAATGGTAGCACTTTACTTAAGGCACTGATGTATAATGCATTATAAGTACCTTCATAATCGATTATAATGCATTGGTAAAGTATTAGAAACACAGCTATAACTATTTATAAAAAGGCATAACACATTATAGCCATGTTTAGTATGCATTGAGAATGCTCTATGAAGCTGTTATCAATAGTGCACTGTAAATATCTTCATTCTGCATTATAATGGTTTATACTGACCGTTATAATGCATTATGAAGGTATCTATAGCGCATTATAGATAAGTGCTTCATAATGCATTCATAATACACAATAAACATGGCTGTAATGTGTTATGCCTTTTTATAAATAGTTATAGCTGTGGTTGAAGTACTTTATAATTACTTTATAATGCATTATGAGGGTATCTATAATGCATTATGATGACTGCTTTAAGTAAAATGTTAGTGAAAGGACAATACTGCATTAGATCTAAGTAAAATATGAAAAGGGCGTAAAAATTAAGATGGGACAAAAACCTAGAGGAGAGTGCCAGTGAGCTACTCTCTCAGGGACTCTATGCAGCATCAGCAAAGTGGATTGCATGCTGTACTCTGTGTGTTGGGATGTGCCATTTCACAAAAGCCCAGTGTACTTTTACGGTGTTCTGTGGCTCTGCTGTTTAAGACATTATAGGAGATCATATTCAAGGTTATTTGTCATGGCAGTTGCATCAGTAACCTTAATACAGTGCATTATGGATCACAGTGGTAATTCACTGATATTCAAAATATTTTGCCTTGATGTGTGATTCACTGTGATGAAAGAGGTCTGCTTTTACAAGGAACTTACCTTATGCATTTATGTACTTCTGTAGAAAGTTGTTTAATTACCTTAAAGCAGAAAAGATTTAAGCATAGTGTTAAAGATGAAAATCAATAATAAATAGCATTGCATTTCCTTGTAATTTGCATACTGCTTGTATTGTGATTGTACTTGTAATATTTTCAAGTATTTTCTTGATGAACCAAATGCAATAACTGGGAAATCCCCGTTCCCTTCGTATGAAACACTGTTATGTCATGAAAAATTTATAACACATATCATAATTAATTTGAATCAATTTAATTTCAATATTTTGTGGAAAAAAATACATACTTTACTATGCACACAAAAAAAGTAAAATGAAAAACAGGCAAAGATAGTTTTGTATTTATGATTTTTTTAATTTTGTCAAAGAATTAAGTTATATACAAAAGGAAGAGTGAATTGGTGTAATGCTACAGGCGTATAGAAGATGGTTAGTGGTGCATCACATGAGGTTCCATTTTATAAACCCAGTATCATTTCAGTGTAATCGCTGCACTTAAATATTGCAAAAACATATAAGATCTATTGATCAGCTGTGTGTCTATGGTGCATAAGTGCGCAGGTTCCGTGTCCATTTGGTTTTTATTAACATCACATTTTCTAAACTGTATGTCCACACTGATGCAATAAACCAGGTGTGTAAGTACAATTTTTGCACAATGAAGCCTGTCCACCAGAAGCCTGTCAAAGCTGTGCTAGATGCTGGTGTGTTCAGTCAGTGGGTAAGACACGTCTTGTGCCTTATAAGAGCCTTTAGCAAATGAGGCCTGGCAAGCTAGCCGGCAGAACTTAATGTTCTCTTTCTTATATTAGGCAGAGCATAAACAGGAAAGCACACAGTGGAAAGTCCCTTCCTACAGTCAGGCGACTGCTCTCATTTGCATTGTTATTCTTTTCTTTTTTTTTCTCCTGCTGACGTGGGCGTGGGAGACGGGTGTGTGTGTGGGGGGGTGGGCTGTCATGGGGTGACACATGCACGGGTGTCACGGGGTGGTTCCTCCGCAGGTTGGCGGACTCCAGCGCACGCACGGCGATCAGATCAATGGCGTCCGGGGATCGTGGATATCAAAGGGTGCTGTTTGGCAGCCCGGATGGCTCCATGGATGCCGAAAGCTGGGGGGGGGGGGCATATCCGTCAGACTGCAGTAGATGGCCCGCATCTTCATACGCCTTGGTGGGGTCCTGTTTGTGTGTGTGTGGGGGGGGGGGTGTGAGTGCCTTCACCATGCTTGCTCTCTGTTTTTCCCTCCGTTTTCTCTCTCTTCTGAGAGAGGCTGAGCTGTGCACTGCTTCTAGGGTTAGTCTGCTCATGGCCGACAAAGGATTGGCTGCAGTGCTGTGTTTTTATTCTACAAATGGAGTATTTCTGACTCCCTTCGTAGCTCCTGATATTACTACAGGAGTATACATATACATTTTTATTCACAAAGACTGCTACCAAATAAATTTATGTTGACATTTTTCTTCAGGTGTGTCTATTTGGTATATGAAGCGAATAAATAACGACAGATTCCTTTCTTTCGAAACAGTCTGTTCCTGTTTTATGCGTTTATATGCACTGTTGCAGACTAATTGACTTCTTGGATTAACATTTTTGATTTGGGATTAGCTAATCCAGGGTTAGATTTTCAGGGTGTCAAACTGATTAATTTATTGTTCTGACTCGCTTGATCTTGGTTTAGCCCCAAACCAGGATTTAACTTTATGTAAATCGAGGATACTGCAGTCTGAATTTCGTTTACTTCATATGTCGTGCAATGCCCAGAGATAGCAATCACTGGATCCTTTATCCTTTTTTTTTGTCGTCAAAAGACACATTGGCTCATGGAAACTATTGGGGGGGCTGGGGGCAGGGGTCAGGGATTTATGGCCATCGCAGGAATGAAAATGAGGTGACTGAGGTTTTAAAGGTCGATTAGACTCACCTGCCCCTTCATTCTGAGATTTTTAGTAATTGATGCTTTTAATTTCTCCCACAATATCCTGGGTCATGATTCTTTCCCAAGAAATAGTGTACAGTCGATTACTGTTGTCCTTGACAAATAAATTTTTTTTAAATTGTTATGTCTGCCAAAAACCCTGCTTTATTTTTCATATACAGTTCATTTTGTCTTGACCACTTTCTTGCCCAGTCCTATGAGACCCTGCTCTGTTTGCAAGTCCTGCGAAACACTATCACACTCCGTAGATATGTTTAAAACTTAATCGAGTTACGGGATGGGTTTCCCTTAAAATAAAGCCTTGAAAGTCGAGATCTCCTTCCCATAATTAATTCATGTGCTCCGTCGGTGATGCCTTTCAGAAGGTTGCAGGACTGGCCTGATTGTTTGACAAGCGGCAGGAATTAAAACGACATGGAAGGTGCAGAACGTGTGGGAGGCTAGTGTGGCATGTGCATTCCTGTTGTTGATTGCACAGGGTAATTCCCTCTAAAGCAAACAGTTTGTATGTGAAAGGAGTGCTATTGTCGTTAGCCCTGGCAGGTGATCAGGCTCCCTAGACGAAACAGCGGTGATGGCCATTATAATGGCTTTTTGTTTCCCCTTGTTTGCTCAATCTTTCGTGTATGTGTCCTCCCCTCGCCCCCCAGGCAGATGGGCTAGGGAAGATGGAGTTCTCCCCTTGGGATTTTCAGGGCGGGGCACCTCTGTCATAAAGCCAGTCCAGCAAACCGATAGAAGCGTCTGAAAGCTCAAGTTCAAGCCAGCAGCTGCAGTGTTCCCAAGGGTTGATACAGGCGTCGACCACAATTGAACACGCACAGAGAAACGACTGTTGAGGCCCACGTGAAATTTGTCTTTTTTAATCTTGCGGTCATTGAGGGAAACCCTTTCAGTCTTATCCATAAATCAAGAGGTCGGAGTTAGCGTTATGCAGGCACGTTACGGACGGTAATTTGAGTGCCTAGCCACTCGCCCCCTCGTTATCTCTCGTGTTGTAAAAGAGTCTCACAGATACACTCTGTGTTGAATGAAACAGAATGAGTCATGGCTGTGTTGGCGTGCCGTGCGTTTACACTCTGCACGCTGCCAAAGAACGCCGATTACCAATCGCTGTGTCCTTGAAAGGATCGTGCAATTAAATGGGGTCAAAAATAGCAAGCAAACACTGGCAATTTCAATATAGAAAAATACATTTCTCCTGATTAGTTGCTGTCAGTGTTTAAAAGTTAAAAGCATGTCGCATGCTACAAACAATTTAGACTATTGACTATTGTAAAGCGTTGATCTGCGAGCCATGCCAACCAATTTGCTTATTGTGTTTATATCTTTTCGAACGTGCGTTTACCATTTTTTTCAGATCTCATTGGCATTAACCCCTGAATGCAGCCGGTGTGTTATAGACATCTCGTGATTTTGACAGTGCGGGGAGAATATTTGTCCTCAAGGTCCGCCTCTCTCCCCAGAGTCTCGTCTCCATGGTGACGGTGTCGGAGTTGACCGGGAGCTGCAGATGGATCACTGCCCTTTATCAGGTTACACGATTGGCCCATTAAAAAAAAAAAAAAAAAAAAGAAGCAGAGCGGCCTGCCGCTGTAATGGCGCATCTCGCCCTAAGTGGGTCCCACAGCATGGGGCAGCGGGTGAACTGGAGTCACCGGAGCTGCGTGGCTCTTTTGTGTCGGCCGATGGGGTTGATGGTTGGTACTAGTGGTGGGGTGGGGGGGTATTAACTCATTTGCGTTAATATGAATAGCGGACAAAAGAATGCGGTCCTTCTGTGTGATCCAATTGGGTCAGGGGTATGCAATCCGAATTAACTTTTACTCAGCACGTTTGTGTGTAAACACTTAAACCCAAATGCAAATTAAGTTTAAATTTGCTCTTTGCTAATTGAACTTATAGGGAAAGGTGTGATGGAGTGATGGCATACAAGTAATATCATAATTTTTAGTTATATATTTTGCTTTTTCCCCTGCAAATTAACAGCACTTGTGGTTACCTATTTCAGTGTTATGTATCTGCAATAAAAAGACCACTAATAAAAAAAAATTGAAGTTGAAGAGTAAATTGGACCAAACAGCTAAGGATTTATTCAGTTTCTGTTCATTTAATTTATTATTAATTTTTGGTTTTTTTCATGTCAAAAGTATTATCTTTAATAATAACATTAATAATACATAAATATGTGTACTTTTGTAATTGAATGACGTCAGTCATTTGTAAGTGCTGCTTGATATTTAAAAATCCCTGCGTAATAACGCACATGTCAGTTTAATGTGTGTCTGTTTTTATCTCTGTTCCTTATGGTGAACCATTAACAACCCCCCCCCACCCCCTTCACTGGAATTACAGTGATTCATGGTAGGGTGGATCCATGCACTCACATTCTGTGTTTCACGTACGTGTGTGTCATTTGGGCTGTAGCTTGCCCCTCAGTGGACATGCTATGGCTGCATCTGGTTAGCAGGTCGGGAATCGACTCCCTGGATTAAATTCAAAGCCACACTGTGGTCTCTCTCTGAAGTAATTACCCCATGCCTCACTCAGACAGAATTTGTTGGTGTGGTAATCTCAGTGGCATATGGAATCAAAGGGATTATAATAAATAATAATTAATAATAATAATAATACAAAGAGCAATGTAAACTGGTGAAAACATACATACGTCTTCAAAAATCATATATCTTAAGCAGATTTTCTTGTGTGGGCTATATCGCAGTTTAAAATGTCCTATAAAGGTGCACAAGTGCATGGCAGGGAATAAAATTTTGCCTTAATATTTTGGCATTTGATGTGCGGTACGTGCTGGTTTGTCATAAAGGCTAATCTGTACTCCACAAACCATATCAAATACCATTAAAGTACTTGCGGCTGGAGAGAGTGTATGAACATTGTGGCCTAATTTCCACTGCAGTCTCTGCTGACCCAGTAATGCAGTAATGTGGCTATCACAGGCTCCAGTGCAGTGGCCAGTCTGCAGGACAAATGCGTCAAGCCCGTCCAGCAAATAGAACTCCTCTAGTTGAAGGATGGAAATGAGTCTACCTGGACATCTAGCTTTTTATCTGTTATCTGAATACCTTTCTTTCGGACCTCTTCAAGAGGATAGGGGTTATGTTTTGAAGGTACCACTGTCTCCGCTACATTGTAGCTAAACCCTTAAGCCTTATTGTTATTGTATTATTGTTTTTGCTTTGTGTTGAAGATACTTATCTGGAAACTAATTCACTCAGGGGCCCTAAAAAATTTGGAACATAATTGGATCAGTCTGAGTAGGTAGCCCAGTATGATATGCTTTCAGGGGCTCAAAATGTCTAACGGCGCCCCCATTCTCCAGGGAGGACTTTTTACATAAGGAGGGGGGGCTTTGTTTATTTCTGGCCAGCTCTTTCCGGCAGCTTGTCACGAAAATGTGGCGTCCTCTTCCCCGTGGGGGGGGGGGCGGGGGTCACGCCCCCGTCGCTCACCGGCAGCGACTCCGGTCAACTCTGACAGACTCTGACCTCTCCGAGGCACCGCCTGTGCAGCACAGATAACAGTGAGAGGTGGGCGGAGTGAGGGGGGTGGCCGTAGTGTTCTGATTGGTGGGCTGGTTCTGATGTTGTGTAGGATGGAAAAGTGAGGATTGGTGCTGAGATAAGGGTGTCACAGATTAGGTGAGTCATGGAACAGTCAGGTGGGGAGCTCATAGCTCACCCCTCCATGGCCTTCTCCCTCATTGCCTTTGGTTTCTCTCATCCCTTCCAATCTCCACAAACAGGATTACACCAGGATCCAATTGTTCATAGTCAAAAAGGAAAGAAGTGGCGTTTCTGATGTTTATTAGGCACCAGGGCAGTTGATATAAAAGCTTTCTTTCTTTCAGGACTTGTTATCCTTGAGGCTTGTTGGTTTTTATTTTTAGAAGTCACGTTCCAGCATGGGGAGAGCGAGGAGGGGGGTGTAATATAAGGGGGAAAAAAACGTGATCGTGTAATGGGTTGAAAAATTTCAGTTGTGGCCACTGGGCCTTACAACCGTTTTGGTCCATTTTTGGCTTGAGGGCATCCTTTCAGGGCAAATTTACATCAATAAACCTCAGAAAGTGAGGCTTTTAATGCCTAGTTGGGATCTAATCTAGTGGCCGCATAATGAAGAGTGGTAAAGTTCAAGCTTATTAGTTAGTTGCATGGTTGCCCACCCCCACCCCTTGGTACTTTGCTGTTTTATGGTTGTCAGTAAGATACTAGGACACATTTTTGCACTTCTAAAATCAGACGCCATTACGTGGAGTCTCAGTGGCCAAACGCAGCAGCGGCCACCCAGGCCAAAACGTGATATGTCTTGCTGTCCAGGGAACCAGCAGCAGGGGGCGTAGCGCTTAATGAGCAATGACATGTGGCAAGACCATCAAGCCGGCTACCTCACTTATCACGGCAGAAGACTCAGATGCACAAACAGGAGAAAATATGAAACTGCAAGCTTTCGTAAGCGATTTAGGATGAAACCGTCCATTAAGCGCCTGAATGGGCACGTAATGTAAATGTAATGCTCTCCCAAGGCTGTTCGCTCCTAAACAATAAAACGCTCATCTGCGCAGGAAGCCTTCTTCAAATGCCCTCTTTGTGAAGGTTTTATTATTGTTTTTTTTCTGTACAATTAAGTACAGATGGTTTATGGCCAATAAATATAGACAGTGGCAAGACAAATGATCATCCTTTGGCCAAGCTTGAATTTGGAGCTGGAATTTCTGTGTAATCCATGTATGTTGCAGTTCTTATTCCCTTATTTAAAGCTCCTTATTTTCATGTTAAACATGCTGTTGTTCTGAGGTGGATAGTTCAGGTCCAGAAAGTAAAAATCCAGGCCAAGACTTTGCTCCAACCAACTAGTTGAAAGAGTCACAGTCACAGACTGTTGAAACAAAATCTTGTTCTGGATTTTTACTTTCTGGACCTGAACTATCCACCTCTGCTATTGTTTATGTGGATCACAGTCAACCCATAACTATATTTGTCGACTTTGAGATTAATGTCTTGAATATGAGTATATGCCTATACTTTGTAAACATTTATTCTTATATCTAAATTTCCTGTTTCTACATGTCATCTTTTCTTCGTCTAAAAGGTTGTGTTTGTCTGTGGAACAATTTATGATTTATGAGTATTTATTAACTTGAGTATGATTTGTTGCCGCTATTATGGATGACAAATTGTGACTTTGATCTCCAGACGTCAGAAGCCTGTTTGGGAAGCCCAAGGTCCATCGTGTCTGGCTTTTTAGCATACCTGCATACCTTTGAGAAGAACAGGCTACAAACAAAAGCAACATCAATGTCGGAAATTCAGTCCTGCCGTCTGAGAAATTCTCTCTACCTGGATCCAGTAGAAACCAAGTGGAGAATGAGTTTTCGCGGTAGGAGGGGGGGGTGGAAGGGAGGCACCCTTTAAACGTTTGATTGCTTGGTTAGATTCCCGACCAAGGAGACTGTCTTCCGAGGTCGGTCTCCAAACCCCAGGAGAGAGCGGTAATTAACAGGGGAGGGAGGGAGACAGCTTTCAGCTATGCGTTTATATTCAAGTTTTAATGATAAATAAAAAAAAAGAAAGTTATGTCCTGGGGCAGCTGTTGACATTGCATAGCGAACCCCTGTACTATACAGCTCTGATTATTCTAATGTATTTATATATCATTGCTAAACGGAAGCCACTGTTACAGATTCATCTACATAAAGCAATACGGTGAAGCCTGCGGGCACGAACAGATGAGAGCGTTTAGCAAACTGCCACACCCCCCCCCACCCGCACCACCCCCCTGCCCCATGCTCCCGTCCTGCACCCCCTGCAGTCTGCTCTGTTAACTTGTCACTTGTCATCGCCAAAATTCAAGGCGCCATATGCCATGCTCTGTTTGTGGGAACAACCCGACTCTACCCCCTCTCCCCCCTCTCCCCACCTCAACCCTCCCACCCAACCCAACCTACACGCCTGTACGCGACACGGAAATCTCTCGATGAAGGAGGGTGTTGGGGGGTGGAGAGAAGCCCCCCCCCTTTGCGCCGCAGTGCCAGCGATGAAAGCGCCATTTTTATTTCCCGCTTTTTTTTTGATCCGCTGCGTATCGCCGCGATCACAGGGCCCCTGTGTGCGCGCCGACGTTCTTGCATAATGTGCGAATCCTGTTTCATTTGAGCGATGACGGCGGCGGGTTTCCGGCTCATCGCTCTCTCCTGCGCCGTATCAGAGCTGTTTCATCGACTCCGGTGCCCCCATGCCTGGGAAACCCCCTCACCCTGACGTCAGCCCCTCCTGTTACGTCACATGATGGATGGACGCAATTTACCCACCCCCACCTTTGCTCCACCTTGTGGCAGTAGCCCCAGCATCAACTACATTAACTCAGTGACCTCAGAGAGGTCAAAGGTCAAAGGTGAACATCACCCAAAAATAATATGTGTTTTCGTGTCCTTTAATGGATAAGACGTGCTTACTGGTAAACCACTTGCCTCTCACGCTGTAAAAACAGCTCATAAAGCATCATAGCCTGGGCTGGTACCTGATCTGATTGCTGCACATTCAGGGGAGGGACAGCTTCATTGGATGGCAGGCAGTCTAGGGGGGGTTGGGGGCTGGACCCAGCCACACTCATGCATGCGGACACCTGCAATGCATGTTTGGTGGCTTTTAGTGGTCGCCTTGATTTCTTCTCTTGATCTCCATTTGTTTTTTTTTTCCTGCAACCTCTCTTTCTGTCATCAGGCTTTGCTTTTGGCGAAGGATGGGGGGTATTGAAAGCTGAAAGGGTGTAGTACTCAGGTTTTTGTGCAGTGGAGGGGTACTCGCTGTCTTTGTGATGTGAAGGGAAAAATAAGTCATCAGTGTGTCAGTGAGGTTGATGTGTCATGCTCTGACTGTCCCCCCCCCCCCACCCCCACCCCCCCTGTCCCCATCGCCATTATTCTCTCTGATACTGACTGCTGCCTGGCCCTCTGACAGTAATTAGTCTTGAAAAGGACATTTTTAGCAAAAGCTTTCAAATGTTATTTTTTCCCCTTTCAGTTAGACAAGTTGTCACCCCCACCTTCTCATCGCCCTTATTCTGTAGCTGCCTTGGTTTCTACAAGCAAGCATCTCATTATTCAGATCTTTTACAGTCAGTTTATTCCTTATTAGTTTTGGATCTTGCTTTTCTTTGTACTTATACTTGTGAAGGAAGAGTGTGGCCTTGTTACTGCCACTGAATGATTTCTCATTGAGGTGGGGTGGGCTTCTCAGCTGGATCTGACAGGACACTGTTTGGCTGACATTGTTTTTAAGGTCATCCAAACAGCAGGGGGCAGCATCTCTGTTTCAGCCACCCCATTGTTTTGTTTTTCTCTCCACTTCTGCTTCCCCATGGGTGTGTACTTATCGCTCTCTTGGGGTTAGAGTGTAGCTTTTCTCTGTGTCACAGCCCAGAGGTATCAACAGGGGCACTGGACAGCCCTACCAAAACTGACATCTGGACGAACCTTCCGGAACCTAATCTGCTGTGGGTTTGTCTCAGGGACATAATTAAGCTGAGATCCATCTATCTCAGCTGCTTATCCTGGTCAGGGTCACAGAGAGGCCAGGGCACTCTCCTTGGCAGTTGAGGGTAACAGTATACCCTGTACAGGATGCCAGTCCATCAAAAGGAACGTACATACACACTGTGATCAATTTAGGGACTCCAGTTAGCCTCATTGGACTGCTAGAGGAAATCAGAGCAGGATAGGATATCCCAAATGAGAAGAAACTCCACACACAGAGAGTGGAGGTAGAATCCAAGCGTCCAACCCTGGAGGTGTGAGGCAACAGTGTTACCCACTGAGCCACCCTGGACATGTAAATGAAAAGCAATTTTCACCCATATGTCCTTGTCTTTTTCCTGTTCTTCCTCAGTGGTCATCCTGTTTTCTTGCTGCGCAAAGGTCATTAGCCATATTGAGGTACCTGCACAGAGTGGCCAATCACAGGCATGCAGGCCCATTCCCACTGGCTGCTGCCAGGGTTGTGGGCGGGGCTGTGTGGCAAGCATCTAATGGACTCTGGGGGGCTGTCACTCACCGAATTATCCACTGTGCTAAAGTTAGCTCTGTTATGAGAGGTGACACTACCCTCTTGGCAAATGACTGGTGGAAGCCTGAGGAGGCCCTATACTCAGAATGAGAGAAACTAAGGCAGTGTTATTAGATGGGGGTCCTGTGTTCATGAAAGAAAACAGATTTTGCAGGGTTTTGATACAGTCACAGGGCAGGTAATGCTGTCTGTCTGCACTATTTTCATCCTGACATGCGTATTCATTTTCTTGGGAGACTCTTTATAAATGTACAATAAAAGCAAAGAAATACAGTTATAAAGAAAGAAAATCTAAAGCAATGCCATAAAAAAGGTTGTGGATAAAAAGAATGGGGCTTTTAAAAAATCGCAAAGAAAAATTTATTTTCCCAGTGGTGAGAGATCATTTTGTCAGGGGAGTGCACCAATGAAGCGAAAGGGTGTGAGAGGAGAACAGAAGCCCGTAGGTCTCAGTAGGTCTCAGGCCGACCCACAGTGTTATTGGCAGCCATAATAAAAACTGCCAGCATCCACAGGCTGTAGAGAAGCTATCAATGATGCGCCATGACAGTTCAAAAAGAGTAACGTCACTCAAATCCCGCCTTCAATTTTTGTTTTGTTTTTTAAGTTTAGTTTTGAGTCATATATTTTCCTGTTGGAGATGACTAGGGTGCATCTCCAGTAACCCATCTAATGTGGCCCTCAGATCTGACTTGTAGCCACCCCCCCAATCCCCCCCCCCCCAAATGGAAGACGCATCACTTCCTGTGCCACTGTCAGAACCCGAGTGTTGCTCTCCCCGGTTGTCACAGTAACCATCTCACCTTCCCTCTCCAGTCACCCCTAATGGGAAGCCCGTACGCCTGCCAGCCTATCTGGAGGTGCCGGCACGACGACGAAAAGAAGCTGCATCTTGGCATAGCCGAAGAGGCGTTTTGTGCTTTCCGCTCACATCCTTTATTGTTTCCGTCTTCTCTTCCCGGCTTTTATTCTCTTCCTCCGATAGATCGCAGAATCCTTTTTAGGGTGGGTGCGGCTGTCAGCACGAGCCTCAATGCTGGCCTGTGAAGAAGGAGCAGGCTTGAGGCGGCAGAAGGGGCAGGACAGAGAGAGAGAGATAGGGAGAGAGAGAGCAGGAGAGAGGGAGTGAGAGAGAGAAACAGGGAGATAGAAAAAGAGAAAGACGGGGGAGAGAGTGAGGGAGACAAGGAGAAAGACAGGTAGAGAGTGAGAGAGACAGGGAGAGAGAGCAGGAGAGAGACAGTGACAGAGTCAGGGAAAAAGACAGGTAGAGAAAGAGAGTGAGGGAAACAGGGAGAGAGAGCGGGAGAGAGACAGTGACAGAGTCAGGGAGAAAGACAGGTATATGGAGAGAGTGAGGGTGATAGGGAGAGAGACAGGGAGAGAGCAGGAGAGAAACAGTGACAGAGACAGGGAGGAAGACAGGTAGAGAGAGAGAGTGAGGGAGACAGGGTGAGAGACAGAGAGAGAGTCAGGGAGAAAGACAGGTAGAGAGAGAGATTGAGGGAGACAGGGAGAGAGAGTGAGAGAGACAGGGAGCGTAAGATGAGAGAAGATGGCCTCTTGACACAATATCTCTAGCGTTTGCAGGCTACATAGGACTGCCTTATTTCAAAGCCCCTAGACAAAGCTTTCTGCACCCCCTGTAAAACAGCGGGCACCCCAGCCCTGCACACTGGCTGTGACTTGTTTGGGGCCAGACAAAAAGAGGGGCCTGCCATTCAGCACCTGAGCTCCCACCCCTTAACGGCGTCCTATGCGCGCCAATACAATTACATAACCGTAACAGCTAATTACCTTGGACAGCAGCAATTATAATTACAATCAGAAATTAAAGTTTAATTAATGCTAACTATTCCTGGCGTGGTTCGCGGGAATGTTATTGTGGGCGATTCTCTTTGGTTTTATTTCTTGGTAATTGAGGAAATTTTGTCCAAAATGATTAAAATCACCACAGCCAGACGATAGTGTCGCGCTGCTGAAAGCTTGTTAATTACTCGGATATTTTTATTGTCTGTTCAGTTTAGAAATACAGTGCTAGCTAATACCAATAAGTGAATGATTCCATAATTTCGGTGCAAAATAAGGAGGCTTTTTTTTCTTTGATTATGCCAGGAAAACCAATTAAGACGAAAGATCAGCATTATGTTCAGGGGGATACAACAAGCAAACAAATAAACTCATACTACATTCGAGCTGTGGGGGGATGGGTTTCCAGCCCACATTTGTAAATGAAGATGCTGTTTTACTCAGACATCCCACCTCAGGCATACTGAGTTTAGGGAGGCAGATGAGGGACAAAGTTGGGGGTGTTGCTGGCTAGCTTTGGGTGGTATTATGGTAATCCGATATTTCCGTTCAATTATATCGGGAAGGACTGGAATAGCATTGCTTTTATAATTCCACCAAAATGCCATGTTACGTGCTATGATGTCTGGACCATATTTACATTATTAAAAATTAGATAATGCCCAAGCCTAGTGCCAGCTGAGAGGGCATGGTTGTGGAGGTAAAACTTCCTGCCGGCTAATTTTGCCGCTGCTTAATAGCAGAACTACTGATTTCTGAGACATTGCACGTCATTCACGGGTGTCAGGGAGCTGCTGTCAAGTTGCGGGAGACTTTCGTAACTTCTGGGAGAGGCGGGATGTCTGGATAGCCCCATGCTAACAGCGTAGCAACTAACATCTCTGCATTGCCCGACACTAGGATGCTTGCCATGCAAGATGTGGCCATTTCCACATATAGATCACACCCAAACTCAAAGGTCAGAGGTTAAACATGCGCATGGAGCGCACAGACGCTGTGTTTGAAAGCCATGCTGTACAGTATAGGCTGCGTGACTGATGACTCACACCGTTTCTTCTGGCTTGCCTTCATCTTCATGAGAGTAAAAGCATCTGAATATTGAATAACCAACGCATTATTTCTTCAACCATTTAATAAAATAGCTATACTTAAATGTAAAACACGGCGTACCTTCTGTTCTTTCGAAGAACGAGTTCTACGTGCACGGGGTACCCCCTGCGTTGCATATCTCAGAACTTAGATCCTAATTGCTTTGATACATAACCTTTTTCTACGGCTTTTCTCTACCATTTACAGTATGCAAAGAGAGGCAGACACAGCTGAACCAAAGAGCATTTATAAGATTAGTTCCAATTGGGATGGAGAATAGTCATGTGACAAGGTGACGGAGGGAAGGAAGCAGAGTTGGGGAAAACAGAATGGGCAGTGGGTTCGGGTTCCAGAAGGTACCACAGCTTGATGTAGGGTCAGGGATCTGGGTGTGGGAGGGCGACTGACCAGTAATCCATGTTATACCGTCATACCCAAATGATAGCTTGAAATTGCGTGAGCATTGTTTTGTTGTTACCGTGTCATTGTTTTGTTTATGCAGTTATCATAAGAGGATATGATCATGTGTGTTTACATTATACTTCTGTTTTCTCATAAATGAAACAGGATAGTTCTAGAACTGAGAAGTTTGGTAGTTATTGGCTAACATAAGTATTGACATGCTTTTGTAACTGTGGGGGCTGCTCTGATTTGAGAACTCAGGCTCTATAATATATTGCATCAATCTGCTTGGAATCAATTGATTTTTTTTTTCTTGTACTGGGCTTGGTCCAAGGTCTAAGTCTTCTTTCTCAGAATAGCCAATCGACATTTTAGGATTTATTTATGTTAGTTCCTATTGTCCTGACTGTTACTGGTAAAACAAGTCATATGTAGATATCATGCTAGTATCCAAAATAGCTCACAGAATTTCTGTCAAGTACATCCATATTGCTGACCTCATTGCTGTGACCCTGCTAATAAAGTCCACAGATTCCCCTTAGAACAGTCTGTACTCTGCCTTTTTCCACTTCAATCATGAATACTTCATATGGACCAATTAATTTCAGCGAGACGATCGTTTGAGATCGTAGCTCAGTGAGGCATTACAAGGAAGCAGATGACACCAGTGAATATGCAGAAATCCTGCACTTTTTTGTATTTTTACATGGAAATTCACTGAAAGAATTCATCTGTCCGGATGTGTAACTAGTACAGCATTAATAATTTTGTATTTTCTGGGGCACTGCGCAAATCCCCTTTCTTCTAGTTCATACCTCTACAGGGTCATAATTTTCGAAAATGAATGCAGTACTTTTAAATGCCCAGATATAGCACTTACAACACAGAGTGTTACAAAAAATTAAACATGGGAGATTTTCCATTTGCTTGCATCATGGAAGCATTAAACGATGATTTATAAACGTTAAGAAATTTGGCACGTCATCCCATGTAACCTACTGCTGACTGAACTTTCAGTCTCCAAGGTAGCTGCTATGTCGACCTTCGATCACACACATGGCCTCGCTGTCCTGCGAAGCCTCTGAATCTTCCGGAAATGGCACCAACTCCAAGGCCCTAGAGATAATCCAGCCCAGCTGCAGAGACTCCAGGATATTAATGGTCAACCTCATGGGGCTGATAGAGTCATGGGTATGAATCAAACGATGAAGATGAACGGAAAATTGAAGTCTAGGGTTGCAAAGGGGTGGAAAATTTCTGGAAACTTTCCATTCCATGGGAAGAAAAGCTGGAGAATTTTCAATACTTTCCATGGGAATTCATGGGAATATATGGGAATTAACAAAATAATTCCCAGAATTTTGCAACCCTGCTGAAGTCCAGCTGTTGACAATTAACTGCTGTTCCTCCAAGTGCAGGTCAGAGCTTCAGAACTTGACCCTTATTGGATGACTGTAGGTGTGACGTTGCCATTCTGATATTGCATGTTTTTTTGATGCGCCGGCGATTTTCCACTGCAATTTAACTAGCGGGATCTCTTCATCTCTCCTTGCTTGTGCCTTGCTAAGCATTTCATATTTGTGCTTTATAGGTTCCTGTCGACAAGTAACTCGGGCTTAATTACAGCTGATGTACATGGCTTTCTAATTGCTCGTGTGATTTACATCACATTAGGAGCGCCGTAAACAGCAATAGAACCAAATGAACAAGCAGATGTTCTTCGCATTATTTGCCTAACCTTCTGAAGAGCTGGCAAGCATGCGGCTAGGGGCTAACTCGGTGCCGCAAGCGCCACTGTGGCGGGATTCCCGCGCAATGTCCAAGAACCGCCGTGTCCTGGGAGACCCGCCCCCCTCCCCCTCCTCCCACAATTACAGGGGCTGTGCAGGTGCACCTGGTCCCTCTAGAGCTTTATCTGGTGGCCACCACCTGGTGTCTCTCCACAGTCTACATCCTCTGCTAAATTACAGTTCAATACCAATTAAGGCATTTTGTGCTCAGCGAATGCCCGTGGATTACGCAAACAATTACCCTTTCAGACTTCGTAACGTGATTTAGGGGGAGACCGTGCTGACATGAGTTAGCCTGCATCGTGTCGGCTTAATGAAATATTAACAATGTCTTGTAAAAGTAGTGCGACTAGCTATCTGTCGGAAGGCAGTCAATATGTGGGCTGAATAAAGGTTGCTGACAGGCCATTTTTTTTTACTTCATAAAGGTACAGGTATCCATTCTCATAACATCCCTGCCTTTTTAAATGACAGTGAAGGCTTGTTCTTGAGACATCATGTTAAACTTAATGTGAGAACCAGGGAAAGCCTCTAGCTTTGGTTTATGATCCATGAAGGCTTACCTTGCAAGAAAATCTGGGAAAACGAGACAGACAAGAAAGCAAACGACAGCAAAAAAAAAAAAATGGAAAAAATGGAAAAAATGTCAGAACGTGACCAATCAGAAGAGGTGATGCGGTTTGTGATGCGCACTGCTTATTTACAGTTTGCTCCGCTGCTGTGTCAACAGCGACAGAGGATACCTCCTCGATTCATCACAGGTTTTGCTGTCAACTTAATTAGTCGCTTCTGACATTAATTACATGAAGTGCAAGAAGTCACAATCTCAAGTAGATCAAATTAAGCGCTGTGCAAATCCTGAAGTGTCTCATTCCAGCAGCGATGCTGATGATCGTCAATCTTGGGGGAATCATGTGACTGCTCTCAGCTGCTAAATTGGATCTTAACACTGGAAATTATCCGATCGGTGTGAGTGAGTGCTTGCCTAGTGGCTCCTGAAAAAAATTGCTAATCTCTTGTGTGAGATTGTATTGCCACATATGCAGATAAATTAGAAACAGCACATATTGAAAGGCCAGGCTTTTCGTCATCCCCGACAGTGTCTGATGAGTGTGAAAATATTGTGCCCAGCTTATCTGCATATCAGTGACAAAAAAGACTCTTCTACAGGCTTCACCCCATTTTTTTTCTTAAGTTTAACACCATGCATAACATATTCACCGGTTTTTTTAATAGTATATTGTATATATATTTGTATATACCATATCTATACATATAGTAACAGGGCTGAATAATACTGGCGTTTAAATCTGGAACTAAATCTGTTTGTTTGTTTCCATTTTGTACTCTGTTAATCTTGATTTTGGAATTAAACAATTATATTGTTTATTATAAAGCTTTTGGCAAACTTCTCTTCTGAAGAACAAGTAGCATTTTTGGCCAGAACGAAAGATTGCTGCAGATATATGAGAGAAAAAAAACACATATAGCACTTAAGACAGCTTGCACTGACTTTGGTTTGTGTGGTTTACAATTGGCAGCACCCCCAAAAGAAGGTGAAAAATCAGAACAAAAAAAAACTGTAGGGAGCAATCTTCTGTTTCCACAGTAACATCAATTCATATTCCTTAGTTTGAGAAGCTGTCAGATAGGCCACTGCTGACTAACCCTGAGAGATAGAGAGAGAGAGAGAGAGAATATTTTCATTGGCAAAATGTCCACCTTCCTCAGAACACATTAGGCTCAAAGCCTGTGGAAGGAACCTTCATTGTACCCAAGAAGAGTTGAACCGTATTCCTATTATACAGAAAACAGAAATTATATCATAAGACATAGATGTGATTGCATGTTATTGATTATATTAACATACACATTTACTGCAATAGATCTCCAACTCGTATCGGCAACAGACTAGGCACTGGCTTCTCATTTACACATCTGTCAGTATAAGAATATGGAAAGTGACACTGGATAAAACGCTACGACAGATAGCTTGAACCAGAGATGAAATGTGGCTGCGATGCATCTGGATCGGAGGCCTTGTCCTCAAACACCTACCAGAAGGTGAAAACACAGGCATGACATTCTGGGCAGTTTTTCATAGATAGCCTGCACATTGAAAGTGCAGAGCAGACATATATACGATCTTTACAGTATGGGTAGTTTTATTTAATGAGCAGACCTCGGTGAGGGCACACACTGACCTTGTATCTTGGGGATTGCTGGGACGATGTGGCTGTAAGGTTTTTCTGAAAAGTCTGAGAAGCTCTTCGTCTCCCACGTGGGGATCCCGCAGGCTGGGGAGGTGTCACTAGAGCAGATAAAGAGACATCGGGCTTCTATCTTAGAAGAGACTGGGAAAAGGGGAATCTTTGGTTGCCGTATCATGCGTGTGTTTTGTTCGGTTTTGTGGGGTTTGGTTAAAAAAGGAGTGACGATCGGGGTGGGGGTGGGTAGGGGGGGTGGCTAAGGTTCGGTGGCCGTGAGCTGCGCGGGAGAACACGGAGGACAGGGAGAACATCAGACTTCAAAGCATTTCTGGAAAACACAGAATTGTGTTCTTTAACCTTCGTTTTGCCTACCGTTTGTGGTGATTATTCTTTATTATTTCTTTCCCAATCACCCCTTTGTGGATGAGGGGTGCACAAAAGGTGACAAGCTCGCAGGCGGAAATTTGCATACCCCCACCCGCCGCCACCCCCTCCACACACAATGCCGGATGGCATGCGGCAGTGACAGCCAGCATGTTCCAGCCTTGTCAGGGATTTATGTTAATGGGGCACCTTTGGTAGAGCGGGAGGGTTGCTGACAGCAACAACTGCAATTTCAGGATCCTAAGGCTAAAAGCGTCTGAGTCTGCTTGAGATTCCCTGCAAACTGTGTGTGACAGGAAGCTCGCCAGCGGCGGCAGGGGTGGGGGCATGCTACCCAGCCAGCCACGGCCACTGACCTAATTAAAATGTTAATTGACAACGTGATGTCATCGGGAGAGCCATTAAACTCCCCGGCTAGTCGGACGCAGAGTTAGAGGCTTTAGGAATATGCTTCCAGTCTCTAGATATTAACTAGAACATGTCCTCTGAAGCCCTCTACATGGACAAAGAACAGCTAGCGTGACCATTCTTTCCTTGGATTTTCAGCGGCTTCAAAGTCAAAGAGGCCTCAGTAGTACTTTCTGTTTTATTAAGGCCAGGACATCGTAAGGATAAAACTGTACCCAACCTCTTTGTGCTTCAAGTACCTGCTGATCTCAAATTTCCTTTGAGAATGAAGCAACTTCTATTTCATGTTCCTTTCTTGCTTGTTTCTTCACTGTTTAGTGCATAAATTTTGTAAACTTGAACTTAAAAATTGTAAACTGCACCTGCTGTCAGTAATCAACATCTGATATGGGGCTCGTTGCTTCAAAAAAAATCATTCATTCTTCCAATGCCTGGAGCATTGAAGCCCTGCTCAACTCAGATCATCCACGCATGAACGTTGCCCCTTCTCTTCTCTCGCAGGGTGGTGACGCGAAAGATTAAAGAGTGCTAATTTTTCAGATAGTCTCGCATTACAGGGCTGTGGCTCATAGCCTCCTCTCTGGACAGGGGAAACAGATGCCTGGGAGACGTGGGCGAGAATGCTGGGTCCCACTTGTTACCAGCGTTGCCTCTAAAATTTCTAAAATGTTTTCCTTCCAGTTTTCGAGCCTTGAGCACCTCGTAACAGTTTTTTTTGTTTTTGGCCATATGATTCACTTTGCAAAACAGTAAACGCTAAATTAAAGAAATACGAACATAGCATAAAAATAAATGATTTATACAAGCTATTACAGGAAGTGCAGCTTCCTTTAAATCCTCTATCTGCCATCCGTTCATCTGGATGATAGTAGCTTCTTTTGATTGCAGGCGGCTGCCAAAATGACAGAAACGTCTGAGTAAATGACAGACAGAAAAGCTGTCATCCAAATCCGTCATCTATAATGCTTTATAAATACCTTCATAATGCATTATAATGGTCGGTATAAGAATTAATTAAGCATTACTGCATCTCCTATTGACAGTCATAAGGAATTACAGTATTGATTGTAATACTTCATAAGCTCCGATGAACCTGTCATCTATAATGCGCTATACACACCTTCATAATGCATTAAAATGGTTTTCCCCACTGGTCATCCTACTCTGTAACATAAATATAAGTCAATACAAAATCATTCTGACTGAGCACTTTGATCCTGTGTTGAAAAAGTTTTATCCTAATGGGGTTGCTGTCTTTGAGGAGGACAGAGTACCCCCACCCACACAGAATGAATGGTTGTTGAATGTTTAGGTGAGCATGTAAACCGTGTAGACCACTTGCTATGGACACCACAGTTGGCAAACCTCAACAAAGTCATTTTATCACTTGTTGATCTTTTAGACGGGCACCCTTTTCCTACATCATCAAAAATAGGCAATTTCTCATAGAAGACTGATGTTATGTCCTTCCAACTTAATGTAGACAATTGCTTATGAGTCAAAGGTGCATTGATGCTGCGTCTCTTATTTACCCAACATCCTTTTAAGATTTATGTTAAGTTTTTTGTTTAATTATACATTTAGTTTTCTGTATGTGCATGAACCTGGCAGAATGACAATATTTCCTTGACATGAGGGAGAAGAAGAGGCCAGGCTCTGAAATGATCTTTTTCTCCAGTTAATGAACAGGTAACTTTAGCTGCAATGCACTAATAAAAGCGAGACCTTGATTCCATAACGTCGCATCTGATTCGAACAGTAATGTTCTTTAAAGATGTGAAATTGACTGTACAGATTCAGGGTCCAATTTCAATCCAGATAGAGCAATTAACAGCAGACAGACAATGTAAGAGCTAACCTGGTGTCTCATGGCATTTCAGAAACGTCTGAAGGGTTTCATATCTTATTGTTTGAAATCATTGCACATAATATTGCACTATAAATTTCTAAGCTGTTTTGTAAGCTGTCTTACAAGAAAAAAATGATATTATTCTTTTTTGTGGGTTGTGTTTTCTGGCTGTTGGAATCACTGGCTCTTGTTGTATATAGCAAACCACAGTTATTCAGAAAACCTTGATAATGATACCATTTGGTCCATAAATGTCCTCCATCCCCACCAGGTGTCTGGTTTCACAATGGTTATGGATTCATATTTAGTTCTTAGGGTTCTATGTGATTTTGCTGGCACTCGGTAAACACCAGCAATGTTTGTATGTGTACCAGAATGTACAACGGTCAACAATCTACTGCAAAGAACCAAAAATAACTTAAGAAGCATATTAACCAAGTGTACCAACATGAGGCAAGGCAATACTGAAACTGTGCAGAATTGTGTTTTGATTTTTCATCTCTAAACTGAAATAATGCCTTGACTGGCAACTGATACTGGAAGGTTATTCATACTTGTTGCTACTAGCTACAGTTGATCCTGCCAATGGAATTATAGGAAGATCAAAACAATGCAGTAATATTTCCATTTGGAATTATCTTCTTCCTCAATGGCATCCTTCTTTGTTTTTATTTAGAAGGATATTCAGAAGTTTATGGGTTTCTATGACATCGCACATCCACAGATCAAAGAGTTTGCCACAGAAGGCTGAAGAGTTGGGCCACTGGAGTGTTTCCCAGCTTTCACGCGGGGAGAAAAGCCTATGGACATGGCCGTTCCTCTTTGATCCTTGATGATGTTCACATGGGGGTCTGGGGCATTGTTTGAATTTCATGTGAAGTATTTCAAAGAGTATGGCTCTCTGGGCCTAGCCATGCTGGATCAAAAGCACCAACACAGATTCTAGACATGAATGTCTTTCTGCAGCCATTTTTTTGGTATGTAAACTGCGAGCAGGGCTGAAGCACCACTGTCCACACTTTAATCAGCACCAGTGAATGTTGTACCAGTTATACACTAGCAAAACAGAAGAAACTTGTAGGTTTATGTAAATAGTGGCTTCAATAAGACATGCTATAGTGTCTTGCAATGGACCGACATCTCATCTGGGTTATCCTCTACCTGGTATAGGCCCCAGGCTTACTGTGAGCCTGTACTGGATAAATTAATATGAAATATGTATATATGTATGTATTTCTGTATCTGTAGAGGTCTGCTCAGCCTCAGAAAAGCTGGATTTGCATATGAGTGAAGCCAAGACATAATACAGAGGTTGATAGTTCAGGTCCTGAAAGTAAAAATCCAGACCAAGATTTTGTTTCAACCAATCAGCTGAGCGCTCTGTGACTGTGACTCTATATACTCAACTGGTTGGTTGAAACAAAATATTGGTCTGGATTTTTACTTTCTGGACCTGAACTATCAACCTCTGCATCTAATTATTATAATCAGTTGATTATTATATGATAATAATTTGTTGTATGATCAAATACATGCTGGTCATTTGAACAAAGTAAGTGTGTGAGTTATTGTTAAAAATTTGGTGTCGCACATAAGTGAAATGAATTTTTCCTTTTTTTCCGGTGCTGCGGAACCCTCCTAATCCCTTGGGAAACAGGTAAGTGCAAATATGCATATTCAACTTTAATGCTGGTTTAATCTGGTTAATCTAAGGCTGAGTTGTGCAACATTTACAAAATGCACATAAAAAACTGATTATAGCAACTGAAAATGTAATTATTCTGTAGCTGTTGAAAAAAAGTAAAAACATGCACACTGTTTATTTTGCTTATTGTTGTTGATTTACAACAAATCTGGGTGGAATTCCTCTGTAAATAGGCAAATATGTTGGGTTTTTCTGTACACATAATACTGTTTCCCTGGGGAATTAATTACCTCAGAAATTATTAAGCACAGAGCTGGGAGTGAGAGGGCTGTGGCTGTGGTCTGCCGGGCCAAGTGGTGAGATCACCGCTATCTTGCCCTGAGAATCTTCTCCTGCAGACACACCATTATTGTGGAGCTACAGGAGGGACGTTGAGTGATCTTAGTGATGCTGGTAGCCTTGCTAAAGAGCCTTGGGTGTTCGAGCAGCCCGTCCCCCGTGGAGACGTTACATACGCGTCAGGCGTGTGTCCACGCCGAGACAGGGGCTCAGCGGGGAGCCGCTGCCATTCAGGGGAACGTAGTTGTGACCTGAAGTCTGGGAGGCCCACTCCTTGCGGTCACGCCGTTAAGATGCTCGCCTGTGGTATAGGAGATGACGGCTGCAGAAGCATGCATTTTATGGAGGCATCTTGAGGTGTTCAGGCGGCAGGAGACGCTGTTCCTTCTTGTTTTGTGTTCGAACAAAAATATAACATTTTTAAGGGTATACTGTTATAGTACTGGTCGATTTACATTATACGTTTATATATATGTATATATATATATGTTTAGATACATTTATTTATTTGTCCAAAGCAATATTCAAGGAAGGCAGATGGTACATGAGCATATTTGCTTCGATTGTTTGGTTAATCTGGTAAACAGCTAAGGCCAGATATAATACATGTGATAGGTAACGCTCTGTGATCATATCTGGCTAGCTACGTGCTTCTTTTATGGAAATTCTATATCTTAAACATTAACAATTAATTTTTCGCCAAGGAAGTGACACTGTTCATTGTGATTAACTAGACAGTTAGTATTCTAAAAGCTTCTTATATTTGGAATATTTCCTGTTCATGCATAACGCATTCACTGATGTGTATTTGCTGGTATCCAATCAAAGATGTCCCCTGCTTTGTGTCCAGATTTCAGGCGTATCTTGATGCTGTACTGGTTAAGTCATGGAAGATGGCCGGACAGATGGTGTTATGGATGGATGGCTGGATGCATGGATGAATAGATGTCCACTACTTATTTAAAAAACCAGATAGTAAGGACGATGACAGATATATCCACCTCTGATAGGCAGCTGGTTTAGATTTTACCATGTGATAAGCAGTGAATGAACATTCATATTTGACAACTGTCACTATTTGGTTAAATAGGTTAATTTACTAATATGAAAATCCAAAACATGCAAACCCAGTTATTGTATTGCCACAGTATCCAGAAGATCAGTGTTCCCAAACCCAGTCCTCGGGATCCCATAGTCGGTCCATGTTTTTGGTCGCTCCGAGCTCTCTGCCAGACAGTCCACATTTTTGCTGCCGGGAGCTGGGAGAGAACAAAAACATGGACTGCTGTGGGACCCAGAGGACCGGATTGGGAAACATTGCAGCAGATGTGTACAGTTTGATAAGTTTATTGCTAGTTGCAAAAAGGAAGACATTAAGAGGAAACTTTTTTAAGTGTATCTCAAAGGTGCCTGTCTGATTTGGTACTTTTCATTTTTTGCTTTTCATTAGACTGCAGAATATGTGAAAAATGATTTGATTATTTGATTTATTTTAAACCTTTCAGGGAGCTCATGGTTCAGGGGGACTTTGGTATTTGAACTGTCAGTTTGTGTTTCAGGGGGGCCAAATTCTTAAAGTTAGTATCTGCTAAGGTGAGGCAAAAAAAACATACGGAATATTCATACAGCATACTTTATGGGTGCAGGAGATAAGACATTTATGCTCTGGCAAAGAGGAAAAAGGCCAGTTGGCACTCTGTTAGACGTGTAGACATCAGTGGTTTAATGGCTTGAATCAAACACGGGCCAATTAAGAGGCATGGAGTCTGTGCTAGGGTGGGCGTCCATTAATTTCAGGGGAAATTGAGGTTGAAATTAGCCATTGTTCAGCCACGTGGCCAAAGCCCCAGAAGGAAAGACAGCCCTCCAGTTGAAAATCAAAGGTTAGGTACAGAAGAGCATCTTCCACACCCCCCCCCCCCCCACCCCGTCTTCTTCTGCTCATGTGTTGTGCGGACAATAAATGCGGTATTTGCACGGGGTCCCTGAGGGTGATGTCAGCCAAGTGTAAAATTATTCCTGAGCATGAAGGGTAGAACGGGGGAGAAGGAAATGGAGGGGATGCATGGGAGATGTAGAAATAGAGAAAGGGATGAGGAAGGAGGGGCGTCTTGTTTTATAAGGGCACTGGAAGTTATATATTTTTGGGTTTCCCAGCATGGCCCATATCACTGCAGTCCCTGCCAAAACCATTAATAAACACATTAGCCAGACGGATTGCTGCCAGTCACACACAGACTGGAGGTTCCAGGCACAGGGACCCTCTGGATGCCATCGCTGCTGTTATGTTTTTAATACCATTATTATCATCGCTGTTGCGGCCAGCTAGCAGCGTTTGGATTGTCAGCGTGACATGAGCTAGGGGGTTTCGGCCCCAAGATCCAAGGGAAGGCGATACATCAATTTTGAATTAGCAGCACAAATTCTCACTCAAAATGTTTGCAGTAAAGGGCTCACGAGAGGCTTGGATCTTGCTGCCCGGGTTTTTGGAACGGTTTCCTGCCACCTGCACAACTTCCTGTCTGGGGAGATGCAGTGAAGAAATTGGCGTGCTGCTAAAGGATGACCACTGATGTTCATTTAGTGTAGCTTGCTGTCCTCTGGTGCTGTCACATACTTTAACAAGCCTTCTGTGACATCGGCTGGGCCCGTTCCTGCGGCCTGGCTTAGATTAACTCTGATGGGAAGGATCTCAATAACTGCACAGGGTTCTTCAGTGAAAATCTTAGATATTATGCAAAACATTTATTACTATATGAGACACTAAGGTTTTCTACTACATAAAGCGCTTTGTCATGGGAGTCTTGGTTCAGAGTTCCTGGATTGTCTTGACAAGGAACTTTTGTAGGTCCTGATTGCTTTCGTGTGTCACTTTCCCATCGGGCCCCTCAGTGTTGGGGAAGCTACTATTAAATGGCAGCTTTTCAAGCTACAAGCTACTTATGATTAAAAGTAGCTAAGCTACAGCCAAGTTACTGTTTTAATATAGTAGTTAGCTACACCACAAGCTACAAATTAAAAATAGCTAACTACATCAAAGCTATTTCATCCAGTAATACGTAACATTCATGCTATAGGATACTCTTAAAGCAAATTAATTTAAAAATGTGAAACATGATGGTTTTAATGGGTGAAATGAAAATTTATATTCTTTTAACAATGTAATGTCAGATCACAATAAGGTTTCAAAAACGTTTCTGTATTTGGTGTAAACCAAAAGTAATTCACAATTGCTATGTGAAAATTAGAAGGATTACGACAAAAGAGAAAGAGATATTGATCATCTGTCCAAGAACCAAGAACAACATCCATTTTTATCATCCTCCGTACTTCTGCTATTAAGTATTGGATCTGGTCTTCGGCAATGGAAGATGTTATAAAACAGGTATGCGAGAAAAACAAGTACGGTTAAGTACGCATATTAAGATACACCCCATGAACCACCTCTGATGAACTACAGTCGGACACCGAGTTGATGTGAAGGGTACATAACACGAGTTTCTGATTCCTGAAAAAAGTTCTTGCAGTGGGATAGCGCTTTTGGAGGTCCTTTTAAGTAAACAAAAATGTCAATTCGTTCTTACTTTCCATAAGTTAATTTCCATCTTAATTTTACTTAACACAAGTATGACTTTTTAGTATCACTATCAACACAACTTTGGCGTGAATGTTTAGACGGCAGCTAGTCCTGGTGAACAGTCACCTTTAACCTGGGAAAGCTGCAGTATCCTCATGTCTGATGCACCAAAAGGAAGTTCCTGTTACACGTACACTTGCAAGTGTTTGGTGGATAAGAGAATCCAAGCCTGTCTTTATGCTGATGAGGGGAAACAGAGGGGGAAGACAAGACATGTGTACAAAGGACCAAAAAGGACATTCTCACCACGGCATTTGGGGTTACCTTGTTTCAGAGCATTCAAATGTATCCCCCCATATCCATATGAAATTTGGAGACTGTATTGCCTGATTTATTTGTATGTTTCAGTAATGATATGTTATTTTCAAGGATAATTTTTAATATTAAAATCTATGGAAAATAATATCTTAAATCATTCATACCAAAATCGCTGTTTGTGTTTGGAACCACATGTGTGGGGCTCCATTTTAGAACGGGGAGAGTATTTAAACCCACATGTGAATTTAAAATGGAGGATAACTGAACTCCACCAGTCTGGGGGGGTGTCATTTTAAGTTTTTTATATTTCATACTCAAATGTATTTGAAATTATTTACTGTTCATTTATTAATAAATACATCTATTTTTGTAGCTAGCTTAGTGGTTGAATATTACTTTCGGTTATCCAAATGATTTTGGAAGGAGAGAGTTTGTTACTGGAAGTGAGCCAGTCTACCGAGCAAAGCTCATTGCTGTCTTAAAGGCCCACACTAAAACCCACAGTCATAAATTCTACCAGTCAGGCTTTTATCGCAATGGAACGCCATGGAACCAGGGCTGCTGTAACCTTGGTGTTTTGACAAAAGCAAAATAAAAATGAAAAAAAACATGCACTTCCACCTTCCAACCACATGACTGCACCTGTTGTTCATCTGTGCATGGCGTGCCGGCATGAACCGGCATCCATGTTTACAGAAGGTGGCATCAGATTTTTCTAATGCAATACACATTTGATCAGGTCTGGCTTTTAGATTTATCTCTATGGAAACTATTTTCTTTCCCAGGTTTATATTTTGTATTTGGAAGAGAACTGCTCTGATGGCCTCCCTGTATCTTAGGTGGTGCTTAGTATAACGTATAGCGTTCATTCATGCCTCTGTTATACTGCCCCATGAAGGCAAAACACAGTAACTACACTGATACTGAAACTGAGGAAATGGGGAAGAAGCTTCTTGACTGTCCACCTGTATATCTGGTACGTAGGTAAATGATTGTGTTCAAGATATTTTGCCACAAGATAAAACGCCCAATTTCGACCCAATTTTGTTCATCACTCTGTTTTGTTGAAGTATACAGTTAGTATTTTGCCTTTGTACATCATTCTAGTCACTACACACTTCTGTGACATGCTATTAGATGAACTGGCATCTCTACATTGCACAGTGTGTGCACGTGTATATATGTGTATGTCCAGGGTGTTTCCTGCCTTGTGCCCTATGGTGGCGTAGGCTCCAGACCTTGCAGCTACCCAGTACTGGCAAAGCGGCTGGAGTGGTTGGACTGGAATGAAGTAACCACAATTTATCATAAATGAATGAAGTTCAGGGCCAGGTGGTGGCTCAGTGTGTTGCTCTGTAGTCTGGTACCTCGGGGGACTTAAATCCTGCCTCAGCTCTCTGTCTGTGGAGTTTGCATGTGGGATCTCTGTCACAGTCCAAAGGCATGCAGTTATATTAACCGGCATCTATAAATTGTGCATACTGCCTGATGATGACAAATCCTTCATTTGCCATTTGCACAATGCTTCTCTTTGCCTGCCTTACCTTGCTCTCCCTAGCTTGGGATTCACAGCACAGGGTCATCTAGTGTACAGTACCCCTGGAGCTGGTGGTTAAGGGCCTTGCTCAAGGGCCCCAGGACATGTGACTGGTCTGCTGAGGCTTGAACCAGCAATCATCTGATCACAGGCATAGAGACTTAGCCCACTGACCCACGCTCCATGACAGATGCATGCCCCTGATAGACTGGCATCCTGTTCAGGCGGTACCTGTGCAGATATTGTGGCCTGTGGTATCTGGGATGGACCGTGATTATGTATAATTGTAAAGCAGGTGGAAGAATGAAGATTATTGATCATAAATATTATAGGTTTTGTATGTTATCAAATACATTAAACAAAATTAGACTACTTAATCCGATCTAGAGAAATCAGTAGGGGCAAGGGTAGAAATCATTTACAGAACTGCTGCGAGTCATTTTTTACTGTGAGTTTTACCTCTGTGAGAAATTATTGCCCATTGATGATGGATGGCAAACTCTTTGATGTTTTACTCCTGGATGTAGGAGCCAGAAGTCCTCAAACAGCACATAAAGGCATTTTCGCCTTCTCAAATAAATAAACCCCCAACAGTCCCAGTATAAGAAAAAAGATCTGGGGTCATTCTGAGTGCAGTTTGCATACATATACATAATAATTAGAATCACCTTATACATATGTAATATATGTTTTAAATTGCCTTTATACTTTCACTCATACTGTCCAGGGTCATCGTTTGAGTTTATTATAAAGCAACTTTCTGTAGAAGGAGATTTTTTTTATACGAGCAGCACTGAAAATGCTGCAGTCTGATTCCCAATGTGACCTTTGTTTAATGTCACATGTCACAGACTCTCAAATCACTCCAAGGTAACATGACATGACAGGAATCTTTAGCAATTAAAGGGAGCGGGGGGGGGGGGGGGGGGGCAACCCGTTTTTTGACAGACATAAAAAAAATAAGAGAAATTTGGGGGCGGCCCGAAAACCTGATTTGTCTTTTC
>JAAGVU020000036.1:10560256-10573295 GCA_011763525.2 Mormyrus iriodes | reverse complement strand
TCTGTTTGTGAGATATGAGCATTATTGTAGGAGAAAACCTAATTTGATACTGGCCCATGCTGACATTTTGCCCTCAGTGAAGCCGTTTGAGAACTACAAACATGGCGCCATTTACCTGGAACTAGGAAGAAGGGTCTCAGCTCTTTATTAGTCTATAGCTCTGTCAATCAGAAACCGGAAAAAAACAACTGGGGGCCTGTACCACAAGGCAGGAATTTTGGGCCTGTACCACAAAGCAGGAATTTTTACAAAGATACAATTATTAACAATTTTTACAATTAGCACAACAAAACTTAGTGGCAGCGAACTGGTCCGCTAACAGTTTTCAAAGTTTGCGGAAACGTGACTCCGCTAACGCAAAAGTTATCTTTGCTAATTAGCGGTTAGCAGATTAGGGGAACCAATGGTAATTCTGTACATGGCAAAAAATGTACAATGTAAACTTATACAGCATGAATGAAAGTATATAAATGAATTCTAGGGCATAATATACAAGTGGAAGAAGGTGGGCATTGGGGGATGTCCCAAGCAGGGTGAAGTCAGGTGAAGAGTCCATTTCTTCCCCTCTGTATTTCCTCCTCACTTTGTTAAAAGTATACTGTCCTGCCCAGATGGCTCGCACAGCTTCCCCCCTTGTCTTGTCACATGGCTCTGTTTGATGTCCCACCTGGAGCAAGTCTTACGAACCACAGCAGACATTGATACCAATTAAGCAAACCGAGCATTTGAATCTGTGGCCTTCTCATCAGAAGATCAGTTCTGGCAGCACTCTGATGATGTCACGACCTCTCCCGCAGATGGCACCCCCAAGATCCTGTCGGCCTTCAGTGAGAAGGTGGTGAGCCCCAACGAGCCCGTGTCTCTGGTGTGCAACGTCAAGGGTACGCCAATGCCCACCGTTTCATGGACCCTGGATGACGAGCCGGTGGTGAAGGACAGCAACCACCGAATGGGCCAGTTCATCACCATGGAAGGCAACGTGCTCAGCTACCTGAACATCTCTAACACCCAGGTCCGGGACGGTGGGGTTTACCGCTGCACCTGCAACAACTCGGCGGGAGTGGTCACCTACCAGGCTCGAATAAACGTAAGAGGTGCTTGTCAGATCAGCTCCTCCAAAAACACACACATAACTCATTTTAGTTCTTAAAGTTCATGCATGCCTTTTGAGTATCCTCAGGAAATGCCTAACTAACCTTTACTTGAGCTCATTCCAGGATCGCATTGGTTCTTTTTTCAGTTCTGTTTCTTTCGTTTTTCCTGGTAAATTCAGTTGTAGGGTTTGACCTCATCGTTTGATTTCGTCTGTCCTTTTGCCATGTTTTCTTCCTTTGGTTAGATACAGATATACGTACGTTATCTTCCTCTGTCCAAACGTCCCTTTCTGTTTGTTGACGTCTTCCTGTCCTGCCATTGTGTGCTTCCAAATTTCATCGCTCTATGTCCAAGTCTCCCCTCCCTCACAAATGTGTCAGTCGGTATGTTTCTTGTACCATTGTAGGCAGCTACTTTTCTACTTGCATACAGGGGCGGGACCACTGGGGCACCGGTCCCAATTGAAAGCTGACTGGCCCTCGGAATGCCCCCTCCCCTGTCACTCAACAATTCAAATCATCTCATTGGCTAAAAATAAGGTTGGCCCCTCTGTATGAATTATGGCCCCTTTTATGACCCATACTTTAAAACAAACCTAGAATCCTGCCTGCATTCTAAACTCCAAGCTTCGTGTTCGACTTGTGAATGGGTAGATTTACAGCAACGTCCCTGCTGTTCTCAAAAGATGAACAGAAGCGAGACCCTCTTGTGAAGCATCGTACTTTCATAGACATTTTGTAAGTTCGTGGCAGTGTGTACTTTTTAAGAAAATGGCCACTCTGTCCCCTTTAGCTTTGGATTTATTGGTTTAAAGGCTCATAACTCTTTTAACTGCAACATCATTAAAGTATTAGCCTCCTTGCATTTCTTTGAAGTTTGAGTTGCACCCCAAATTCTTGTCATGTTGATCTTTTCTGTTTTTTAGTATGCATGCCTGTCAGCACCGGCCTGTTTGCATGGTCGCCTCCGCACTTGTTTTTCATATATTTCTGTTTGCAGGATAAATGCCATCCATAGCCTGTGTAAAATAAAAGAAAACAAACCTTATTTCATCCCAAAAAGCATCGCATTTTCATTTTAGACTGAGTGCCAATGTGTACCGTACATAGTCCTGAGTGTGGGCCTGTGGATGTGTACGTGTGTGTTTGTATCAGTGTGTGTATCTCTATTAGTCTACAGGCCTTGTTTATTGATCTGGGTGCTACTGTACACACGCTTCTCCGGGTCAGAGCCGCTCTGTCATCCTGGCTTCATTTCCCGCCTGATTCTTACGGATCTCTCTTCAGCGATGCGGGCACCCTAGTCCTTAATGTGATGCCTTTCCATTGATTTGTTTTATTATTTCACTGGATGCAGTTCCCAAGTTTCACAAGGCTGGCTGCAACCCGAACCATCTGGGCTGAATTCTTAAATCGACCGCCGACACGTACATGTGCGTTACGATGTGTGTGCCTTAATGATATAGTGTCTCGCTCAGGAAGTGCCTCATATTCTGTGCCTCTCTGTCTATATACCTGTCTATATACCTGTCTATATGGATCATTTTTACATAATTTTCTGTTGATTCGGACGCAGGTGTAAGTGAAGGTGCTTGTCACATTTCTGCCTCAGGCTGTATGATAAAAATCTCTTTCTGCTTTTCTTGTACAATATGTTAATATGTGTCTTCTTGTACAGATGAACATAAACAGTGAAGAATCCTGTGCCTTTGGCTTTACTTGCCCAAAAAGAAGTTTTCTATGTTTTCCTTCATTTAATGTACATATCATGAATTTTTTTCTGTAATGTCACATTTTATACGGCTCTTCTCCCGCTGGTATTCATTTCAGCGGTTATGGTTTTGTTATTATTGATGAATGGTATATAAGGTTATCTTTAAGAAACTGCACTTACCTCAAAGTCAATCTTTTTTATTCATCTTTCTTTTTATGTTGGATAATTATTATATCACAGGTTTTCCCCTCCACCGCATCATCTCAGATACCAGCTTCTCTCCACACAAGGCTGGAGGAGAGTACATAGTATTGACTTAGTTCTGCTCACAGCTGACAATAAGACCGCTGATCAATAAGCATGTTGATCATGAATGAGAGCGAGCCAGTGTGGGATCAAACACGCATCCTATTACTTTGACCAATACAAAACTGGGAAAGCGCCTTCGATATGTGTTTTTTAAGCTTTCGATTATTCAGCGCAGTTTGACTTAATTTAGAAATATATTTTAATCATGACAAAGACAGTTTAGTTCAGTTTAATGTAAAACTTTTTGCCATAACCCTTATCTTCCTTTATTCGACCTCATCACTGGAATGCTGCTCCTAACAAACAAGTTATTAATTAGCAGAAAGTAAAACACAATTATTACAGTTAACCATCCTCCCCACTGCAAAGCCTGGTCCCTGGCTGACATTGAGGAGGTAGAGCCAGACCACAGCCCCTCAGAAATTTAACTGCCCCCCACAATGTCCGCCGATTATATATATATATATATATATATACACACACCACTGCACCAACATATATTTTTATTGGAATTATTTCAAGTGTAATAGTGACCACTCACATCATTGCACTTGCAGGAGTGCTGTATAATAGATCGGCGTGAGCAGGAGTGCCTGAGCACAGCGCACATGTGAAGCACACACTTCATTCCAATTTGTCATTTTCAGTCACAAAAACAAAAAAAGTAGCGGAATTTGAGAAGGGTGGCTTGCAGTTGTGTTTCTCACATACCTCCCTGTGCATTGAAATCGGGGAATCAAAGGTAGAAATTTTGACCAAAAAAATAAGGAGGGCAGACTATCAAGCTTGATAAGGTGTTTGTTTCAATAACAGTACAGAGTACAAATACCTTCTCTTCTTACTGTTTGAGGACCCTTGTGTTAGAGGATTGGTGTTAATTGAGTTCCTTCTTTAACTACATGGTCAAACGCTCATCCTGGTCTCTGCAGAAGTCCCTGACAGCTTCTGTCCGAACGTCGCTTTATCGTTTCTTGAATTTAGCATTTGCCCTCATTAGGGGTCTGGACTGCTTGTCACCTTCTACTGCAGACATGCCCTAAGATGGTCCGTGCAGCAGCAATTACTGATATCAGGACCGATTGCATCTCAGCACTGCAATGACATCTCACCATATATATTGATTCTAGAAGCAGAACATTCTTACATAATTAGAGTCTTTGATTGAACAGTAACAGATATTGTGTCAGCTAACCTGGTTCCTTCAATCTCTTTTGTCATAGGACTATGAGATGAAATGTAAAGACATGTGAAGCACAATGCGAGACTGATTCATTTTAATAAATAATAATAGCAGACCTATGCTGTCCCTGGTGCTGTAATAACTTTTTTGAGTGGGATGGAGTCATTGCAGGTAACGCTGTTATTTTCCTGATTCAGGGCTGCAGGTTGGATTCCTGCTGTGGTTTGGTGCATGGAGCCTTCCCATGTTGTCCAGGGATTTGCATGTGTTTACTTCTGCAATCCAAAGGCACACAACTGAGGGTAACTGAGGACTCTGACTTGCTTTTGGAACATCTCTTCGTGAGAGGCTTGCACCTCACTGGTGCTCCATCAAACTCCCAAAATGCCCAAAGCATCCATCATACATGCAGAGCTCTCCAGGATTACCTCCTGAAAATGACCAGATGTCATGTTTTTCTTTTTTTGTCAAACACAAGCCTGTAAATATAATCTAAGAAAGCTGTGACGTATTACCACATAATACTCATTTCAAATGTATAGCATCAATGGAAGCCTTCCCCCCATTTTCCCTCCAAAAATACAACTTATTTACTTGCTTTAATTGGTAGGTATTATTATGCATTTGACATCATATTGACTTCACAGAATGAAGTGGCTTATAGCTGCCCGCCTGTAATGTAAGATTTCAGTTTGTATCATGACTGGTGGAATGTTAACCTTCAAGCTTTTGCATCCCAGTTCTCTTTTTTTTTCCAGAGTCAACCAAGAGGTCCAAAGGAAGACAGAATCTTGCTTATCTGTAGTGCCTGACATAGCTCGCTTATAGGCTCCCCATCCTCGTTATCATTTTAAATTGTGTTTCCCTTTTTATGTTACAGGGCCTGCCAGTATTCGCCCAATGAAAAATCTCACAGCCATAGCTGGGCGGGACACATATATACACTGCCGCGTCATTGGCTACCCGTATTACTCCATCAAGTGGTACAAGAACTCCAACCTGCTGCCCTTCAACCACCGGCAACGGGCCTTCGAAAACAACGGCACGCTGAAGCTGTCGGATGTGCAGAAGGACGTGGATGAGGGCGAGTACACTTGTTACGTGCTGGTGAAGCCCCGGCTGGAGACCAGTCAGAGCGTCTACGTCACAGTCAAAGGTAAGCTTTGCGTCCTCCACCTTCTTTATGCCTTGGTCAAAGTTACACAAATTGCAATATTAATTTTATAAAAGACCTGCAGGTTTGGTTTACTGTACAGAACTGGGCTATTTTACTCAAGAAACTTTCTTACTCGAGGGCAATACAGCTACGTGTGAGTTAGCCTTTCACTTTCGTGGTTCAATTCTTTTTTGGAAGTAGCATGTTCTTGCATCCTGCTCTGGTCCCCCTCTGCAATGCAAAGACCTGTGGTTTAGGATGAATTTGTGTCTCTAAACCACCCAAACAGTGGTTGTATGTGTCCTGTGATCGCAGGAGTAGCTAGACTAGCTAAACACCCTTACATTATATAATTTTACAATTTTACATATTCAAGCACCCCTGTAAAGTGCTGGTCCCCCTGAATTGATCAGGGTATCCATGCCCCTCCGGTGCCCCTGCCTGTAACGGACTGGCATCCAGTCCAGAGTGTTGCTTCCCTAACTCCCCATGTCCTGGGATACGTCCCTGCATTGCGTAATCTGTCGCACAGATTGATGGATGGATGGATGGATAGATGACTTTGGTTTTGAATCCTAATAAAGATCCTTAACCATCAACACCTGCTGTAAAATAAAAATGATGCATCCTTCAAGTATAATAATAAAAAATAAACAAGATATGCTATTAAATCACACTCTGTGAGAGAATACAGAGAGCTGCATAATTTTGCATGCGCTGCTTTAACTTTGTTTATCGCTGTGTTCTTTTCATCTGCTTAGCTTATTAGACATCAGTCCGAAACACCTGTCTGTTATTCAGAATCCACGTTGTTCTATCTGAATTATTCGGAATAGAAATAATGAAATAAAAATGACACAGGGTGAGATGAGTGAGCAGTGACCCTTGCCTGCATGGCATAAATGCATATGCATGTCTTCTTTTAGAATATCAGGCTGCTGCCATGAATGGTGGTCCTTCTCTCTCTCACTCTTTCGCTCCATTTTTTTTTTAAATATGAGGAGGCAAGAGCTCAGGGAAACGACGCCATGTCTCCATCACGACCGGGCCCGTTAATTAGCTCTGCTGATGCTTACAATTCTGAAGCAGTTTAGGAAATCCCTAGAGTCCATTATCCCTACTTTGTTGTGAATTAAATATGTGCTGAAGTACTACTTATTACAATGTTATTTTAACTCAGTGGTTTGCAAAAAAAAAAAAAAAGCCTGATTTTCTCACTGGCTGTGGAGTGTCTGGATAGCAAGCAGATAAAATCTGTGCTGGCCACAAATCTTTAAGTTTGGTTTATTGTTGATTCACATTCTCATTTGTGTGGTTTTATCTGGGGCCGTCCCGGCTAGGTTACTGCATGGAATCATGCCAGAATTCAACGTCAAGCAGTTTTAATGAGCTGTAATCTTTCAAAAATTTGTGCCAGAAGTGAAATTTTTTAATCAGGGCTAATTGAAGAGCAAATTTCTGAAACGCACTCTGTCCATTTTTTATTGTTTGTGAGATGAAACTGCCAATGACCCAAAGTCAGGCTTCCTAACCACATGTTACTGTATTGGGAACCAAAACTCAGTCACTCCTATGATGAACATTCGTTAAATTCCCAAAACTCACTAATTTCACAGAGATCTTCTCAAAAATGTGTCCCGTGGAATGGATGAGTTTTGGAAATTGGCTTCTCAATGTCCATATGTCCATAATGTTGTGAATTAAATATGTGCTGAAGTACTACTTATTAGTAAGATATACTTAATAGTAAGATGTCCATATATACAGCTCTGGAAAAAATTAAGAGACCTGTCCATATGTTTTTTTTTTTAAATCTGCATTTTTAAATCCTGGTTTAATTCTGGTTCTGCTGGCAGAAGGCTACATGGCAGGTTGCTTGCAGGCTAAAAATTACACAAGAACAAGGTGACACAGAAGACACTGGAAATGACCAGAAACCAGCCAGATAGAGGGCGGAAGCAACTTTCTAATAGCAGACATAACCATCAACTTTTCCAACAGCTTCTCATGAATCAGAGGATGACATCAAGTGACCTTCAAAAGGAGTGATAGACATTAAGTGCAGGTGTGAAGTGCACTTCTAGGACAGTTCATATCAGGCTTATAGAAGCAAGACTGAAGTCCCATAAAGCAAGGAAGAAGCCCTTCATTAATGATAAGAATCACGCTGCAGTTTGCAAAAAAATATATATTATTCACAGACTCATAAATTGAGATATTATGTTGTGGTCTCTTAATTTTTTCCAGAGCTGTAATTGTTTTATGAGACATTTACTTTCATGTAAAAGACGTATAACTTTGCACATGTAGCTTCGGACATGTGCAACATACTGACCAGTGACACAAAAATCATTGACATTAAAGATGACAATGTAACTTTACCATTAATGTGAAGAAGTTCAGTAGACACTGTTTTTGTGTGATGTCTGGTATCATAAATGATGTAACAATGCTGGCTATACAAAACTATTGCTATAATTGATATAATTGTTTATAAACGGTTGTCCACCCACATGGCAGCTATGTCTAAGGAAAAATTAAAACTCATCAGAATAGCAGAAACCACTGATCTTATGGTTTTCTTCAAGCACTACGCTGATTTGAAACATGACTCTGCTCCTCTCTCCTCCCCCCCAATTAGTGCCCCCCTTCATCCAGCCCTTCGAGTTCCCACGCTTCTCCATTGGCCAGCGGGTCTTCATCCCCTGCGTGGTGGTGTCCGGCGACCTGCCCATCTTCATCACCTGGCAGAAGGATGGCCGGCCAATCCCAGCCAGCCTGGGCGTCACCATTGACAACATCGACTTCACCAGCTCGCTGCGCATCTCCAACCTCTCACTTATGCACAACGGCAACTACACCTGCATCGCTCGCAATGACGCCGCCGCCGTGGAGCACCAGAGCCAGCTCATCGTCCGAGGCGAGCGCCGTCCGAAAGTGCACCCTACCAGCGCACCTACTCCAGTCTGCAACGACAGAATGCAATGCCAAAAAACCAGCAGAAAAATTTAGTTTTGCTGTGCAAATTACTGATGTTTTTTCTTTTTCCTTTCTCTCTTACTTAGTTCCTCCGAGGTTTGTGGTACAACCAAGAGACCAGGATGGAATTTACGGAAAAGCTGTGATCCTGAACTGCTCAGCGGAAGGCTACCCTGTCCCAACAATAGTGTGGAAGTATTCCAAAGGTAAACAGATCTTCTCACTTCTCTTCTCTCTGATACAGGTCTCGTTTCAACCCAAGTAACTGAGAATGGGCATGTGTTTGGAGTAACGATATGTCGGAGGCAAAGGATGTGCGGCCGGTTGCTTTCTCCTGGAGGATCTTGACTGTCTACATTGTATGGCAAGCAGAGGGATTTTCCGGAGGCTAGATTTGTAGAAGATGATGGGTTGACCTAATTTCGTTGAACACCCCGTGAACGGCCTGACGTTTCGTTGAGGACTGGCAAGGGAACAAACGGAAGAGCTCAGCACGTCTCTGATTTCGGCTCACGCTGTGCCACATCATATGTTTGGGGTATTCGTAACTGGAGCACGGAGCGTATCAGTGCTGAGGAAGGGGCCTGGTTTTTTTGTTTAGCCACCCTAACTCATTCTGATGGGAGTTTATCGACATGAAGAACCGAGGGTGCGTAGAAGTTTGACCCAACCTTGAGCTGGCATTGAGAAAGTGGGGTTATCCATCATGTTTTAACAAGGACCACGTGCTACAACAGCATCATTTCAAAGGGCTTCCATCTGTTTGAATCAATGTCGTGAGTTTGTACAAAGCTTCCAGTCTATGGATGGAAATGAACAGTGGATCAGGTGCTTGATGGGGGAGCTGGGCCTGTGATCAAAGCAAGAAGGACACACATAGAATGGACACTAATATCAGGACAATCATACCTCTCCTCTACAAAATAATAGCTGGTTCCTTGGGGCTCAGGACCCCACCAACTGGCCACATACCTCGCAGGTAGATGCTGGGTCGCTCGTCCTTCCACGTCCTCTGCACTGGGGCTGTGTGGGCAAATGAGAAACAGAACTAAGAAAAAGCCCTCATGTTGAAGTCTGGAGCAAGCTAAAGCATCTCTCTTCAACGCACTCCGTACTACAACTTCTAGGGGTAATTTGCGCCGGTAGAGAACAAAGTTCTAGCTATGATGTTTGGTCTCTAGCCATTTTACAGAGATAGACCACCCAGGATTTTCAATCCACTCCAGTTTCTCACAGGCACCCCCAGAAACAACTATGATTAGGACCTCACAGCTTAGTAGCACAGCACTGGCCAGGATGGAAGCCAGTTCTGAAGATGGGTTGGTACTGTTTGCTTACAGAAGTATTCTCTGATTTTTGTTCATTGTTGATACGCTGAATATACTTCACATTTCCCAATTGTAAAGTATTCTACAGTAGGTCCCTTGAGCTCAGGAAGTGTTTTAGCTCATTGAGTAGTTAATTGCGCAGTGGCACAGTGGGTAGCATTGTAGCCTCACAAATGGGTAAACACTCAGTAGGGTACATGGCTGAACGAGTATACAAACTGCACTATAAGTACACATTTCAGGAATGTTTGGTTAACAATGATGGGTTTGCTCCATAAGCCAGCCTTCACAGATTAACATGTTGGTAACTTCTTAAAAAGTTAGCTTTGTAAATGCTCTATGTCTATATGTAGAACTAGTATTTGTTCATATGTAGGTCCATCTTCACTTGGGTTTTCTCCAATTATCTCCCGCAATGCCAGCACCCTGAGATAGAATGGTATCCTGTGCTGGGTGTTCCCCTACCCCATGCCCTGTGCATCCTGGGATAGGCTCCAGACTCTCTGTGACCCTGTGCTGCAATGTGTTTCGAGCCAGTCCTCAGGGACCCCGAGCCGTTCCATGTTTTTACTCCCTCCCAGCTCCTGGGTTTCCCCGAGGACTGGGTTCGGAATCATTGCTGTATGGAGTCAGCAGTTATGGAAGGAGGATGTATATGCTAAAGGTTTAATAGCTGCAAACACTGCCTAGGTTTTTTTATTGGAGATGTCATATCTGTAATACAAGAAATGCAGTGAAAAAAAATTGTGTAAAAGTGTAATGAAATCTTTGCATGTATATTGATTTATTCAGGAAATATAAAAGATGTAGGTAGGGTTTTAGTTAATCAAGAAAGCAAATACTTTCTAAAGTTTTATTAGTATTAAATATTTGCCAGCGAGACTGTAGAATATACGTGGACTTGATAGGTCCAGCACTGTTGACATGTCCCCCTTGGTGCCCTTTGCACCCTCCCAAAACCCAGGTGCGGGCGTGCCCCAGTTCCAGCCCATTGCCCTGAACTCAGGCTTCCGCATCCAGCTGCTGGTAAACGGCTCGCTGCTCATCAAGCATGTGCTGGAGGAAGACAGCGGCTACTACCTGTGCAAGGTCAGCAACGACGTGGGAGCCGACGTCAGCAAGTCCATGTACCTCAACGTCAAAAGTAAGGCTTGCCTTCGGCACCATGTGGTCGTGGATGGAGGGGGGGCCTGGGGTTACCTCAGTTCACACACAGACCTTCTGAAACCAGTATTTTACTTAATAATGGGTAAAGGTGGATAAGCTGTTCGTTTACATCCATTGCAGCCCTCCTGGCAACATTAGTGTTTCATACCAGCAGCGTGGACCTTGTGCAAAACAGTGAATGCCTTCCTGTGGTGCATCAAGCTTTGTAACAGCAGATATTGTGAAGATCTTGTTTGCTGCTCGAGCTCTTTTGGTGAAGATGACATCAGGCATTTCTTACAAGTTAGAAAGTTTAAAAGAGGCTGTTTCACAGGCATATGGCTTTTTCCATATAATAATATGGCATGGGCTTCAGGACTGTGATTGGCTCACATCCGGTGTCTATCAGAGTGATGTCACCACTAGGCCCTTGCTTAAGACTCTTAATTGCTCCAGGGACTGGCTGACCCTGCTCTCTAGCCTTCAGCTGTATGTCACTTTGGACAAAAGCATATGTTAAATTAATGTAATATATTTCAACAAAATGATTGTAATATATTGCAGTTGGGTATAAGTATGACAGCAGTACCAGACATTATGCTATGGACTGGGTTCATTAAATAACGATGCCCTTCACCCAGGATAGGGGTCTTGCAGGAGTCAGAGAGGGGGCATTAGTTGAGTCCCTCCCAACCCCATCCATCTGGCCAGTGACCCCTGTGTGGCAGCATTTTTGCCCGGTTGAGTCCCGCAGGCCGTGAACTGTGCGTGTACCTGTTCAGCACCCAAGGACTTATCTGCCCTCCATTATACCCTGAACACTTCGTTTAAGCAGGGGCTGCCATGTGGAAACGTGAACCCCCATGTGCTGCAGGGTCTCTCTCTCGCTTCATCTCTCTCTCCTTCACCTACTGCCTTCGTTTCCCATTGCCCCCCTTCGTCCCCCCTATGTATGTGTGCCTCCGTTGTGACCCGTGCATTTCCCACCTCCCCATTTCATTGGCTGGCAGCCTGTGTGATTGGGGGTGCCTGCCAATGAGGGTGAGCAGGCGCAGACACCGAAGACCACGCGTCCTTCTTGTCAGTGTCTCCTTCCTTAGAGATGCTGGGGTCAAGCAGGGATTCACAAGGGTCCCTGACTTTGGTGAAAGTCACAAAAAATGACGCAAGTATTAATGCAATATCAAAATCTCATAGTCAGGCCTTCATCATTAATTTGCTGCCGACGCTGGTGAGTCAGCTACTCAATAACCCCCAGAAGCCATCTCGAGTTTTACAACCATCCACCAAGTTTTCCTGTCCTCTCCTCTTCTCTTCTCTCCTCTTTATTCTCCTACTTTTTCTGTATGACATTAGCTTCACTTGCGTCTCTGTTGCTGTTCCTGTTGCTTTTAAGCGTTTTCAGGCAATTACCTTTCAAAGAGTGCTGTATAAAAGTACGGAAGGGAACGCAAGCGAATAATGGCTTGTTTTTAGAAGATCTAGGTCAGCATTGTTCTAATTCCTATAAAGGAATGAGAGATGCGGCAGGATATGCCCTTTCATTTTAGTTCTGGGCTTCCATCGTCACGGATTCAGATTGTACTTTATGATTTACCGATGTCACTGTAGTAGGTCAGGTCGTCAAGAGCGCCCCCTGTCTCTGGGCTTGCAGTAATGGCCAGGCTGACCCGTTTTAATTAGTTACGGCCACGCGGTGGATGACTTTGGCACCGCTAATTGCTTTTTTGGTCGTGGATCGAATCGGGGGAAGGATTGATCATGGGTGTGACTCAGCTAGACGGGGATCGTTCTGTCCTTATTTTCGGGGGGGGCAGGGGGGTCTCAGGCTAGGTCAGCAAACAACAAACTCTATTGGGTAGGTGTTTTTTTTTTTGATCCTTCATCCAATCAGCTTGCCGGGCCCCCACACGCAGAAACGCACAGGACACGGTGGTGTGACTTCGTCCTGCCCAGCCCTCCAGTCATCCGGGGAATCCGCCTTATTATTTCCCCTCCCTCCCCCATCCCCGGATTTGTCAAGCGGCATTAATCAAACTCCGACATAATTTGCGTTTTTCTGCTGAGTCGAGTTCTGTCGGCACCATGCAGCATGCGTTTGGCCCCCTCCCCCAACGCTACCCCCCCTCCCCC
>JAAGVU020000036.1:10535506-10560156 GCA_011763525.2 Mormyrus iriodes | reverse complement strand
AGCACATTTCTCACAGATCCCAAGCTGGGGGGCTGGGGGGGCTGAATTCTCATTTGATCGTGTTTAGATGTGGGGGGCTTATTTCCCTGGGCTGTTCTTATCAAGCCAGTGCAGGAGCAGCCCCCACTGAGCTGTGATTCGTCGGCGCCAACTCAGCCCCTGCCTGGCTCTGCGACACAGGGACACACGCACACACACACAGATACACACACACACCAGCCTGCTTGCTAATATAGCAGTAAATCTGCCATCACCAACATGTGCACACACATTCATGGTAAAATGCACACGTCAGATCAGTTCATAGTTACTGTGAAGCATGTACAAACACACACACACCCTAATGCACTGGTACTTGCACACCAATATGCATACACACACAGAATAACACTGAGCTCACCCACAGACACGCATGCTAACCTTCACACTGTCATTTCAGCGCTAACCCCATTCAGGCAACGGAGACACTAACACACAGCCCAAAGATGAACACTAACTGGGGCAGAGTGCCTCCTAGTGGTGCACGCCGGTATGCATCACTTTTATGCGCCCGCGCCCCCCGAGACAGGAATGGGCCGCTGGCACAGCTGAAGTGACGGGCTTCTAAGCGGAGCTCCTGAAAGGAAAACTGGGCCACAGAGTTTTCAGCACGCAGGGACATTTCCGCCAAATCGCCATCAGCCTTTTTTCAGTTGTTGTGTACGGGGAGCAGAGTTACTTATCCCTAACTAACTAGTTTACCAATATACATGACTGGTCTTCCATACCAAAAATGTGGGTTGATAAACTGAGATGTCATGTATCTGGAGACAGGCACAGAGGAGGACAGCTCTGTCTTTGCCACAGAGATGAGCCCTTCCCCAATCGTACCACCCGCTGGTGCCAGTCGCTCTGTTTTGAGCCAAGACGTGCACCCCCGCCCCCAGTGTTTTCGAACCTCCTCCCCAGGCCTGATGTGTTGCTTGTGGAGGCCTCCTTCAGCCCCTTGGGGGGCCCCCATGTTGACTTCAACAAGGCTCAGTCTCTTCCCATGGGGATTCAGCCCGGATCGGGGAATCTGTGAGTGCATGCACTTCTGTGCATGGGTGTGTTTATTAGCTGTAGGCTGTGATGCAGTAACATCGCAAAAATAGTATAAGGGCACAGCAGAGGCTGAGGGTTCATCTTTTCAAAAACAGATTTAGGCTGAGTGCCTCTTTTTTTAATTACATGTACATTTCACTTCCAAGGGCAGTGTGGTGGCATAATGGATAGCGGTGGGTGTTGACTCACACCTCCGGGGTTGGAGGTTCGAATTCTGCCCCCACCCTTTATGTGTAGTATGATCTCCCTGGGGTTTGTGGGTACACTGTTTCCACCTGCAGTACAAAGACATGTAATTAGGTGAAATAGCATCTCTAAATTGCCCATAGTGTGTGGGTGTGTGCCCTGTGATGGACTGACATCACGCCCAGTCTGCTCTCCTGTCTCCTGCCTTAAGCTGTGTCTGACCTTCGTGTCCCTGTACTGGCTGCAACACAGGGAAGGTGGCTTTTGTCAGGGATCAACCGCCTTATTCTAGTAAATATGCCCACAAAAGTACTTTTTTAATAATTAAATCATGAACTGACAATGGGTTTACATTAAGCCTTCTTTGTATAATAATGGTTTTCTTAAATGCCTGTTCTTTAATTTGAACATTTCATTTTTTTATATTAATGTTTTTTAATCGGTTGTGTGGCATTTTGGTTCCATCAGTTCTGTAACTGACCAGGGGTACTGGGTCACTGCTATAAATTTTCCATGGGTGAAATGGTGAAGCCTTGGATTACATGCCCCTTGACTCTCTCTGCCCATTGACAATGTACTTCAGTAAATTCAGCAAAATAGTGAAGGTCCTGTGGAAGCCAACACACATGCTGATTGGCAGTCTATATTAATATTGTTTTTCTCTCAAAATCATCAATCAAGCTAAGTAATACCAGTAACGATAACTGTCCCACACCATATGAAACTAGTTGTGGCGCCCCTGAAGGTAATGCATGGTACTACAAAGTTGTTCAACAGGAAGAGCTAAAATTAAGACATATCTGAAGGAGTTTAGCTCACTGTATTTTGGAACAGCAGCACAAGAAAGCATGTATGATTTTTTTCTTTTTCCAGCACTCTGATTGGTCGCCTCTGTGACCTATCCCTGGCAGCCTCTACTGAGCACGCTCCAGCTGAGCTCAATTGTGCAGCAAAGGGAATTATTTTTGTATAGCAAGCGACCAGTCACTTCCATGGCCCCTAAATGCTATTTATTCCAGTGGCCTGGCACCGCAGGCTGGGTGCTACTGTAGGGACGGATCTCGTCTCTCCAGCGCGCCCCCGGCAGGGGCCTAGGCCTCATCTGTGGCGTGGCCTACATTCCCGGGGAGCCCGCAGCATGGTGACAAAACAGAGGCTGACACACGCTCGCTGCGAGTAGAGTGCTCACGCACCCGGTACTGTGACACAGAGACACAGCCGTACTGGAGGACAAACAGACTGCGATAGGTGGAAGACAAAACAGAAAATGTAACCAAAAAACTCAGATCTTACTTTTAGCATAAGAATAATATGGTACTTCATGGTTTGTCATGGCACAAGGAAATCACTGAAGTTTTCCCAACATAGTTGCCCGAATGGACTTAAAGGGGGTAAACTTAACTGGAAAAAAAGTTACAGTAGTAAACATTTTAAACATTTTAAGTTGAAAGAAAGCCAGAAATAGAAGGTAGGAGAGGAAATGAGAACTTCCAGAGTGACTCTCCATCCATCCATCCATCCATCCATCAGGTGTGATTGTGTCCTTGGTATGAGTCCTGGCTGAGGTCTTTTGTCTCATGTTCACCTGAAGTTCGACATAGGGACCCACGGGCAGCTAGTGCAAAATAATGGAAAGAAGCCCAGAGTGATAGCCTCTGTTTGCTTGAGAAATGCACAGTGGTTCATTTTCACTGTTTGAAAAAGTACTTTGTTAATATATGTAAACGTTCATATTAGCTGGTCACAGCGCAAAAGAAAAGATTGTTTTTCGCCCGGTTGTGATGGTCTGTTTCGACCGTGAGTGTGGCTAATCCAGCATGTCAGTTTCGGCTGCAGTCAGATTGAAACCATCAGCCACTCCTAAGCATGGTGCAGGCATGAGTGGGGGGTACTGCATGCAAGACAGCAAGCATGAAAATGCAAGAGCAGCTTTGCATGGTGGCCCAACCGCTTGGAATGTCCCCAGCTTGTGCCACAAGTAGCTGTCATATAGTTCTGTTTGAATTAGGTGCAATTTGGACTGGGGTCGGGTCAGCATGGGTTGAGCCGTTTTGGGTGAGGGGCTGTCTGGAGCAGTCGAAGCAGGTGGAATCCAGAGGCACTGTGTGAAGAGATGGGTAGCAATAACAAAACGTTCTCTCAGTGTTGTTGTAACATTGCCGCAATGTTTGCATGGGTTATGAGAACCGGCTATTTATTTGGCCATATTGTTGCCCCATTTATTGCATTTAACGAACGATTAACTGGGCGTGACTGTGTGCTGATGCGTAGGCACATAGCCCAGCAGTAAAATTACGAATTAGAATCCCCACCCCCCCTCAAAATTTATTTCTGCCAATGGCCCTGGTACCAGTTCCACACTGGGTAGTTGGAGGTAAATTGGCAGTTGGAAAACAACCAATGAGAAAACAGCACAGATGAGGGGAGGGGCATTGAAGAGGGAAAAAAATCTCCCAGAATTCCCTTTGGCAGACGTCTCAGGTGTACTACAGTAAACGGTTTGAAATCCGCTGTAAGGAGTTAATGGGATCCCCTCACCTTCCCAATTTTGAGGACCTGGGATAAATATGCCTCTTCAGTGACGAACAGCTGTAATGTTCCTGTATTCTCGCCCAAAGCCAATCTCCATTCCCATTTCACTCCCAAGCCAATTGATTTAATTTGTTAAGTTATGGAGGGAAGACTCAAGCCCTCTTATGTTACTCACGCACCAAGAGCCTTGTTTGGCATCGTGGAGCACATGTCCTGTTCATTGCATGAAGTGTTTCTAAACCCATGTGCCCCGTATAATTGGGGGAGGGGGGCACTCTGGGGCGGGGCTAAGTCATGTGACAAGCCCACTTACTTACCTGTTCCTTTTTCATCTCAATATGACCATGTTTAGGGGTCTTCCAACCCCCATAAACACACTCAGACCCTGTTCCCTCACCACAGCTGTAGCCCATCTGTGACCCCACACTATTTTATTTTTGTGGGTGTGTTTCTAACACCCTTGACCCCAGACCACTCTTTCATTTTCTCTCCTCTCTGCCTCTCCCTTCGCCTTCCTCCCATCCCAGTGTCATCTAACTTATTTCTTAACACCCAGTGTGAACGAATGCTACAGGTCTGCAGTAAAAAAAAAAGGTCTCAAATAGTATTTAATTGCTCTTATTGAGTCACTTCAGAGCGGCTAGATCTTGCATGAATTGCACCGGCCCACAAGTGCAGGGATTCCTGCAGCCCCTGCATGCATTTTTTTTTTATAGCAAGTGGGCAGCTCGGTTGTGCAGCTCCTGCACATCTGCGCTTGTCATTCATCAGGAGATCGCATTTCATGCCTTTTAACCCCAGAACCGCTTTGCTTAAAAGTGAACTTATTCGCCTGAGTGGGCGGGAAATAAAAACCATTAGTGTCCCAGCATGCACTGCTGGCTGCACCCCTCCCTCCCCCGCCCACCCCGGGGTCTCGTTTGTCTGCGTGCGTGTGTTTGTGCCCGTGGAACAGCATCTCCAGTGTATTTCTGCCTCATTTCAACCTGTCAATACTTCAATTAGAGGCAGGGTAAGGGCCCTTGGGGGTTGTGTGGGGGGGGGGGGGTTCTATTTTGCATGTTCCCTTCTGTGGGATTTGTGGTCTTCCAGCGCCGCATTACAGTTCTGTCCTCTCCCCACGCACAGGTGACCCGCTAATTAAAAAGGCGGCAAGATAAGCTGCTCTTGTTTTCGTGCCTGTGTTGATTTCGTTCTCTCCCTTCTGAACCACCATTCTCCCAGCGGTGTTTTCTGAGGAGCCAAGAAAGGTGTTCACCTTAGGCCCGATACATGTTCGCCTGGGTCACGCTTCCTTCTTTATAGGTGGGGGATATAACCCCTCAGCCACTGGCCTACAGGCCCCTCACCGTCCCCTGTTGGGGGAATAGGAGGTGACAGGAGAGATGAACAGCAAGTAGATCATGTGAGACAAGCCCCCCCCGTATCTGAAGCTCTCGTTCTCGCTCTCTCTCTCTCTCTCTCTCCCTCGGAGTCTCATTATGCGGGGCCGTAATTTTGCTGCATATTAAAAAAATACATCAGCTAAGCAATTATGGAATTATAAAGAAGACTTTGTTAGCCTGGGGGGTGCTTCAGTGCAGCGCTACGCACATACACAGATTAAATTGTACTGCGCTCTCACTGCTTCCAGGACCATTTTGGCGGCGGTGCCCAGCCATTAACAGAGGGGATTCTGGATAGTGAAAGGCACGTTATCGATCACGCTTGCCGTCCCGGGCCTAGCGAGGCCCCACATGGGGGTAGCGTGCGCCTCTGTGCCCTGCTAGTATCTCGTGCAATTTTGGCTTTATGTATTTTACTAGCATGGTCGCTAAAACTGGCAAGACAGAGGTACCTTGTTTCTGTTGGCACACGTACGGGGAAATCGAGCGCCAAGTCGGTGTCGCTTTGGTGCTGTCTTTCCTACAGCTGCGTTTCCATGGCCCCCGTGGCCCCCGTATTCCCCCCGAAGCATGAGGACCCGTCTCCGGGGAACGGGAACAAGACGTCGCTAACAGTGTCGCCTCAGATCCCTTTTGAAAGTACGCCACAAATGTGAAGGATCACATTTAAGGGGGGGGGGGGAGCTGAAGGTGTTTTTTCTTTCCCCCTCGCTTAAAATTCCTAGTTGTCATGCAAAATAAATCAACGCTCCTTTTCCGTGCCGCCGTTTGAAACAGCTTTAGAGTGAATAAGAGATGAAGCTTAAACGTTCGCAGCCCTTAGTCTGACACATCCAATCACGTCATGGCGCTGTCAGCCTCCTGAGAAGGCCCAGCTCCTCCGCTCCTTTTAACCGGCTGCCTCAGAAAGACTGAGTGCCCGTCTATGAACGTGTGTGTGTGTGTGTGTGTGTATGTGGGGGGGGGGGGTGGTATTTCTCCTAATAAAAGCTCCTTGTGACTGAGCCTGCAGCATATGATTGGTAGAACATTTTCTCGGTAGAAACCAGCACTACGATGGGCTTTCACCTGAAAAACCTGAGTACAATACATTTGTACATTTGCTAGATATGACTACAAATTTAATTTTAATTAATGTCACAAGCTAACAAAGAGTATAGCAGGTGCGTGTCAGTAAGAATTATATTCACTTTTTTAAATTTATTTAGCGGACAATTTTATCCAAAGTGAAGGCAGGGCCAACCAGTCCCTGGAGCCTCGCTCAGGGGCCCAACGGTGACAATACTCTGTCAACCATGGAACTTGAACCAGCAACCTTCTGATCATGGGTGCAGTGTCCTAACCCACAGAGCTAGACACCCAGTAATTTAATGCAGCCAGTGCATGATAACCATACAGGCACCCTGAAGGTTGTGGCCATGAAGATGTGGAAGGTGATTCTTCAGGTGTGTTCAGATTCACCCTGGTACAGGGGAGCTAGCTGCAGGCGGGAGTCACCATTGCTCACCTCTGTCCTGGTTGTCTTTGAGATCTTGGAGATAAAGGATTTGTGGGTGTGTGATTGGGGAATTTTTTGGAGAAGCATAGTCAGTGAACATCCACCACAAGGCCAGACAGAGGACTGGAAGGCAGAGTTTAATATAACAAATGATTTTTTGACATAGCCAAATGGAAAATGGAGTCAAGGCCTTTTAGAAATTGCTTTAACCAGAAAGAAACAGAACAAGCATAAGGCAAAAACTTTATACACATTGTGGAAGATCTTCTGCATATGATCCAGCTGACCCTATATAATCCCAGCTAAGTAGTTAGTCCAGCCAGTTGCATTGCAGATAGGCATGGCCAGTTGCATTGGAAACACCAAATAAAGAAAACATGAACCCTGTGCAGTTGTTATACCAGTGTTTAAGATTTTATGATGTGATGTTAATATCCTATATACTCACTCTGAAGAAGTCTCTTTTCATTAGCTATTCATTATTGGATAAAATTATTGTAATGCCTGTCAATATTTCCGGTATTATTGTAACAAGAAGCTTCTTTATTGTTACTTAACACTGATGAATCTTCATAAATGGTTTTCAAAGAATACCAAACATGAGTTCGGCATACGCACCACAACTATCTTGGAAGAAAAATTTTTGAATTTGGTGAGAATTGCAGCCATGATGTTCATTGTTGCATTCTGGGAGTTTTCTTTATGGTAGTTAGAATCTCCAGAAACCCAGTCTCCCTTTTCCCACAGTCCCGGCTATGATCACTTCATACCCCAACACCACACTGGCCACGCAGGGCCAGAAGAAGGAGCTGAGTTGCACGGCACATGGGGAGATGCCCATCATGGTCCGCTGGGAGAAGGAGGACCGTATCATCAATCCTGAGATGAGCCGCTATGTGGTCTCCTTCAAGGAGGTGGGCGATGAGGTCATCTCCACCCTCCAGGTACAGCACCCTCACCTCACCATGTGACTACATTGATTCCAGTTCAAGTTTTTCTTTTATTTCGCTTCAACAAAAAAGGGGGCCAAATGTTTAAAATAACATCAGACACAAAATGTTTTCCTTTCTTTTATTTCACTGCTTGTGATGAGTTATTCTTTGCTAAGGCTGGCAAATATGACCTCACTGATGCATGCTGGGAAATGTATTTCCTTTGCCTTCTTTTGCAGATCTTGCCCACTGTAAGGGAAGACTCTGGGTTCTTTTCCTGTCATGCAATCAACAGTTATGGTGAAGACAGGGGAATCATTCAGTTAACAGTACAAGGTAATGTAAGGTGCTATCGGAAGAGCATATGAAGAGACGCTGTGGCAAAAATGTTTTCAGCGTCACTGATTATCACACAAAATTGCTGTTCCAGAGCCTCCAGACCCTCCAGAGGTGGAGATCCGAGAAGTCAGGGATCGGACGATAGCCCTCCGTTGGACTATGGGGTTCGATGGCAACAGCCCGATCACTGGTTACGACATCGAGTGCAAAAATAAATCAGGTGGGATTTTGAAATCCATCATGTCTGTGGATAATGTGTGGGTAACGTCAGGTGAAAAAATAACATCTAACTCAAGTTGATGTGTTTATCAGACATCCAGAAAGCAAAATGATACATGCAGCTATTTCACAAGCTTCAAAGATAGCAAAACCTGTCTCCATATACGCATATTTTATTTTAAAGTCATTCAGAGAAAAAACACTAATCAGTACAAAGTGATTGTGATGGCTTGTTTAAATAGACAAACAAAATTCGATAAATAACACCTGATTACTGCAATTAGTGAATTTCCCATCACAACATGAGTCTGTTGCATACAAAGTCATTTTTTTAAAAAGCCACATTCAACAATATGAGAAACAGTGCGGTAAAAATCAGGAGGAATGATGATCAGGTTTCCCCAGTAACTGAGATTCATGGACGGTCTTGTGCTTCCCCCTGTTCTACAGCGTCCTGGGGTTCAGCCCAAACAACCAAAGATGTCTCCCCCCAGCTGAACCAGGCCACCATCATCGACCTCCACCCCTCCTCCACCTACAACATCCGCATGTTCGCCAAGAACCACATCGGGAAGAGCGAGGCCAGCAATGAGCTCACCATCACCACTGATGAAGCAGGTAGGCCTCTGCTATGCCCGCCCCCCAAACACAGCCGTCATGACCGGTTCGAGCCCACGCTGACCGGTTTATGAAGTGAGCAGGTACTTAATTACTATGATGATTCTAGACCACGGTTAATGAAACAAGACATGAATCTGACTCAAACTGCTGTTGTTTTGTAGCTATTAGCCACATGTTTCTCTTTGATTAAAACCACATTTTAACTGAATAACCTGTTATAAGTAAACAACCACGAGGTAATGGGCTGATAGATGGATAAAGAAACACACCTTAAAGACCTTCCAAGTCTTAGCACATAATAATGTAACTAGGTTGGTTTTGAATGAGCAAAAAATATACTGAATTGTAACCATTAGTGTTGGACACTAATCTCGTTAGTTGTTTTGTGGCCTGTATTCCTTGTATTTTGTGAACATTACATGGCCACCAGTGTATATCAGGACAATTTTATTATCTTGGTATTTAAAGCTATTATTCTGTATAATTACACCTATATACTGTATTACTACAATGGTATACTGACGCACATTTTCAGTAGCTCATACAGTTGGGTTTTCTTCTCAGTGGTACAACAGCCGGTCCTCTGTTGGGACTTGATGCCAACTTACAGGTTGACTGTTTAAGCCGCCTGCCATTTGGGTTATTTGTAATATGATTCGTAGTCAAAACAACGATGCTCAAAATAATTGCGCATTGCTGAATGTCAGCAAGAAGTTCATGAAAAACTAATAGGAATGCAAGTTTTTTCCATTTTTTACAGTATAAAAAGATTATAGCTGTGGCCAAGGGTGATGATGGAAAGTGGAGGTATTTAAAAGTATTCACATGCCCCGTTATAGAGGCGAAGTACAACCTACCGGTTAAAAGATAAGGGACACCCACATGAAGCATTGCGAGAGACAGATTAGGCTTCCAATTTATATCTGGAAATAATTCTCCTGATACATATTGATTTTTGCCTGGTAGTGAAGTACGTTTGTTACGGTTGAACTAGCTGGACTAGTCAGTGACTCCTTCCTCCTCAGCAGACGGTTAAAGAGGAGAAAATAGTGGGCAGACAGACAGACGGTGAGACAGACAGATTAACAGCAGGACGACTCTACGTCTTCCTGTCTTGATACGCCGTCGAGCGAGAGCTGACCCCGCGATAAAAATCCCAGGCCTTTCAATTAGCGCCCACAGTCGTAAATGTCAGCCTGCATTGGATGCAGTGCGGCCTGTCTCTGCACAGATAAAGCCGCTGTCGTTTTATGTTCACGGTGAAGTGTGGCTCTGTCGTCCGCCAGGCTCGCGCTCAAAGTATCCGCCTCTCTATTGATTAAACTGCCTATGACTCATCTTCGCTGCTGCGGAGTCTGTCCAGTTATCTGTGTACATCTCCAGCTCAGAGATGACATGCCAGTGTGTGCACTTGCTATTGTAAATTCTCCTTTTGCCCACAGTTTTCCATTACAACTTTTGTTTATATATATATATATGTGTGTGTGTGTGTGTGTGTGTGTATATGTGTATGTATATATATATATATATATATATATATATAATACGTATTGTTCTACTTATAGAGTAAGGAACGTTTAATTGCTATCACTCCATTTTTACAGAATTTTACAGAGTAATCTATAATTATAAACATATATGATAACAGAATGATAGGTAGATCTATGCAATCATACTTCCACTGACTCCATGGCCGCATGGGGAAATTATGTACTGTGGTGCCATCTTGTGGCGAAGTTGTGAAACAGCACTAACTTAGCTTGGGTTTAGTGTTTATGATTCTGTTTAACGACACAAGCATACCTCCTTCAAGCTTTTGTCTTCTGGCCTCGTGATCTGTTGTTTCGTTTCCAGCCCCCGATGGCCCTCCGCAGGAAGTGCAGCTGGAGGCTATCTCCTCACAAAGCATCAAAGTCACCTGGAAGGTACCAGAATCCTTGTTGTTTACACCTTCCACTGTCCCAGTTACAGAGAACTGACCTTAACGAAAGGATGCAGAAAGTCTGTCTCCTTTGACAAGAACATTCTAGTCACACTTATCTCATTTAAAGGGAAACCATCCAACATGTTACCCAGTACCAGGTCATAGGGAGGTTGGGAGCCTATCCCAAGCAGCATATGGCTCAAGGCTAGGGTGACCAGATAATCCATGTCAGGGAGGACACTTTGAGCTACTTCAGGTTTTACAATCTACTTTAAAACTGAAAGGTTCCTGAGCTTGGCTAAATAGTTCAGTTCTTCTTGTGCTTTGACTGGGTTGTTTCTTTGACTGGAAGACCCATCTAGCTGTTTCACATTAACATTAGTGACACATGCATGATTATAGGAGAATGACCAATCAGCACACAGCAAGAACTCGGTGCTTAAGTGAAATCTGGGTCCTTTTGATTGATATGGTAGTTTACAAACCCTGTCCTAGCTCAAAGTATCTTGCTTGACATGGATTATCTGGTCGCCTTACTCAAGGCAGGGTTACACCCTAGACTCCCCACAACACTGTTCAGGATAAACAGCTGAAAGATGGAATAAAATTAGCTACATTTCTATCAGCTGCATGGAGAAAACCTGCAAATTTCACGCATACACAGGATGGGGTCAACTCCAAACCCAATACTGGAATTGTACAGAACTAGTGCTACCCACTGATCCACCGTGTTACCCTTTCAAGGGAAGTCCGTGTTTCTTATATATGATAATCACTATATATACAAGACATAAATATGTCCATATGCCAAAATGGAACATGTTGAGCATTGATAAACAGAGTGAACAAGAAAGTGTCCTTACCTTCCTAACAACTGGGGCCTGTATCATTTTCTTAGCTGGATAACGTAAAATAAAATCCATTCACCGCAGACTACCTTAAATTCAACAAGTTATCCGGCTAAGCAAGAAATCCTGCTTCGTGAAACAGGCCTCTGGTATTTATTTACCATTTATCTTTTATTTATCTTGTATTTAACCTTTGCTTTTATCCTACTGCCCTCCCCGTTTTTATTTAATTTATTTAACTTAATTGATGCACGCTATCTTTTTTTCACAGTTGCAGGAACAAGGCAGATTTTTCATCTCACTGCAAGCTGTACCAGTATAACTGTGTATGTGACAAGTGAAATCTTGCATCTTGAATCTAAGAGGGCGAGTGTACTGTCCCGGTTACAGATACTGACCCCTATCATCTGCCGCACTTTGACAGGCCCCTAAGAAGCACCTGCAGAATGGCATGATCCGTGGCTACCAGGTGGGGTACCGAGAGTACAGCACTGGGGGCAGCCACCAGTTCAACATCATCAGTGTGGACACCACTGGGGACACTGAGACCATCACTCTGGACAATCTGAAGAAGTTCACCCAGTACGGGGTGGTGGTGCAGGCTGGGAACCGTGCGGGCACGGGGCCCTCATCCCAGGAGGTCATCGCCACCACCCTAGAGGACGGTCAGTGGCTGCTTTCCCTTATACTACCTCCAGGCTAACTGCTAAGCTAAAGGTGATTTTAGGATTTTTTAAGGTAAAGGCAAGAGAGGCTATATTTCTTACACAAGAGCCAAGTTTATCATTAGCCAACAATATGTTTTGAATGGGTGAGTGATGGGGGGAGGCACTCCAGGGGCCAGTCAGCTCTCAGGTGAGATCTGTGTCGCTGTGGCCCTGCCCTTCAGTGACCATTTTATCAGGTACCCATCCCTAGTTACCAGATAGTACCTTCTTTTAGCTCCAGTGCTTCAGTGTTTAACAAACTGTATGATAGGGGATGCTTATCTGGACACCACTGTTGTACTGAAGTATTATTTTTGTACCTATGGTCTTTCTGTTAACTGTAATGATCTGGCCATTCTCCATTGATATCTCTCATTAACAAGGTGTTTTCCCCCACAAAATGCACAAAAATTGCAGGAAGTTGGCTGTTTCCGAGATGCTGGCCCTACCATGTGTGGCACCAGCAAAGACACCACAGTCTTTGTGTAGATTATGCCTCCTCCCCATTCAAATGCTTAATCAAACAGTGACTGAACCTCTCGACCATGTTTAGATGCATAATTTATTGAGTCCTTCATAAGATTCACTGTTCAGAGAGATAGGCCATTTGTTTAATGAGCATCTAATGGTGTGGACACTGAGTGTAGAGCTGGTCAATGCCTAGAGGTGCTGGACACCCTGTAATATCCTGATACAGCCCCTTTAATTTTCCCTGTGAGTATGTTTTTGTCCTGTACAATAGAAGCATGTCCATCATTTGTATATAAATACATTCAATTGCTTTAGTGGGTCATCAAAAATCCCAGATGAACTACATGCAAAGGCATAGGAGAGAGTTTGATAGCAATTTTAGCCAGAGCACTGGGGTACCACCGCTGTTGTTTCAAAAGATGTCCAGGGGTCTTTTATGACCTCGGTTTTAGGTCTCATCCGAAGGATGTCGCTGTTTTTACAGCACAGTGTCCCCGCCACTGTACTGGGGCACTGGGATCCACACCGACCACAGGATGGGCTAACCTTCTTCTAGCAGTGCAGAGACTGGTGGGAGGAGGCAGTCATTCTAACTTCCAACCCCTATCTTGTGCCCAACAGTTCCCAGTCGTCCTCCTGAGAGCGTCCTGGCCACGGCTACATCGCCCGAGACCATCTCCCTCTCGTGGTCCACCCCTGCCAAAGAAGCACTCAATGGTATCCTGCAGGGCTTCCGGGTCATTTACTGGGCCAACCTTCCTGACGGAGGTGAGCTTTACTTAATTACTATTAGTATGGGCATGCCCCCCTCTCCCAATCCAGATGTTATGCTGAAATCTGTGCAGATGTGATGATCAAGGCAGGAGACTTTCATGGCCCTGTTTACAGGACGCATGTGCCTTTGCACACAGTCTGTCACCTCTATCCAGCAAAACAACCCTGACGCTAATTAGGAGGAAGAGAGATCCTGGCATTCTGCAGTTACAGCTTTATTTTGGCAGTAATGATTAAAGTGTGATTAGATACAAAGAGATACATTGGGAACCAGAGCCACAGAAACCATGTTCTCAGACTCAAACCATGTGAACACTGCTAACCCTTTATGTATCAGGGACACGTCAGCTTTGCCTGCCTTAGTCCTTATCTTGTCACCTTGTAACTCAAGGACAAATCACCATGGGACAATGCTTTTCGCTTTTTGATTGTGACAGGTAGAGGCTGTATGAGTCTGTTTTATCTTTCAGCTGGCACAAATGTAATTTATGAATATGCACCAAAATGCATTCATTAATTTTCCTGAATTATTCATACAGTTCAGAGAACTTGACAGTACTGATTCCACAGCTTCTATATAAGACAGATTCACACAATAATATTTTTATATGTAGTTTTGAGACTTTTAAACAAGATGGCACAGAAGAAGAAAATGCAATTTTGTATTTATACCACGGGGTGGCACTACAGTACCGTTTATATCAGGAGCAATAATGCCCAATTATGTTTTACAATCTCATGTGAAGTCATTTTGAGTGTTTATATATTGTTTTTTTTTCATATTCTGCTGTGTATTAGAACAGCAATAACACTAACGAATTTCTTAAACTCCCTTTAAAAATCCTGCCCTTGTGATTCGTTTTTGATTATTGAGCACAAACGCATTCTAAGGTTTTTCAATTGGTTTCTCTCCTGTATTCTGAATCAGCTTTATTGCTAAGCACATACAGCGTAATTCCTTTGTATTTATAATGTAAAATATCTCAGATGTCAGAATAAATCTGGTTAATAATCACTATGGTCACTTTGATTAAAGCAGGAGAGTCATTTTAGGTTCTCAGGGTAGGCATAAAATGGGAAAGATATTGAAAAGTCTAATTCAGTCTAATGGTCAGGTCCCTTAAACCAAGGGCAGACTGTTCTGTTTATCGGCTTTAAATCTGGTGTCCCAGCTTAAAGTTTTGTCATTCTGTTATCGATTTTGGCCAAAATTGAACGTAGCACTGGGCAGACTATCCCCCAGACGGCTGCAGCCGCATTAATAATGCAAAATGTGGGCCTATAACTGCGTCTCTGTCTGTAGTCAAGGAGGATGGTGTCTGAGTAGAGCTGCGGGTGCAGCTGATGATTACCTGAGACATGGAAATCATAATCATTTTATGAGAGACTATGCATTAGATTAGATTAGATTCACCTGTATTGTCGCTGTGCTGAGTACAGGTACAGAACCAATGAATTGCAGTTAGCATCTAACAGGTGCAAATAAAATATATACAGATACATTAATAAGTGTGTGCAGTTCCTGTGTCACTGTGTGTGCAAATCAGCAAAAAAATATTCTGATTCAGAGATGTCGCACATAATTCCTAAGAACAGGACAAAATTACTATAATGCGCTCAACCCTTGCCAAATGGCCCTCCCCACCCCCCCATGCCCAGTCCCGGGACAGCATCCCCAGTTGTCCCTCTGAGACAACGGGCTTGCACTAAATCTTTGCTGGACAGATGATTTGGTTTCAGATGCCACCGAGCCTTTCTGGGTTGTTCTGTGAGTGACCCGCCTCTGTGCTGTTCTTGCCTCTGCCCTTCACCCTACCTTGGGGTGCCTTAGAGCTGGGAGAGATCAGGAATGTCACCACGTCCCAGCCGTCCCTGGAGCTGGATGGACTGGAAAAGTACACCAACTACAGCATCCAGGTGCTGGCCTTCACACGTGCTGGCGATGGAGTGCGCAGCGAGCAGATCTTCACGCGCACGAAGGAGGACGGTATGAGCGCACGGGACGGGGAGGCGCGCGGGACAGGGAGGCGCGCGGGACGGGGGGCTCCTTGGGGGTCACTCCATTAAGCAGATCTAAAGGTACTGAAGGTTGTTAGTTTAAACCAAGAAAGGGCCCTGCTCTGATACTTGAGGTACCTAATCTGACTTAAATTAAATTAATTTAATTAATTAAGGAGCCAGCTGTACAAGTGGGTAGAATTGGGAAAAAGAATCGAGTCTTTGATGAAATAATAAACGATGTCACAACAGCTAAACTGTTGGATGTCTCTGGTCTGTTTATTGCTAGCCTGTTCCTGGCAGCTGACCTTGGATTCCCAGAGGATTTTCCTCAAACTACAGAGTCTTGTTTTCTCCCTTCTGTTGTTTTCTAGGTCTAATTTGCCATTCATTTATACTGTTGTTATGCTGTGGTATGTTAGTAAGTTTCACTGTTTGGTTCTGTGTTAAGCACTGGGAAAAGGGATAAAAAATGTATTTAGTCTCATGTCTTTCATCGTTCGGGCAGCATGTAGAGGTTACCATTGAGAGTCCCCGCCTGAGAGTACTGTAACAGGAAGAGCTCCAAAGTGTGGTCTGGCATGTCTCACATGTGGGCTTTGATTCTCTCAGTCCCCGGGCCTCCTGCTGGGGTGAAAGCCGCCGCAGCCGCCAACTCGGTGGTGTTTGTCTCGTGGCTGCCACCGCTCAAGCTCAACGGCATCATCAGGAAGTACACTGTCTTCTGCTCGAACCCCTACCCGACGGTACGCCCTGCATCCCCTCACTTTCCCCACTACAAGCTCCATCCTGTTAGCTCACCTGACAAGTAATGGTGGGGAGGAATCTCATATTTCACATCTTTGCTGACCTTCCCCTGCATCTATAGGTTTCAGCCCTTCAGTTCAGATCTAACACTGGTACTTAGATGTCTAGCACTACCAAGATTCCTATAGCCACAACTGAACCATACAGATAGCCGGGCAGATAAGGCATCTTATTTAACGTGACAGGTGCCCAGCTGTCAAGAAGACAAGTATTGTGATGTAATTTGGGTCCCTTGTCTCCCAGTCCTCCTAAGCCCCTTCCCTGGCAAGAAAATTTCTGCAGCAGAAACGATTCTTCCTTCCATTCAATCCGTTTCGCAGGTGATGAGTGAGTTTGAGGCCTCCCCAGACGTGTATTTCTACCGCATCCCCAACCTCAGCCGCAACCGTCAGTACAGCATCTGGGTTGTCGCCGTGACGGCCGCGGGTCGGGGGAATTCCAGTGACATCATCACCGTTGAGCCCCTTGCCAAAGGTACTGCACCTTGCATGCCTTAGCAGAGAAAGCCAAATACTTATAGATTTTAGAGACTGTTTGAAGACTCATTATTTCTAACACTATACCATATTGTATCAAGCTATTTATGGACATCCAAATAAAAATGTAAGCCCTAGTTTGCTTATCCGAAAATAGCATGACCTGAATTATTGTCAGCATCCCATTAATCATCCTCTTTCAGTACAGAAATCATCCTTCGTCTCCATATTACGTTTCACATAAGATTTAAATAATGTTTATTTTGATGTTCCTATCATATATATGACAATGCTTGTCATTCCCAGCCCCGGCCCGGATCTTGACGTTCAGCGGCACAGTGACGACACCCTGGATGAGGGACATAGTCCTACCCTGTAAAGCAGTGGGGGACCCATCTCCAAGCATCAAGTGGCTGAAGGGGAGGTGAGACTTGTCAGGTGGATGGGGCTGTCACTGCCAGTCATGCTGGGACAGATGCAGCAGTTGAAGTGTATATTATCAGACCTGTAGGATTTCTGTGTCTGTCTAGATGGATCGATGTACTAATACAGAAAAGTGCTGCTACTCTGTTGTGATTTCTTTCACAGTATTACAGGGACTCTGAAATCCTTTCGGAAACAATCTGTGGCTGTCAGTCTAGGCGTGTAATTTCCTGTTTTTCAGCAATGGCACCCCTAGCCCAGTCCTGATTGATGGACGCCGCAGCGTCCATAGCAACGGCAGCTTCGTCATCCGTACTGTGAAAGCAGAGGATTCTGGGTACTATAGTTGTGTGGCTAGCAACAGTTGGGGATCTGATGAAATCATGCTTCACCTGCAGGTTCAAGGTAAGTGGGATTTCCAGAGATGCCTTTTTTCTAAGGTGAATGTATCCACTCTTAATAGCACACCTTGAGCAAATCAGTGTTTTCCAAGGACGAGATAGGAAATACGAAAAAAGCCACAAGCTTCATCAATGGCTCACTGTTGGAGCGGGCATCGATATCTATCGATCTGCTTTCAGTTCCTCCTGACCAGCCACGTCTTACGGTAACCAAGACAACCACCACATCAATCACATTGTCCTGGATACCAGGTGACAACGGAGGGAGCTCCATCAGAGGTGAGTGTGATTCACCGGTTAATCAAAGGGTGACAGTAACTTGCCAGGATTCCCTTGTGAAGTGTCCACCTCTAAGCTGACATTGCAGAGACTGTGTACTGGGTACTTTTTCATCTCCTTTGTAAATGTTCCCTCAGAGGACCATATTATGGGGAGGCATATGGATAAGGAACATATTGCATTAAAAAAGGTTTAGGGAATAAAATTAATACCCTTAGTCATGAGCATGTTTAGTCACAGTGGGATCCTAGTGTCATTTATCATGGATTGTAATGCCAGCATTACAAAGAGGTGATTAGAATATTTGGAAATTGGATTTTATAAAAAATTGAATTTAATGATCTTTTTGTGATGCTGCATGATGTTTACTATCCTTAAGTTCTTTGAAGATTATGTTTTACTCCCAGCATGGGCTGTAATTAGAGTGAATTTTCTGTTCCCAATGCCACTCTAGTAATTACTCATTTTTCAGTGCCCGGCTTTCACCTTGGCTGTGTTTAAATTATTTATTTGGTCAGCGGATTCCTACGCTCTGCTGAAGTTCAGGTTGCTCTCTGATCTGTTTGATGAATTCCCCGTCAATGTCCTGAAACTATAAATGGTTTTCACAGAAGTATTTAAAGAGAGGTGGCCCATTCAGTGTGAGGTTCCTTTGGAATGGATTTCAGAATTTCCATGTTGCCCAGGGAGATTTACAGTCAGCAGGGTAACTGACATACTCTCTTCCCCCCTGCCCCCAAACACAGGATACATCCTGCAGTACTCGGAGGACAACAGCGAGCAGTGGGGCAGCATTTCCATCAGTCCCAGCGAACGTTCCTACCGCCTGGAGAACCTCAAGTGTGGCACCTGGTACAAGTTTACACTCACGGCACAGAACGGGGTTGGCCCCGGGCGCATCAGTGAGATCATCGAGGCCAAGACTCATGGCAAAGGTATGGTGCCAACCCTATCTTGCATAATGTCCTTCAATTCATAAAAACAGAAGACAGACAGGCCTACATGCCAGTCAACACTCATTGCTTCAGTGTTTGGAAGTTCAGCTCATTGAAATAGAGAGGCATCCCTTCCAGGATGTCCCTGTCCTTTGTTCAATACTTTCTAGAAGAGGTTCCAAGCACATTGTGACCCTTCCTGGATAACTGGCATTGAAGATGGATGGATGGATGGATGGATGGAGTTAAGCTCAAGTTTAAGATGTTGTACTTCCCCAGTCAGCATACAGATCTATGTGCCATCTGGAAAAATATGGGTTGGGTTTATTGACCTATAATCATAAACAGATGGGTTGTTTTGGTATTCATATTCATTTCCCAAGTAAGAGGCACCAAAATGACTGAATATTTATCAGTTTGCTTATTTTGGTTTAGAATTTGTTTCAGAGCCTGAATGTATGTGAATGTTCTGTTGATGTTTTTGACTCTGAAGGATTCTTCTCTTTTTTTTAACAGAACCTCAGTTCCCCAAAGAGCAAGAGCTCTTTGCGAGCATCAATTCCACCCGCGTCAGACTGAACCTGATTGGCTGGAACAATGGCGGCTGCCCCATCACGTCCTTCACACTGGAGTACCGACCTGTAGACTCCACTGTTTGGACAACGGCCCAGCGCACATCCCTGACCAAGAGCTACATCCTGTATGACCTGCAGGAGGCGACGTGGTACGAGCTCCAGATGAAGGTCTGCAACAGTGCGGGCTACGCTGAGAAGAAGGTTAAATTCGCCACCCTCAATGCCGATGGAAGTGAGTTCCCAATGCTACTGTTATGCTAACTGTGGTGTGGAAAACACAGGTTCTTAGGTATGGTGAAGAGACAAGAGGATGTTACAGGGGATTTGATTTGGCACCCTCATAGCATGATCTGCTAAATAAACTGAACTATGTAGTTTGCTCTCCCACTTATCCATCCATTCATCTTCCAACCACTTATTCTGGACAGGGAACTTACTTCTACAACTCCTAATTGATTACCCTGGAGTTTCACACATGCAGATCTTCTTCATCTGATAACTTAATTAGCAGCAACAGACACCATAACATTTTGTCTCCTCAGATTAGAACAATTTCTTTAAATTAATTTTCTAAAAGTTTCAACAGATAGCAACCATAGATAATAGGCAGCCTGCAGGATTATGATTCTTTTCAAAAGTACAAATATCCATCAATTGTCTATCCACTTATCCTGTATAGGGCCACTGCCAACAAAACTCTCCAGGAAGCATAGCGCACAAGGCAGTGGAGCAATCTGAATCGAACTGAATCCAAGTATTCATCCATCCATCCATCCATCCATCCATCATCCATCAACTGTCTAATATATATATATATATATGTTAACACTTTCTACAAATGCCATATCTATAAGAATCTATGAACACATTCATAACACATTATAATTCATTCATAAAGCATTATAAACATGGCTATAAATATTTATAAAATGACATGACACATTATAGCCATGTGTATTATGCATTATGAATGCTTTATGAAGCTCTCATCTATAATGCACTATAGACACCTTCATAATGCGGTATAAAGCATCATTAATTCTTATACAAATCATTATAATGCACTGTGAAAGTATCTGTAGTGCATCGTAGATGACAGCTTCATTGACGCTTATGAAGTATTATCATTAACACTATAATGCCTTATCTATAATGCATTGTGGGTAATAGCTTTAAACGTTACCATGCATATTTTAGTCACATTTATAATAATATTTCCCAATCAAAAATCATCTCAACAGTAAAAGTGTCTTGAGCTTGATAGCAGCACCTTCATGTTGACCGATGAATTAAGACCACTTGGTTTTATGCTAACATCAGCTAAAGTGTATAGGGCAGGTTTACTACCATTCCGTCTCTGGTGTATCGATCAGCTTGCTATTCCATGAATCCATGTTTAGTACCACGGGGTGGCGTGAGATTTTGGATGGATGGACGAGGGGAGTGTAATCACTTGCACTGGATGCACTGTAAATTAAGTTAGTCGATGAGAGTGCTTCTTTATGGTAGAAACTTCAGGTCAGCACGGAGTTCTGGCTGTGAATGTGCCAGCATAAGTTATTGCATTTTAAGGGCTCCAGGCAGTCCAATGTAGGCCCCGAGACCCCACGAAAGGTCAGCCACTGACGGCTCCGCGGTAAGCTGGCACACCAGAGCCTGCCGCAGGCTGAGGCTGGATCGCATTCATACCCCCCGCACTGAACCACGTTTCTAATTTTGGACTGATTCTGAGTCACAGCATGCTACAATTATCAAGAATCCTTTAATACTAAGGACATTGCCCGGTCAATAGCTTACGGTTCTGCTTTAAGCCAATAACGACACAAGAGGAGGAAGCACACAGTTAAATTTGCAAGAGAAGAGAGTCAATAGGTTTTTGGCTTTGACTAATCAGAGTAATTTTATAAGGTACATATTGTAAAACCCCATGGCCCATCATCTCCATAACAACGACCAAAAAGTCGTTTTAAAACACTGCACCCTACCATCTCAGATGATTATACACCATTGGTTCGTCAACAATGCAACTCAATCAAATTACCAATGACTGGGTTTGAGTTTACATGGCTCACGTTCTAATGATCATCTGGGTTCTCTGCACAAACCGAAGGCATGTATTCATGCGACGCAGCATCTCAAACTCTCCGTAATGTGTGATCGTATATGTGTGTGCCCTGCAATAGACTGGCATCCCGTCCACGGTGTTCCTCTGCCTTGTACCCTTTGCTGCCTGGCAAAGCCTCCAAGCCGCAGTTTCTTGACAGGCAGTTTAACCTGAAATGACTTACATGCACCTAATAAGCAACACCCATATCTGCCAGGATATTTGCGTTAAAAGTCATTTACGTTAAAAGACCCTGGAGTGGATAAGTGGTTGGAAGTTGGATGTTAGGGTTTGGATTAGGGTTAGAGGTCATATTTTCTTTCTTCTGTCAAACCAACTATAAGTCAGCTATAATTCTTCTACTGTACTTTGGCTGTTTATGCTGGGCCTCCATCAGCCAGGCAATAAAGTGTCACCTTTGTGTCCCCTGCCCAGGTACTATACCACCACTGGTGAAGATGGTGGACGAAAGCAAGGACAACATGGTGAGCAACGAGGGTCTGAAGATGATGGTGACCATCTCCTGCATTCTGGTGGGCATCGTTTTGCTCTTCGTCCTTCTGCTGGTGCTGAGGAGGAGGAGGAGGGAGCAGAGGCTGAAGAGATTACGAGGTGGGTGCAGAGAGGGTCTCCGTCTTCTCACACTCAACATGATGCAACTGTTTGGTTGCACTTAAGTAATATCTGTCTTTTCTTGCATCCACAGATGCAAAGAGCTTGGCAGAAATGCTAATGAGGTAGGTTTGGCACCTTCACACAAAAAAATCACCAAGGCATAATAAGTAGGAGACCATGATGCATAGTTGGCTCCACAATGAGCTGATTCACGGTGAACTTACAGTGTGTGTTATGAAAGCTTTGCCAGATGAACCAATGACTCGGGTGTGTTACAGTAAGAACACCAGGACGCCCGATACCATGAACAAGCAGCAGCAGACACTTCGAATGCATATAGATATCCCCAGGGCCCAACTTCTCATAGAGGAGCGAGACACGATGGAGACAATTGGTAAGTCTCACCTCTACCCACTGTGACACAACCGCATCTCAGTGGCATCTCAGCTTAAATTGTTATATTTTTTATTAAATATTGATTTAATTTCATATTTATGCATAACATGTACTTAAAGTCTGTTGAGATATTAAGAACTAAGCCAATGAAGAGTGAATATTTCTCTGGCTGTTAAATTATTACAACATTATGACAAACCAATACATGTTTACATTACATTCTGTGACAAAGTCTTTCTTTTCCAGACTGCCCATCATGCAATCTTCTTATTCATATATCTCTCCTTGTCAGACGATAGGTCTACGGTCCTGCTGACAGACGCTGACTTTGGGGAGACCTCCAAGCAAAAGTCGTCCACGGTCACACACACCGTCCACTACCAGTCACTCTCCCAGGCGACAGGCCCGCTGGTGGATGTGTCTGACGCCCGACCTGGAACCAGTGAGTCCCTGACCCGTGATCATGTGCTTGGCCCTGGAGCTCTGTGTCGATCACACGATGCTGCAGGACAAGCACATGTGAGCTCTGCCAAGAGCATACTGTTCCTGTTGTTCGACTGTTCCCTTACTACAGCACAGGCAGGGTCTGTTTGACTGCCAGGCTAAAGCATAAACTGGCAGATTGACTAACGGAGCTGCAGCACCATAAGAGGTGAAATCGATCATCACCCTGATGGTGGTGACAGTGTCTTCCACATGAATCCAAACGCATTAACATCACATGAGGTCTATCAGTGTTTATTACCAAAGTTATTCATTAGGATTGCGGCCTTAATTAAATTAATGTCTGATTTATTCCAGCTGAATTTGGCCTGGCAGGTATGCACAGCGCAGATTTTTTTGATAGCAGCAACTGTTTATATCATTATTGTCCCAGATGGCAGGTGTGAAATGAAACACTTAGGCTAATATAGACAGCGGGCACACGTGCTTGTAACCTAATGGTTGTAGATTCATGTCACAGGAGGTAGCAGCTTTATAGGATATTTGATCAAGGAGTCTTAACCCTAAGACAGTCCTGGTTCAATGCTGAAGACCTCTTTCAATAAAACGGTCAGCTAAACTGCTAGATGCAGTGAAGGTGAAAAGTCCTGTGCCTGGAAGCCACCTGTGGCCATTCAGGTCACATTTACATTTATTTAGCAGATGCTTTTGTCCAAAGTGATGTACAAGTGAGGATCAGAGAGGAGGGTCAAACTGTTTCCCTGCCACAATCGGGGGTTAAGGGCCTCGCTCAAGGGCCTAACGGTGATACCACTCTCCCTGCAACGGTATTGGAATTGACTCCAAGTACATGCTTTAAAGCACACGCTTTTCCAAACGACTGACAAGGGAGGCGCAAATGTACCGAGCCCAGCGAGAACCAGTGAATCAGGTGACCATAGCATACCTGGCCTTCCAGACCACTGAGTCCTTGTGCTTCTCACGTTACTGTATCCAGTCTGGGTAATGGAATCAAACTCATTGGTTGAGTCAATGAAAATCAAGGGTGGCGGTAAACCAATATTCCCCTTGGCTCAGGGATGGAGTTACAGATACAACAAAAACACCTCTACTGATGATGTCGTTCTTGGTTCGTATTAAAAAATTGCTATGGATGCATTCTGGCCTGAATACCGTTAAGTAGGTCAGGTGAGAGGGACGAAAGAGTAGCCATGTTTAACGGGTTTCCTGCTTTGAAGGTGTTGTTTAAAACATTCTTACTGCAGTATTGACATAATTTATATAAACTATCCATCTTCCAGCCGCTTGTCCCAGTCAGGCTCACGGGAGCCTGGAGCCTGGCCCAGACAGTGAAACAGCCTGGATGCGATGCCGGTTCATTGCAGGGCAGACACACACATACAAACTAAAGGCAATCTAAGGATACCCTTTGGGCTAACTGTATGTCTTTGAGTCCCACACAGGATGAGGAGAACATGCAAACTTCATATACAGTACCAGTCATAAGATCCATAGAAATGTTTAGTCGTGCTATTCTCAATATTTTAGAATAATTATAAAGATATCCATCCATCCATTTTCCAGAACCGCTTATTCCATTCCGGGTCGCGGGGGGTCCGGAGCCTATCCCAGAGGCTGCGGGCGCAAGGCAGGGAACAACCCAGGATGGGGCGCCAAC
>JAAGVU020000036.1:10515355-10535406 GCA_011763525.2 Mormyrus iriodes | reverse complement strand
ACACGGGGAGAACATGCAAACTCCACACACATGGAACCCGGGCGCAGACATGAACCCCGATCCCAGAGGTGTGAGGCCACAGTGCTATCCACTGCACCACCGTGCCGCCCCCTATAAAGATATCAACACTACAAAATAACATATATGAATTGTGCAACGACCAAAAAAGTATTAAACAAAAACAAATAATAATTTGTTGGGGGTTGGGGGTAGCTGTATGGGTTGGACTCAGAAGGTTCCTGTTTCAAATCCCTAAGTCAGTACAGCGATCCCACCATTGGGCCTTTGAGCAAGGATTTTAGCCACAATTGTTCCAGGAACTAGCTGACCTTACTGTCTCCTCTAGGCCAGTTTCATGAGGTGGCCTCCTGGGGTGCTTTTCCAGCTGTCCCACGTATGCTGAGGTCCCACGTATGCTGAGCACTCATTGGCTGCTTTTCCTTCACTCTCTGGTCAAACTCGTCCTAAAACCACTTCTAGTGAGTTTAGGTCTGGTGGCCAGGTCATGTGATGCGATGCTATCACTCTCCTTTCTAGGCACCTTGGTGTGTCCAAACTTTTGACTGGTGCCATATACCTACAGTAGCAAAAGTGGGATGTAAACCCCCAAGAGCTGGAATTCAGTGATGCCCACTGCTCCAAATTGTTAATTATTAAATCAGTTACAATTCACTGTATTGATGGATATGAGTGAAAATGACAGACCCCCCAGGAGCCAGTCTGCAGGTGTGTATAGTCTGTGTCCTCACTGTCCCTGCAGACCCCACAGCCCGCCGCACGGCCAAAGCCGGTCCCGCCACCCGAAACCGCTACGCCAGCCAGTGGACACTGAACCGGCCACATCCACCCATCTCCTCTCACACTCTCAGCACGGACTGGAGGCTGCCCACGCCCCGGGCTGCCGGCTCCGTAGACAAAGAGAGCGACAGCTACAGTGTCAGCCCTTCTCAGGATACAGGTGACCACCCCCACCACCATCACCCCCAACACAGCCTCCCACTAATAACCCCTCTGACCTTTTCTTACTGCAGTTTCTTGACAGGCAGTTTAACCTGAAGTGACTTACATGCACCTAATAAGCAACACCCATATCTGCCAGGATATTTGTGCTAAAAGTCATTTCAGTTAAAAGACCCTGCTCAGGCACAACAACCAACTCTCCTGATAGGTTACTGACAAATTCTGGAGAACCAGAAATATTCCCCATAAGTCCATGTCCTTATTCCTTGCTTATCCTCACAATGAAAGGCATTCATACGGCCTTATGGCCGACTGCAGTGGGCTATGCTTCTGAAGGACCTCGGTAAATATTCCACCATGGGTAGCTACCTCAATGCCTGTTTTAAATATTTCTTCAAAAACCTAAATTATTGTTATTATTGTGTGTGTGTGCTATGTGAATATTGCATAGTGGGGACCACATGTCCCTACAATGTGATAAAAACTTATTTTGACATTGTGGGGACCATTTTTTCAGTCCCCTCAAGGGGAAACTGAATTTTATAAAAATCTGTGACTGCAATCAAAAAACTAAAAACGCCAAAAGTCTTGTATTTTTTTTTTGGTTACTTATGGTTAAGGTTAGGGCTGGGTAGGGGTTAAGGTTGTCATTGTTGGAATTAGGGTTTTCCCTTAGAAATACATGGACGGTCCCCACAAAGATATGGATACAAACGTGTGTGGGTGGCGGGTGTTCATATGTGTGTGTGTGTGGGTGTTAACAAATACGCCTCCTGCTCAGACCGTGCACGGAGCAGCATGGTCTCCACGGAGAGCGCCTCCTCCACCTACGAGGAGCTAGCCCGGGCCTACGAGCACGCCAAGATGGAGGAGCAGCTCCGGCATGCCAAGTTCACCATCACCGAGTGCTTCATCTCCGACACATCCTCCGAGCAGCTGACCGCTGGCACTAACGAGTACACTGACAGCCTGACCTCCAGCACGCCCTCCGAGTCTGGCATCTGCAGGTTCACGGCATCCCCACCCAAACCTCAGGATGGGGGCCGGGTCATGAATATGGCCGTCCCCAAGGCACACAGACCGGGTGAGCCCTCCCTCTATGTCCAGATTAAATATCCTGCCTAGGGGCAATTGTAGCATTTTTTTAAAGTGAGGGGTGTAAGAGAGGTCATAATTCATACAGAGAGGCCAACATTTTATTAGCAAATGATGCTTTTTATTGACAGGGGAGGGGTCACTCCGGGGACCAATCATTATTCAGCTGGGGCCAGTGCCCCTGTAACCCCACCCTGTACCCACCACCGATCCTGTCCAATACCATTCTTTCCTTCACTTCACATCCTCCTCAATCTTCATAGTTTAATTGCAGGAAAACTAGGGGAAGAATCATAGAATATATATTCCATAAACATAAATTTTATAACTGATGATTTTATCCAAAATTTTAAATATTTCTAAATATTACTTAAATGAAAATGTGAAATTCTTTCCTAGAACCCAAACGCTTCCTGCATGCCAAAACAATTAATGTCCTATATAGTTTCTGAACTTATTTATAATGTGAGCCAGGCAGCTAAGCCGGTGTGTTTTGGTATGTTCCAGTCCTGTTTTGTGAGCTAAACAAAAGCCACGTCAAGGTTCTCCCCATTTTGTAGCGTCAGTGTACGTGTTTGTGTCTCTAAATCCTCGATCATATGCGACATCAGAGCAGATAAACTTCTGGCAGCTTTAAGCAAGAACCAGCGAGACGCGTGGTGGCCTATTATTACAGTTACTGAAGGAGTGTCCTTTGAAAGTCAGCTATCTGTTTCCCAGTTGTCACCCTGTCTGTCTTCACATCCTCTGTCCACTCATCTGAAAGCGGCCCGTCAAGAGACTATGGCCCGCAGGGTACGCCAAAGAGGGACACCGGTCCACCGTTTTTGGATACAGGAGACATTGAAGACTAGGTGATGGTGTAGTGTGAGATTAGTAGGGAAGCGGAGAAGATAGGCTTGGGTTTCGGGCTTTGTCGTGAATTTATGATACAAAAACCAGACTGGACAGGAGATGATGAGGGCAAACAGAGGCTATGGTGACATCATCTACTGGCATTGTCTGATTGTACAACGCAGTGCTTTAAGGCCACAAAGGGACTGCTGAAGGTCCAATTAAGGTCAGTGGCTGCTTCCTGTTCATCATGTACCCAACTGAGATTGACTGTAAGCCGGCACTGGCACTGAAATAGTGCAGAGTATACAAAAAACGGGCCTGCCCTTGGTTATATGATGTCTCAGGCTTACAAAGACATAGGGGGCAGTGGGGAAATTTGTGTGAGAACATTAGTGGGTGAGGTACAGAAAAATGGATGTCTACAAAATCTGAGCCCTAGTGTTCTGATTGGCTATTCCACAGTATGAACTCAAAAGGTTAATTTATTATATTATATTATATTAAGTGTATTTTTATTAAAATAAATTACTCATAAGCCCCACAACCGTGTACTGAATAAATGGATGGGTGGGTGGATGGATGGATGGACTCATATATGTATATTAAATACCTTAATAACTGAACAGTATTATTAATGTAATCACAAAGACTTTAAGCCAGGGTGTAGATTTGAGTATGCATAATAGGAACATGTCCCTACCATTATTGTGGGAGTACTGTGTGTGTTTAGGGGGTGCGGGGTTCGGGGGATGATTTGGTTCGTACCAATGTTGAAACCAAACTCACGCCCTGGACCGTAGGCATGCTCTGTTGACCCAGGTTGGTTGCCCTTGACCAGGGGGCTGATTGAGACTTTCAACCAAAATAGCATCTCTCCCAATCACCCTACCGTCCCACTCATATACGTGTCTCGTCAGTGTTTTAAACACATTGTTACCAATTGCTACTACCATTCAGTGGTTCTGTCCTTGACTGGTGTGGAATGGGATGACAAGATCCAATGTGGGGAGGGGATTTTTGGGAAGACTGGAATAACATGCAGTGTTCCTAAAACCCACAAAATCTAAGGTTCACCATCATCCTATCTGAGGTATGTGACTCAGTTGATTTGACGGAAGGAGAAACTACTAGTAGAAAAACCTAACATTTATATTTTATAAGATTTAAACTAGGCACAATTAATCAATTTGACAGCTTTAATAATCCCTGTTAAAGGCATGGTAAATTATTAAATTTGTTAATCTGGACTCAATAATTCAGTGGCCAAGGTCATATATAGGATAACATCTACAGAGATGAATGGTGAGTGTGAAGGGTAATCTGGATTTGCAGGTTCTTTGTTTTGTGCGGCAGAAAATTACAGTTTACTGGTCCATTCATCCCTTAAACGGATTCATGAAAATGCTGGGTTTATCTCTTTAAGAACCTGCTTCTCTGCGTGAGGCTGGTCATTAATTTGACAAATTGCATCTCCAAACCCTGACACCCTGAGACCTGTGTTATGAGGAAGTTGACTAAATTGGGCTCTCCAGAATAAATACCGCATGTTCCGCACAGTTCCACGTTACATCCTGTATTTGTTGCCAAATATTTTTCAAAACCTCGAAGGGAGCAGAATGAGTGGAAACAGGGAACAACACAGAGGAATGGCCAAAGCAGGGAAAACTAGAATGACTTAATTGATTGTTGTTGGTAGACCACCCATTTCAACTGGCCAAGAGAATAGAGAACAAAATAAGCAAGCTGGTGACTAAGCATGATGCTTGAAAAGCAATCCTGCAGATTTATATAAGCTTTTAATTTATCCTTGTTATTTTCTCCCTCGCCCTGCAGGAGGCGAGCTGGTACACCTGCCCCCGTATCTCCGGATGGACTTCCTCCTAAATCGTGGGCTCCCAGCGTCGGGGCGTGAGGCAGCTATGGGCCAGGCTTGCCTGGAGCCTCAGAAGAGCCGCACGCTGAAGCGGCCGGCCCTCCTGGAGCCCACGTCAACCGAGGCGGGGGCGGCGGCGGCGGCGGGCAGCCGAGAGGTGCAGCAATGGCAGCCCGGGACTGCCTCCACGCTGCCGCAGCGGGAGGGGGGCGACCTGGCCCAGGCCGCCAAAATGAGCAGCTCCCAGGAGTCCCTATTGGACTCGAGAGGACACCTGAAACAGAGCAGCAACCCATACGCAAAATCTTATACCTTGGTATAACACAGAGCGCGGACAGGACTACAGACACGGGAGCTCTGTTGAGAAAAAGGAAGACAAAAAAAAACAAAAAAACACACGCACACAAACGCGGACTATTGACAACAGAAGCTGTATATATTTCTGATTCCAAATGGATGGTTAACTTTCTTTCTTACTCATTCCTTCCTTTCTTTACCTCTGTACTTTCTTTGGTTTCTTTTCTACTTGAGTATTTGTTTATTTTAAAACACTTCACGTGAAGATTGCCAAAATAATTTATTTAAAAGTCGAAAGAGAAAAGTAATATTGGAATTATTATAATGATGGTGATGACGACGACGATGATTATTATACAGAAACAAAAGAAACGTGAAAAGGAGAAGAGGAAACTGGACCATTTGGTAGGACAACTGCTTTTTTTGTTTTTGTTTTTTTTGATCTGAGCAAGATGCTCTGGGTAACAACCAGATTTTCTATCAAGACACGTCTTAACGTGACAGGAGGTATTTGTATGAGCACGAAGAAATCCCACTAACGCAAGATAAAGCCGCCCTACTTGTCCAGTCTTCTCAGATTGTTGAGTCTTCTAATCAATTTCCTATGATTGCATGGGAACTGACGAAGGACGATAATTATAGTAATGGCTGGAAATCCCACTGAGAATTTTGTCACATTATGAAATTATAAAATGTGAAGATTTATTATAAATATAAAAATATATATAAATATATATATAAAAGAAATCAATTTATTTGTGGATATTACAGGGAAAAATTTGATTTGGTTAATAAAGTCCTTAGTCATGTTTGCACAAATCTGGTTTTAATTAGGAAACGGAGGCAACTGGCGATTATTTAACCCCCCCCCCCCCGTTCTAAACGGAAACAGAGCAGGCGGCCGTGTAATCGGCCAGAGGTCGTGAGCACGCACCGGCGCGCAGACGTTCTGCAATAATTTATCCAGGTGTTAATGGTTTATGCACAGGTCACCCACTTGGTAAGTGGCGTTTCTTTCTGCGTGGGTGCCGCTCGCGTGCACTGGCGTTCCTTTCAAGACCAAAGAAGCACCTCGACTTTGTCGACCACTCGCGGTCAAGCCAGCAGTAAGTCGGGTGGGGTTGGGGGGAATGATGTTGGTTCCCCCAGTCGTTTAACGTCACTGCGTTGCAACGCCTCTTCTCTGTCTTCGCAGAAACTGTGACAATCCAGCAAATATGTCCTCCCATACCCATGCCCCCCTCCCCCCGGCCAATCCCGTGCCCCATAAATCCTAACCACAACTATACTGTCATTTCTGTCATGCACAACCTTGCAGAAGACGGGTGAACATCTGAGGGTAGATGATGGCAAGATTGTAATCCTTTTCTACTGGAGTTCTTCTGCAAGGAGTTTTCGAGATGAGGCCAGTTAGACGTGTGGTGTATATCACGCCGTGTTTCCATTCAGAAAGCTCTCTCGCCCCATCGACGAACACGGTAATTAAATCTCAGCCAACAGATGGCGCCGTGTGGTTATTGGAAGTGTTATTTGTTGCAGCGTGAATGTCAAGGAGATGCGTTAACACTCTGCGTTGAAGTGAAACCATGACAATCTTAAAGGGAGGATCCGGAACAGTGATAATGACGCTGTTTCTGGCTGTGGCCGTACAGAAAGCACTGAGTTGTTATTCAGCATTGAGATAAGAGAACGTCAGAGATGAGTTGAATACTTTTGCACTGGCCTCTTACTGCCTGCAGAGGGCAGTGTGACAGAGTAAAGAAATTGTCACTACACTGGCCTATCACTATGCCTGAAGAAGAGGCTGAACTCGTTGAATATGCCTCAGTGGAATGCTAAGAATACTGTTTTGGTGCAATACTAGGTCCTTTGTTCCGTTACCAAACATAATGTGTATGCACACATTAAGTGTAATGTTCCACAGAAAAGTAAACAAAAAGCTCTACCCAGGAATATCAGCATGTAGAGCATTAAAAAAATCAGCAGACATTTTGTATTCATAATCTGTATTGTGTTTTTAAAACTTGCAGATGTTTTAAGATCCAGTGCATTTTCTCCTTCTCCGATGTACATTATGTGTGTTGGTGTGTATATGTATGCACACATATTAAAACATTCAGCATTACCCGACATTTGGCTACTCCAAGAGGGAAGACACATTTCTGAATGATTTCCAAAGTTGAAGGGAGAGAGGGAGACAGCAATCTGTAATTCCAAGATGCAACAATGTTCTAGAATTTGTCTCCTTTTCCATTGCCACCACTATGGGTATTTTACAGGCATTCTGGTGGACTGCCTTCAGATTTTGTCAGGATGATATGAAGTTTAAAAAAACAGGGCACCAACAATTAAACATTTTTTTTTTTATTCTTTGATCAACTTATCCTGGAAGGAGGTGTGTACTACACAACTGGACGTGAAGGGTCGTTCTCCAAGTAAAACATAACATGCAAACCTGAGTCTTCTCTATTAATCGGAGACCCCACATGGTGACCCCACAGATGTTATGCATTTGTACAGTTGAAGGTAAATGGGTCTCGCCATTATCTGACATGTCTGCCATACGCTAACCCCATCAAGACTGCAGTGGGTGTGAAGATCTTGTTCCATGTCTAACAGGAACACAACTAGCCTGTCTAGAAGCGGCGCCGCCAAGCAATTTGAGCACGCTGACATAAATAGAAGCCTTTTTCACAATGATGTGACTTAATGTCATTTACTAATCGAAATGCTAGATCATTAACTGAAAATTAGCGAAACGACGTGCAATTAACTGAGATGATGCACATTTAATGTGAGATCAGCAGTCTCCCTATACTGACAGGGACAATCCAAATGAGACAGAATGCTAGGTGTACTTTAACCCCCAGCTAGCTAAAAGTGAGCTCCCCTAGGATTAGCACTTTGCTTTTATAATCTGCCGGGGGACAAAAAAAAACCTGTCAGCACAAATGGCAGATTTCCCCAATTTACCCAGTTCCTAAATCACTCTATTGATTCCTGAGCTCCTGGAATGTCAGAGCAAACAGCTGGCTGCTGGAAATTGCTCCCGTGACCCTTTATTGCCAATATGGGGTTAGGCCAGTGGTGGGGCAGCAAGGATTTATTTCACAAGGTGATATAACTATATTTACTACCCCCCCCCCCCCCCAACTGAAGCACACAACAAGGTAGGCTGGTGTTTCAGATTTACACTCTGCCTCACTTGCGCTATTACCCACCAACATAAATAAACTTTTGTGCTCTCTCATCTGCTCTGCAAAATAAATATGCCCCCCAATCCCCCAAACCCTGCCGGCTGCCCCAACCCCACCGCAAACCACATTGGTTAACAGACAGGCGTCTCTCCTTTTCCCTTAGTTAGCTTGCTATTAATTGCTATTACATTTCCTGCAAGTTTTATGGCGACGTATGCACAGGGGAGCCTGTGATTCCCTCCAAGAGGGTGGGAATGTGATGTGGACCCCACTACCTTTCCTGTCTATAATCACTTGTAATATTAGATGTGGGATAAGAGAACCCTTCGTGACACTAGATCCCACACTTTCCACCCTTTTTGTCTTTTATTTGCAATTCTTTTGTACATTTCTGCAAAACTCAAGTGCTCTACCTTTTTTTTTTTTTACTTGTTTTCATCCACTGTAAAGTCTCATTTCCATTCCTTGCATAGACATTATTGTGACAAAGGGACCGTTTGAAGGAGTGAATGTCAATGAGCGCATTACGGTGGGAGAGGGTGGGCTGGGGACAGGGGATGGTGGGGGTGTAAGTAGGCCACTCTACCCGTGGAGTCGGTAAAATAGTTTTTTAGTTTGCCTGCTGTGGGACAAGGTTATCATCTCTCTTATGTTCCGTTCTTTCATACATGTTGATTCTGTTATTTTACTGTATGGATATTTTCTATTCAGTAGAATTCCATTCGGAAACAAAAGGGCCTACTAATTGTTTCCATTTGAGACATGCATTAAGTTACGTCGTTCATAACAGAATTAAAACAGAATGTTGAGTGTATACATTGTGTTCTGAATATTTCAGTCTCATGTTTTAGACACTTCTCTTGGGATTCTGAGTTTACTCTCCGGACACTTAAATCAAAGGAAATGTTTTAAATACTGCTCAAAAGGTTAAAAAAAAAAAGAAAAAAGAAAAAAAAAACAAATTTTAAGGAACATATTTATATACAGTAGCAAACCAACTTTGTTGTTGAAATAATAATAAAGAAAATTCCTAAAATAACATTGTGTGAATCGGCCATGGTTTCTATCACATCATTTATTCACATTAATAAAACATTCCCTATTCCCCTTCTGTTTCCTGTGAAAAGGAGTAAACATGCTTTTTCAGTCATCTATTAGAAGTCTTCAATTTTTTAATATTTTTCTATGCATATTCATATACACTATGTCACATAATACGAGACAAAGGACTCAAAGGCAGGCGTTTGGCAAACAAAAACAGGTTTGTTGAACTGAACTGGAGCAGGGAAACAAGACCACAAGGGGTCAAAACAAGAAGGCGAGTACAGAGAAGGACATATGTGGACAGGAGGGGCAATTTCAATGACTGAACTGGGGCTGACGAGACAAACAGGTGTTTAAATACAAAGACTAACAAGGGGTAACAAAGAACAGGCATGGCTCATCAGGGCCACGTTAGGGAGGAGAAGGGAGGGTTAGGCGGACATGACAGGCAGGATATTACACACTATTGCTGGTCACTGAGAAAGGGAGAGAATGATTGTCTATACACCCATGGCTTAGGCCATGCTTAATTAATTCTCAACATACCGTTTTTTTTCCTTGTAGAAATGCACAGCAACCCAGTTTATAATAGCAGGCAACTGTGAATTGTGCTATGTCATTAATTATATATATTTTTCTTCTATTGGGGGACTGGTTAAAAACAGTTTTTAAAAAAAGTCTTCGTTATGGAAGTTTGGAATATATCAGCCACATGTGGATGTTGATGCCTTCATGTTCTGTGATCTGTGTGATCATCACATCCACATATCCCCGTTAAGAATCCACAGCTTTATGAGTATGTTGACTGTCAAACAAACTGAAAATCCAAGGACAGAAAGTACCTACTTCTTTTTTAAATAAAGAATTCCTAAGTAAATTTAAAAAAGCTTTAAAAAAATATTTTTAATAAGGCTTAGGTCTGCACGATTTATATCGTTTCAACGTCGTCATCGCAATGTGCGCATGCGCGATAATCACATCGCAGTCGTCGGCACCGTTTTATGCCTGTGGTCACAACTGCAAGCAACACCAGCAACTTATTTGACACATGTTATTGGTATATGATAATAAAGTTCTATTTAGCTATAGTGAATTTTTCTTGAATTGAATGTCTTTTTTAAATATAAATATCGCAATATGACGCGCAGTTATTTCCAATATCGCGACGTGATATCATGTAGCCCTAGGGCTGATACTGGGTGGTTCCCTATGTAGTACTGCTGTATCGTACCTCCTGGGCTGGGGGTTTCAATGCTGCTTCTGCTCGCTGTGTGTATGGAGTTTGCGTGTCTCCTCTGTCATATGGATTTCGTCTGGCTACTTGGGATTACGAAGACACATAGGCTGATTAGCATATCTAAATCGACAGATGCACGATATATTGGTTAACAAATCGGTACTGTTCTGATATTCGTTAAGAAGAAAACAGGATATCAGTATTGATTTGATGTGTCAATCTTCGCCAGTATCGCCAGCCAATATTTTAAATGTATCAGAATTAAAATTTAGCAGCGCCAGAACTAAATGACATTACTAAAATAACGGAGGTGATCGCATCAGTTATTTTATATAATGGAGGAATAGAGATTTTGCTACTAAGTACCAGTCCACGAGATGGTTTTAGACATCCTGCAACATATTTTGAATACATTATTACTTGATTTGATTTTGTTTTAGATCAAATAAAGCAAGTTGAAACTCTGGAACCCGCCGCCCCCAGGCAAGCACCTGACAGGTTACTGGTATCTACGATATTAAGGTGTTTTCACATATAGCCCTCTTTAAACGAAGAAAGTGAGCCAAGAAAAACACATCCCAGATCTCTTTGCATTCACACCATTCCTTGCCTTGAAAGAAGCCCGAGCTTCCTTTCTGGCTCATTACTACATTGACGGGGTCTCAACTCACCTCCCATTCGCAATTGGATTCTGGGTAATTCCAAGATGTCTACTCCTACAAGTGCAGCATGTGCTTTCCTGTGTTATTCGAAGTTAAAATTATTAGGAGGAAGAGACAAACAAAACCAAATCAGGATTTCAGAAATAACTTCATTCAACACTATGCACATGTATATATATATAGAGAGAGAGAGACTGAAAAGGAGACATGCATGGAGGGGTTCTACTCCAATAATATAAAAGAAAATTTCGCATGTCACTAGCATCACGTTTCTCCCACCCAAAAGGTAAGCTAAGTATCTTATAGAAATGGGGATTTTAATCACAAACCAGTCATCATTAATCAGGGCTTCCATCATATCATTAATACTCAGTCATTACTGACACTTAAAAAATAGAATACACATGCAATCATTGTAGTGTATCTGTAAGGCCTACGTTGGTCATTTACCCAAAAAGACCTATGTTAAAATTTGCCTACCATCTAAAAGGTTTTTCGGGATCTCGCAAAAGTGCATTTTTCCCCTCCATGTCCTTTCCGGGGCCCCGTACTAAAGCCCATCTAAAACATAGATATTTCAGGGTGAACTGTCCCTTTAAGCAAACATGTTGCTATGAAGCTAAATATACGGCAATAATCAATAAAATGGAGTGAACTATTTATACATAATAAAGCATGTCAAGGAGACAGTTCTTATCGAGCTAAATAATACGGTTACAATCGATAGAACATCGCTGTCAAGCTGAATGTACATTGATAATCTAATAAAAAATGTCGGTTATATTCTCAAGCTAATTGTAGACGATTTTTCAATAATATTTAAAAGCACACCTTCTAAAAACATTTGTCAACGTATGTTATTGTTGTGAAAGCTTGCAGCAGCAGTAAGGGTGAGCTTGAAACTTACGGGGTAACTTGAAACCGCATCAGACAAACAGCACCGACGAAAATGTCAGTGGCACAAACGCAGCACAAATTATTGAGACAGGTTTGGTTAAAATCTGAAAAATATGGGGAGCCAGCTTCACGCGGGTCAATAACTAACTTCCACTCGCCAAGAACTCTGGAGTGGAGAAACACTGGGGTGAATAACTATTTAAACTGTACAGTTAAAAGCCATTGATCTGTAGTATCAGCATTCTTCTGGTATTGGTAAAACATATATGATGGATACTATGTCGGTGCTTGCGTAATATTGTTTGGTTGTTTCCCCCTAAACAAAAACATAGTGGAACGTTTTAAACTAAAGAAATAAAGTTTTATAAAGGCAGTGAATACGTTGTACACAGTGCAGTGTCATTTCAACACAGTCCCAATAGTCCTCAGCACCATTTCAATATCCAGTAAGCCTAACATATATTACAAAACATTTTCATACTGAATTAAAAATAAAGACATTAATATAAGAATATTAAGGCAATATAAACCTCAACTTTGGTTTCTGAAACATATGTTTACAGTTTAAAAATAAAGACACTTGACTTGAAAAAAACACCAAAATTATCAAGTGCAACAAAATAGGTCTATATCACATCACTTAAATTTGTGTAAGCAAGTAGGAAACAAAAATGCAGATTGTTAGTGTTTGTACTTTATCTTGATGTAACATTTGTAAAATGTCCACTGCAACACTGTCAATTAAACAAAGAAATGTAGACAGACTTCTATGACTCATTCAAAACAATTGATTAACTGTACAACATAAAGTAGTATCAATATATGGGGAAATTTGGAGGAACTCAGATGCAATGTTCGTCTACTTATACTTATACTTATAAGGGAATTTGTTGAGCTCATGGAAGACAGAGGACAGTGGCCACGCACTGCTGCTGGAAGTAGATTCGTTCTGACCGTAACGAGTAACCATATCATTTAGCTGGTGCACAGCGGTAAGAGATTGGCAAGCTACTTCTGTTTGGTGGACCCATGTGAGAGACCATTCTGCTGGGATACAGTGGCGTGTCCATTGGAGAAGTGTGCTCAACAGTCGAGCTCATCACTTGAGATATCATTCTCATCATGGCTTGATCGTGTTGCATTTGTGCAAGACATCGCCCCTTTCCTCCATTCATTTGGAGCCTGTACTGCTCTTGGCCTAATGGTTTTGGTCTCTGTTTCCCTCTGGTGTTTTCATCCTCTTTCAGCATAAACAACTCATGGTCTTTCCTCTGCTGCTCGATGACAGATGCAATCATACTAGTAACCTCCTGCAAACTTTTGGTTTTTGACTGGAGTTTGGCTTTTCTTCACTTTATTGGGAGGACTTGAGGCACTTGTAGCACTTTTGAAACTGTCTGATGTTTCACCATCTTCAGTAGGCATGCTTGAAGCAGAATTTCCACCTCTGTTGAAAGATATAAATAAACATACATTGTATGTTCCATGGATAAGGGAACTGGTGATAGTTAATGATTATTCTATGTATAATTAAATATACAGTGTGCAATATTTCTGGTACATGCATTATGAACGTTATATTAACGTCATTTTCATTTGACTGGGTTATCGTGCCGTTTCTGAATGAATCAGTTCTAGATTTAATCTTTTTCCCCAGTTTTACTAGTGTAGTCAGTAATAATTTGCTTATTTTGTTTATTGTCCATTCAATAAACATTAATGTTACCTAGATGGATTCAACTGGCTAACTAATTAGCTACCCAGGTAAGTAAAGTTAACTAACGAATGTGAGCTAGCTAATTAGCAGAGATACCAGTTTCGTTATCATTGACGTCAACACTGCCTTCCTCAATGACACCAAGTGGGTTAGCACAGGGCAATGTCCCCAGGATGGCACCCAACTCATCATAACACAAGCACTTGATGTCTGTTTATTGCCCACTGGCTCTCAGTTTATATCAAGCTTGAATGTAATGCTGCCTCATTTTTTTACTTTGTCATGTCTTTGGAGAGGGAATCCTTGCAAATCTTCTTCTTTCATTTTTTCAGAAAACAGCAGGAATATCTCTGTTGTTATATGCTGTCATTAATTGAGCTTTGATGTAGTCCTCACTCCAAATCTCAATCAAAGCAGTCTTCTCTGCGCACAACCCCACATGCAGCCTCGTTGGTTATTTGCTTGATCTGTTTTTGGAACTTAGCTGGGACATTGGCAAAGTGTGTCACACTGTGGGGGCCAAATAGGTATGGGAAATAGAGATTGCAATAACAGCCACACCGGGCACACTTTCTGTTGAGGTCTGAGTTCATTTGGAGCATTCACATAGGCTCGTTTTGCGTGGGAAAAATAATCTACTTCAATTTGCTGAAACGGGCCAAGTGTGAAAACACCCTTATATAAAAATATATCAGTATCAGTGAAAATTTACATGTTTGGTGCATCACGACTAAATCTCCAGTACACTACGATTGTGTGTGTTGTGTGTGTGTCCTGTGATGGACTTTATTGCTGGCTTGTCTCTGACATGGACATAAGTAAGAGATGGGTCTTATTTTGTTTTCTTAATGATGGCCTGAAGATAGATGCAAGCCGGTGAATTGCCAGTTTAACACCAGATAGATTTTTATGACGCCCGTCATTTAATTCCTGTATGTTTCTCCTATAATAAGAGCTTACTTCCTCATTTGACTGTAAGCAGAGGCAAGATGCTTGTGGAGCAAATGGCACAATTTACAGATTAATTGGAATAGACATTCCATAGCGTACATAGGGCTTAATTAACAAGTGAAACAATTACATTATAATGCTTTGCATCTGGACTGTAAAGCATTTCAAATCCAGAGTATCTGGCCCACTTATCAACTTCAGTGTGTCTGTTCGGGTTATAGCGACTTTCCATTACAAGGCTTATCACTGATCCATTTGACTGCCATAAACCTGAAGTTTATTTCCAGCTGCAGAAATCAGAGAATAATAGATACAGAGAGCGATGTGAAAGATATTGCGATGTTTTGAGGGGTGGTAATGTAGCTTTTGATTTGTAATACCTCAATGTTGAATGAATAATTCCAGATATCCCCAATCTATGGAGACCTTAAGTTATAATCAAATGTCACCTCCAAGTTTCTGTCTGATAGCTGTCCAAGCTGCGACATGAATTATTTTTACCTCTAACATCTTAACTCCTGTGTTATTATTGGGCTTAGCATGCAAAAAACTAATAAGTATTTTTCGGTAAACAATGTGTGTGTGTGTGTGTGTGTGTGTGTGTGTGTGTGTGTGTGTGTACTGTATTGCACAAAAACCCTTTAGAACGGCATCTTCTTCATTCCAGTATTGAGTGCTATATGGAGGAGTTGCACATATTGAATCTCATTGTACTGAGTACAATGACAATAAAGAAATCCAATTAAATTCAATTTAGCTCAGTTCTGTGGGTGGGTGGGTTATGTGTATATTACATTGTGTGGGACCATGTGATAAAACCTGTTATTTTGACATTGTGAGGACCATGTTTCCGTCTCCACAAGGGGAAACTCAATTTTATAAAAGTTTCTGACTGCAATCAAAAAACAAGTCAAAAGACTTGTATTTTGTTTGGTAACTTATGGTTAAGGTTAGGGCTGGGTAGGGGTTGAGGTTGTCATTGTTGAGATTAGGGTTATGCTCATAGAAATTAATGGACGGTCCCCACAAAAATACAAATATGTGTGTGCGTGCGTGTATGTAAGTTTGCATGTTCTCCCCAAGTTGTATGTGTTCCTCTCCATATTCTTTGTTTTTTCCTGCTGTTCAAAGAGGCACAGCTAAGCTAAGCGGCATCTCTAAATCGCCAATCTCATCCCTGTGTGTGTGTGCCCTGTGATTGACTGGCATGCTGTGTAGGGTGTTCTTTGGCTGCCTGCTTTCCATGTGAATCTGAACAGGATAAGTGGTTAGAAGGTGGATGGATGGATGGATGGAAGACAACAGTGATTGGTTGCTCAACTAATGTTTTAGAACACTGGCCAGTTTGTATTTTCGAAGCACATTATTTTTCCTTACAATGTTGTGGCTAATTCTTTCTATTTGATAAAACACATGCACAAGGTTCCAGCCAGGTAATACTTCCTCCTGAAGGAAGATTCCCACAGCTTCATACCCTAAGGAGCCTGGGAATTGGAATCAGTTTGCACACTGTAAACCTCATATATAAAGACTGACCTGTGGGGTATGCAGAACGTGTTCAATTCTGGTATTCAGAAAAGGTCACCATGCTGTTTAATTTCCTCTACGTGCAGCACATGGGTCCTACTTGTCACCAGTTCAGTTGATAGCAGCCTTAAGCCCTTGAACACCTGCGATGTCCAACAAGCCTCCCAAACATTATCCAAACCCAAATCACCTCAAAAACACTCCATAACCCTCAATCACTTTGGGCTCACTCCATCAAGCGTCGAATACTGGTGCAGTAAATGGAGTCAGCACCACAGATATTGCCCACAGATAGCCCTGCTCACCTCCTAAGCATTCCCACCCTGTCCCCCCTCCCTGTGGTCTTCTAATGAACAGCATTGCACTGAGAAACAGAATCTGCCATGTGGAGAGTTCCAGGGGCGTAGATTTGTTAAAAATACCCATGACATCTCCCCAACAATTCAGACACCCAGGCTTTGTTATTAAACCACGTTTTTTTGGGAATGGGTTTTTTTATTTTTTCACTGACCGCCGGTCGTGAAATTACACTTTGCGAGTCCCTGCGGGTTAAACAAGTGCCAAATGTTCATTGTTTTTTGGTGTGACTTTTTTACTGAATTTTCCCTCATTCTTCCCGCTCATCTGTCAAATAGACAGAAATCTTATAATCACTGATCTATAAACATAAAATATAAATATATATTTGTTCATTTCAGATGAGGCTGATAAGAATCAATTTACATAGAGCTTCCCGCTCATCTTTGCACCTACTAAGGTCCCAGACTTTTCAGTCTCTCACCTACTTAGATGAAGTGTAAACGTGAGAACAGGCCAATCTTTCACAAACAGCCCCCAAGAATCTCATTTAACTGAAACTGCAAAATACTGGTCATGCAGCTCGAAGGGACAAAGGCAGTCCTTGCTTTCAAGTTAGCCTCGATTTGCTACCTCACAATACTCGTTTCCTTGGGGGCATCAATATCACCATGACAACAGTATTCTTTCCTTCTTAGCTGGCACCACACCTTAATTGCACCTCTCCCTCCAGACTGGCTACCCCCTCGCAGTAAACACACACACACACATATATACACAGAGCGCAGAGCAGGTCTGCACAGTATTCAACCATTATTCATCCATACATAATCATAGCCATATCACGGGGACACACAAAAACATTACCTGCAGCCCTCTCTAATATGTACAACACACTGTGAAACACAGTGGGAAATGATAAATTAATAATAATAAATAATGCTATTAAACAGGAAGTTCAGTATACCCAACAGGATGCTAAGTGGTTTGAACATGCATGCAATTCCCTAAAGCAATGCTGGATGAACATTTTAAATAAATATACACACACGCACATATACATATACATACACTTGTAATTGCCAGACTAAACAAACTATTAATTGGTGACCTTTGCACAACAAACAGTCGGGCTTCTAGTTCTCAGTACTGATTAGATACATTACAAACCTATTTAGGCATTAATTTTCCAAGCCATGTATAACAAGTTGTTTCTATTAAGAAAAAAAGTCTGCTACTGTATGCATGCCCTATGACACAATGTAAAACATTAATGCCTCAATCAGTCATTTATACAATGGCGAAAGAGTCCTGTCTAAAGTTATAACTAAGAAAATGTAGCGATATATGAACATATATATATATATATATATATTAATTTCTACAGTTGCAACCAGTCATAATAAACACAGTTACTATTATTGTTGTTGCTGTTGTCATTACTATCCATCCATTTTCTATAATCCCCTTTTCCTATTCAGGGTATGCAAAGGGTTATTTCCAACCTTGTGCCTGTAGCTTCCTGGATATGCTCTGAACCCTGTGCCCCTGCGTAGGACAAGCTGGTATAGAGGATGAATCGATGGATGGATGTTAATGTGTCAAACCAGTGTCTTTGCTGTTTAGGATAAGTGTCATCACAAATAATCCCAAGCGACTTGGTTCTCCTCAACAACCATACAGTCGGTGTGAGACGTCAACAATTTTCTGTGTCTGCTTGTCCGATATTAATTATTATTTGGCAGATAAACTGATAAATCAGTTCTGAGTGCCTTCCCCTTTAATGGTGCCTGCAAGTAATGTAAATGTACCACGTGCATGAAACTAACCAACTAAAAATCAATGAATTTACAATATCATACCTTTATTTAAATTTCATAGCGGTAAAACGTGAAGCCCATAAGCAGTTGTGTGGTGGTACGTTGTCTAATAGCCTATTAACCAGAAAACTGAATTGTTTCAGTTAATGATTCTGTGAGACTGCTTAATTATTTAGCAGTGTTCTTTGGGGGTAGTTATACAATTGTGTTATTTGGAAATTAATCTTGTTTTTTACATTAACAATTAGCCAAACCTTGAAAAAATACTCCGGTTAAATGCATTTCCATAACGGCAGGGTACAGTAAAGTCTTGGCCGTAACTGTTAATGTTTTGGTCAATGCCAGCTTGGGCTAAGCTCTACATGCACATCAGTTGTGTCTCATTTCTTTGAGGATGGGGCTATACTACATAGACCCTCCCCTGATGGCCCACAGAACATTCCGATGATTTCAGCCAGCTGCCTTCAATTGTTGATACATCATTGCTTTTTATTCTGAGGCATGGAAGTGGTTAAGAAAAAACATTGACAACATCGTTATTTTACCAAAGAAAATTTTGTCTGTGGTATGTGTTGTAGAAGGCTTGCGGACTACAGCTGTCACAATTACTCAATTAAGCTTGATTGCTCAATTTATTTATTTTATTTTATTTTAATTTAATTTATTTTATTTATTTATTTTTCAAGCATCAATTAAAATTTGTCTCCTCAATTACTTGTCAATATGCCAGAAGATAGACAGATCAGGGTTGAAATAAAGAGCCAAAGAATCATTTGTGTGAAAGCACTTTACATTCAAAGTAAATGAAAATACAGTTGTATGTCAGTATTGCAAAGCATAGTTTGAATGCAATGCAACTACGTCTTGAAAGAAGACATTCATGTTTGACAGACTTGACCTACAATACAAAGTTAGCTATAGATATGTGCCATTTAAGCTCTCGGAGTAGCTTAGCCTGTCTTGGTCATCACTTTGAATTAAATTATGCTGCTTAATTTAATTTCTGTGATTCCTATATGTCAAGATTATTGCTGCTAAAATGAAGGGGCGCTTCAGAAGCATAGGGCCTCCCTCACCGTGCCGCTCTCAGCTTGTCTGCTGGTGACTCTGGTGCGGGCTTCTGGCTAAAAGCATGTCCAGTGGCCCCTCTGCTTGCAGCACTAGAAGACGAGCAAAGCCTGTGGTCCAGAGCAGTCCTCAATGGAAAAGTTGCAATGCTTGCTAAGTTTTGTTTGGTATAACTGAATAAAAATGTTTTAGCGCACCGTATTCATAGTCTCAACCAGGGGCATTGCTTTAGCCCCCTTAAAAATGTTTTTTACACTAATTAGTTTAAATAATGTAGGCCATTTCCGTCAGACCCCCCTAATGAAGGCTCGGCCCCCCTTTCATAAATCTCTGGTGATGCTCTGGGTCTCAACCCAGCTGACTATCGCAGTCCTTGCAGTATGACAATTGTGTGTGCAAATATGCGATGCCGATATTACCATTACACATTGTGCACGCCTAGCAGCACAGTAGCGCAGTGTAGTGGTGTCACTGCACGCCGCCGCTTTGGGTTTGTGGAGTTTGCATGTTTACCCTTTGTTTTCGATGCGATCTTCTGGTTTCCTTCCGCTATCCAAGAACATGCAACTTAA
>JAAGVU020000036.1:10472689-10492955 GCA_011763525.2 Mormyrus iriodes | reverse complement strand
CCAATTAATAATCGTCGCATAGACAGTATATTTTAGATGCAATGCTAACTGTCTTGTCATAATGGCTTTCTAACACATAAACATCACACCAAGCCATGGCATCTCTTGAGTTTGTAACAAGATAAGTCCTATTACAACCTCATGTTATGCCATGTTTAATAATGTTATTAAGGCATCATGACAGGGTTGTCAAGTGAACCCTGAATGGACAGTCATAGCCTCTGTCTCGTTATGATATTTTAATTATAATGTTTATATATAATGAAAGTGTTGAGTAACTTGTAATCAGGGTTGTTGACATTTCCTTTGATGAGCAGTAAAGACCTGGCCTTATGCTCAAAGCCCAATCAAGTAGGAAGGGCAAAGGCCTGCTGTTTTGCAGCATTCGCTCTCAGAAACATACTTCCATTCGTCCATCCGTAAATCACACACTTCTCCGGTGTTTGATAGTGCCATGTTGTGTCTACACACCCCATCATTACTAATGATGTCAGCCACTGTTATACACCTACACTTACACTTATTCAATAATTCACATAACATTAATATTCACATTAATGTCAAGTAAATTAGCTGTCTGTCTGTTTCATTATGGCAGACTGCCATGCTAATATGTAGTACTAATACGTAGTACTTCTTGCTGATGGGTATACAATATTAAATACTGTATCCAAAATTACATGCAATTTTACTACAGCGATATAAATGTTTTGCACCACTTTTTATAATATAAGCATAAAAGAAAACTAATTATAATGGTGCTCTCTAAATACACAAATTCAGAAAGGATGTAAATTAAAAAATTCAGACAGTGTCATTCAGCAGAGCTAATTTGAGGTTGTTGGCTGCTCCCTGATGTGTCCAGGGGCTTACAGAAAGGTGGGGTCACAACAGCTATGCTGAAGGCTGATTGGTCCCCAGACTGCCCCCTCCCCTGTCACTCGTCGAATTAAAACACATCATTGGCTAATGATAAGGTCAGCCCCCCTGTATGAAGTATGGCCCCACTTGTGCCCTCAGCCTTAAAAAATCCTAAAATCACCCCTAGATGTTCCCAAAATGGGGAAGCATTGGTCATAGAGAGAAAGGAGTGAGGAAATTCCAAAAAGGGGAAATTGACGAAGGACCTTACAAGAGTACTCTTCCACGCCCCATCCCCAGTAAATCATATTTTTAATCTCATATATGTTTCCGAACAGATATAAAGGCAACCATCCTGTGCAAGAATCCATGGTGAACAGGGTAATTATTTTTCTATAAAGCCTGTCTATACATTTACTCTATATTATCATCATTTAACATAATTATTAATATTATTAATAATCAATGAAAAAAGAAGCATGAAAAAGTGGGCGATAAATTGTTTAGAATTTTCTCTACGACATTTAGTAAATATAGGATTTGTGTTAAACGTATTCTTTTTTTAATACCATTCTGAAAGTGAACGGTGAACGTTTTTATTCAGATGCTCATGAAATGCGTTCCTCGGAGCCGCACTATCTACCCAGACTGTCACGCAATCTAAAGCACTTTAAACCTGGCTGCACTAGGCCTGCATCAGCACTCTTTTATAGCATTTTAAGTGAATCCTTCTGCATATGGCTGAGCTCAACAATTCTGTAATTCCTTTTTAATGCAGTACTGATAACAGAAATTGAAACAATCCAAGGCAAATTCAAATCAAAATGACTTTTTTCTCTTTGTAACCTGCAATGGACTGACATCACATCTAGGGTGTTCCCCTGCCTTGTCCCCTGTGCTTACTGGGATATGCTGCATCCCCCCACCGACCTTGACTGTAGGATGGATGGTTGGATTATACTCTTTGTATTTCAATACAATAACAATTTTCACTTCCAGTCGTCCCACATTTGTCAATTACTTCACTTTTTTAAAGAAATACAAATGAAATCAAAGTTAAAAAATATATAAAATGTATGCCATTACAAGAAAAGAAAATATGAATATGGAATATTTCTTTGCCACGTTGGCCGCCTGTATGTCCAGACAGGTTAGATGGTGGCATTCCTGGTTGACAACTCATAAATCATTGGGGTTTCTGATTTGTAGGACCTGCTCACCCATGGAAATGCTGATGCAGTCGCTTTGAGAAATCCCAACGTCAGGAACGGGCCCTGGGAAAAAGGTCACCGGTAACCTGGGGCAACCGAAAGAGCACGCCATCGTTCTGAGATCCAGCTGTTATTTTCGCACACTCTGCCTACATCCCACTGGGTAATGGTTCAGTTTTGGCGGCTTTCATCTCAAATTAAAATCACGCCTTTCTCCAGAATGCTGGAGCGTACATCAAATGGCGTGAATTTCCTGATACACAACTGTTTGATCTTTTTCAACGGCGACTGTTTTATGATGTCATCTAGATGGTAATGCTGAAGGACCAGCAAACTCATGACAGCTTTTCACACAGTCTTAACAATGGGATATGTGTGGGGTCAGTGTACAGCAGGTGAATCTTCCAAAATCAGATACTGGGATTCAGCCCCCCCCCATGTCAGCCCACCCTCCGGTGTAAGATAATTCATGAGCATCTCTCAGGTACAGATTCGAGGGGAGGCCCTTAAAATTGGATATCATACTCTGTTAATCTGGAAATTGAAGATGACATCCATTTCAAGCCTTCAGTGCCCCCATGAATATGATCCCGGGCTCCTGCCCTGCCACCTCACCAGTTAAAGAAAGTGAAACAGTTTGGCACTCCCTATCCCCCCACCAGCTGAGTACCGTGATGATGTGATGCCGTTTCAGGCTGGATGCCTCTTTCCGACAAGGGTCCCAATACCTGCCATAGGTGTGTGCCAGCACTGTGGCATGCCTCCTATGTCCCTTTGTAGTTCATTTAAGGTATACAACCCCCCCCTCCCCCCCGACACACACACAAACATACACACACACACCAGCCGCAGCCTCAGACCTCCCGGTTACGGGTAACCTAATTTTCTCCCCGCTGGCTCAATTTCCCTCCCTCACCTCATCTCCACACTCCATTAATATTATCGGTCTATTCTCCGCAAATATGTCAGGCCGCACGGATTCTCCTGCTGGGCTGATCCAATAGAGACCCATGCACTGGACACAGATGACTCTATTAGATGGATTGCGGATTATCTGCAGGAAATTTTCGGGCTATTTGGAGGGTGCGGAAAGTATGGAAAGGGGTGAGTAGGTCAAGCGCAAAAACGTTTGCGGGATATAACCTTCTGTAGTGCTTTAATGCATTACCGATGTGCATTTCGATTCAAGGCAGCAGATGGAGTAGTAGCTAAAGACATAACCACTGTTTCTGATGTGCCCTTGAGAAGGGCGAATCACCTGAACAGTTCCAATAAAAAAAAAAAAAAACATTCAGCTGCATAAATAATTAAGATCTGTAAAGTGCTTTGGACAAAAGTATCAGTTAAAAATGTAAACACAGGGCTCAGCACAAAGGTGCAAAGGAATTTCAGCCCAAAGGCAGCAGCAAGACAAAGTAACACAATTAAGTTACTGTTTACTTCTTAAACTTAGCTTTGGTGCTGATAATCCATCAATGCTGAAATCCCGTCCCTGGTCTCCCAAGACTGTAACACTTATCCAGATGAATTCTTCTAAGCATAGGGGCTGTTATTTTTTCCCCTCCAACACTTAGCGACACATTTGGCCGATTACATGATTATTTCATGTGACATGCATGTGCTCACGAAAGACCTTACATTCAGATTTCCAGCCAGGATATATAGCGATTTTCTGATGTAAGCACCCCGTTCTGACAGGTCCCAATCTCTCACATATCTCTCACAACAAGTGTGGACCAAGAGGGGAAAAGACATGAACATACAATTCCTTAAGAGATATTCTTGCAGATATATTATTCCATTTGACAGAAGGCCTTCCAGTAAGGAAGTGCTATGAGAGTGTTTTGCTCAATAAAAATGAAGATTTCTTTTTTAATTTGGAGGGGGGACCACTTATAATAGACATTCAGTATTTCATTCACCCATTTGTATCTCGGTGACCTTTCCTTCTATCTGGTCGTCTATTCTGATTCCCTTGATGTATTGATATAAAAAAGAAACACACAAGGACGCCTGGAATTCCACTGATGTAGCGAAATAAAGGACACGCTAAAAAGTGGCTGCACGACAATGCAGAAACCACTTTTGAGACCGACACTTAAATTCCTTTACAATATTCTCCATCCATAACCGCCACCGTTACCATTTATCTAGTACAGGGTCATGGTTGAAAATTCAAATATTTGACCAAAGTTGAATACTCAAAGCTTACAAACAGAAGTAGGGTATATTAGAATTATGTAGACACTGGTAATCTACCCATCCATCCATTAATAAATCACTTCCAACCAGAAGAGAATCTATCTCTTGTATGGAGAGGGTGACAGGACGACCTGTATTCTGAACCAGAAAGCACATGAACTGGGGAACCCCCTGGATGGAATGCCTGTCCATCACAGGGCTTCATAATATAATTACGCAAAAGGTAACACTTCTATGTGGCGCAAATACTTAGTAATAACTCAGGTACTAGTGGATTACAAATTATGTACAAAATATGAACATAGTCGCTACCAGAGATAAAAGACACGTCACGATTCATTAATGAAAAGCAAACATGAGATCAGTATTTCACTTGTGTTATGACTTGTTCCTTCAGTAGTTCACAAAGGTTTACAGAATTAACAGATATAGCAACAAATATAGTAACTGCTTGGGCTGAAAGTGGCATCATGATTCATTAATGATGAACGAATATGAGATCAGTATATAACTAAGACTTGATTTAAAGTAAACTGAAACCCATATAAACTATATATTTAATATAAAAATAAAGGAATATAAAATATAGGCATATAAACATCAAACAAAATGTAACATAAGGGCTAAATACAGACTTGACTTTGATTTCTATGGTTCGGCTCTGGCTCAACACAAATCTGATTCCCAGTCCTGCTCTGACCCTAGCAACACTGGCAGACGGCTCCACATCACAGATCAGCAGTTTGCAAGGAAAAAAAAATGAGGCTCTGTCCCACTTCACGACATCACTTCATTTGGGGCCAGGTTGGGCACTTTACGTCTCAGTGGTCCTTACACTTTAACATACGAGCCGAGCCTGCGGGAGAGGGGCAGGGCTGGCCAGAACCAGGATTGATTTTCCCTGCCACCTGGGATTCTGTTGCACCTCCACCCTAAATCGGAAAAGGGGGGGGGGGTGATAAAGTGATTGTGATGCCAAGGGCACTGCTGACGGAGCTGTAGTCAGCAGGATTTACACACACTGGAGACGGGGCACACTCGGGCGGTCTGTGACTCAAAGGCCATTCTGACAATGTTTCTACAAGCTAATGCTTCACATTACTGAAGACTTTATAAGCCATCACAAAAATACACAGGACCTCACGATGCCCTGCTAGTACCCAGAAAGCTATCATGTCTGTATTAATAAGATGCTTCACCAAGCTACCAGAGTACACACAATTGGATTTTACAGGATAATCACTGCAGGCTGCCTGACACGTCTGTAAGGCAGCAATGGAAAAAAAAGATATATCTGCAAATGCATGAGTCACAATTATGTCTGAAAGCATGGAAAATCGTCAGAGCCCCCGCATTAGGAACTCTGCGTTTACCTTCATTTTAATGATGCCACTAGGTCTCCCGTTACAAACGGCAGACATTTTTTCCAGCGTTTAGCGCGGCGCCTCGGTGCCGGGGCCTGGCACAGATGGGGGGGGGGGCTTTCTACAACTCATGAGACCGTATGTGTATATTGGACTGAAATCGCAGGTGAAGCCACAATCCAGAACGACTGGATTCTAAAACTCCTGTAAAAAAAAAAAAGCTTTTAATCTGCACAATGTTATGGCAGAAATCTTGCTGACTTGCTAACAAGCATCATTCTTCATCGATGCAATGTTTCGGTTAATGGGTTCCTATATATTCTACAGTAACTTCCCATCTCCTTTTCACCCCAGCAGATTAGATATTATTTGAGCAGAATCAGGATTCTGCTATTTGGGAATTACATTTGTTTTTCCATGGGGAGAAAAAAAGTGAATAATATCTGTTTCTCGCCATCAGATAGCATTTGAGACAAATGCTAGAATCGAGGAAGGCGAAAATTTTTGCTGATTTAATATGGAAACCTACAAAAGGACAGTCTGCAAATTAATGTCTCTTAGAGTCTCCTGCTGAGGGCGGGTGGGAGGGGGCAGGATATACTGATCGAGTACAGTTCACTCTGGGGGAATTGCTTAGCCTCACACCGTACACTTGGACCTTAAGCGTCTACCCGAGACTGATCACACATGTGCTTGCATTTCTTTCCTCATGTGTGAGGGAATGATTTATGAAGGCAGCCGGGCCAGACCATTCACAACTCCTTGGTTTAAAATTTCATACTCGTACACCTGGTAAGACCCTTCACTTGTGTTCACTTGTGTACTGGTTTAGTTTGAGGCCACACAGGGCACCAAAATCATATCTCAAAACCACCTCCTGTTCATGCAACATTCTAAAAAAATATATAGACCTTGACAGGGGTAGAGATTTTGGACCCCATGTAAACATATCATTTTTGGCCCCCAATGCAGACCGATCCATTTATGTTTGAAAATTTTTAAGGCCCCTTTCTTGGAATCGTCCTTACTTCCCTGCCTTTACAGCACACCCGTCCCTTTATAAACACTCTCACTAGATCTAGGAGGTAGAAATACAGACACATTGTGGTATTATTAATCTTTACCATTAAAGCACCGTTTGGAGTGAGGGTTGTCTTCCATTTCAAGACCATATTTACAAACCCACTGTAGGGAGCCCACCATTATGAAGGGCTTAGTCTATTTAAGACCTGGGTATCATTAAAACGACGATCTCCCAGCAGGCATGAGTCTCTTGTTTTAGAAGGCAAGTACAAGTCAATCTAGATATATGGGAGGCTATGAGGCATGTATGAAATCCACCAAAACAATCCATGGAAGTAAGTTTTTTCCTTTTCTGGTTTTCTTTAGCTTTTTTACATTGCACAGGGAAAACTTTCCCAGTTTTTGAAAAACTGAACTGAATAAACAGTAACTATCCCTTTGCTTCTCTTTCACGTTACTTTGGACAAAAGCACCTGTTAAATAAAATATATGTACATTTTTAAACAAGTGGCTTAGTACACATGCAGCGGAATCCAGTGAGATGCAGTTTACACCCTGGAGTTTAAAAACACAGCTTAAATCAACAGCCATTTTGCACATTAACAAAACCCTTAAAGCCAGTCCAACACAATGATCCACAGACCAGATTTGCTGGGGTTCAGCTGCAGTGAATCAGTTGCTATCAGATGGAATCTTGCACATCTTTTCCAAACTCAGATTCACTCATTTCCAATGAATTCGAGACTCACATATCCATATTTAAACAAGTTTGTTTAAACACGGCAGAACGATCAAAATCATATAAATCAGTGCTTCCAACAAATTTGATTAGACTTGTATTAACTGTAATATTTTCATTTGGGTTCGAGAGAACAAACAAATTAACAAAAACAAGTCAAGAAAAAGTAGAATAACCAAGGTAAATCAATCTATGAAAAATGGTTTTAAAGTTTAATTTTACTAAACAACCTAAAGAATTTAATTATCTGTCAAATTTAAACCACAAATCTTAACCAATAGATGTACCCTAGCTAGTTTAAGAAAGCTTGATCTTAATAGTAAAAACACGATCTCAGGAAACAAAATTATATTATTGTCTCATGTCCGTGTCTGCAATTTGTTTTCTTTTTATAGACAGCGCATGACAGATAAGCTCACTGTCACACTACAAAATGACTCCCGGATGAATCCAGATCCAGCATCCAGTCCAGAACTTCCACTGTGCCCACCGTGCTTCTTTATTTCGAGCACGATTACAGATCGTACCATTACAATCATTACGTTTGCTCTTCTTCCTCATCATTATACCTGGCAAATTTAGCACCATTATTATGCATTTTCAGTGAGTCAGTGGGGAAAAAAAAACTTCATTCCCAAAATGAAACGCCCTGGGATTATTTATTTATTTTTTTTAATCCACAGACTGAGAAGTTTGGATAGAGTAGGTGGATTTAAACAGATGGTTTCTCAGATGGCATTCAGGCATTGTTCTTCACCACACAGTGGAGGAAAAACTGAATCTGCTTTTATTCCAACAGTATAGCAATGAATCTGTTTGACCTAACAGAGCATTCACTAAAAAGTCATTTGGAAAAAGAAATGGAAAACTCACTTTAGCTTTCAAGTTCTATTGTACTATTTAGACAGCCGCCTGTTTAAACGAAACTCTCAGAATTTATTTTTAAAGATCAGCTTGTTAAATCTCCAGTGGAACCCTTTTATCTGACAATAATGTGGACACTTCAGCCAGATGTCAGGCAATCTCTGCGCACTGTTTCAACAACTCATTCCTGGATTTGTCCAAAAAGTCAAACCATAATATTTCAGAAAACTGGATGGGATGTGGAGGGTTTCCCACATAAGACATCCGTCTTCATCCTCCAGCCAGGGTACCAGTTGGTAACAGAGGGCAGGGAAGACGTTACAGGTGACATCCAGTTATGATTCATGGTGCAACTGGTTAGACATTAGGCAAGACTGTTTTGCACACTGGGGAAAAGTAGCCCAGATGCACACTTTACCTTGAAAAATGACTGCAAATTTTCCATGCACCTCTGCCAAAATATACTGGTACTACTTTAGTGGAAAGCCAAGCTGAAAGAAAAAACACTACGTTGATATGGTACAGTAATAAATTGCTGTACGATAATACGTACCAAACTGATGCTTGGCCAATTTAAACCTGATCATTCCGACACGTAAATACAAAGTACCAGCATATAGCAGTTGTGCTACAAATCATTAAAATGCGGCATAAACACAAGCTGCTGTCATTTGATACAGTTCAGGTACACAGAGGGGTGCTTATGGTGCAGCAGAATGGCTAAGTTGGAACGCATCTTTACGCAACTTGCCAAATTATGAGCTGAACACCAAAAGCAAGGGGAGTCTTGCATTGTTGGGTATTTCCGACCTTGTACACACCTGCCCATTGCATAAGGTAATCTGCTGACACAGTAGGCTCTCTGTCGGGACCTGCACTCCTTAAGAAACTGGCCCACCTAGCTGGCCAACAGTTGGTCCATGGGGAACCCCCCTGACATCTTGTAGATGAGAACCTTAGAAGTTGGCTTCGTCTTACTTGTTCCACAAGGCTTTTTTCTGATATCAATATCCAAGCATTAATCATTTATTGTGGTGCATTCCTCAGCCTTGTAAAAGCCTGGCAGTTTAGTAGATGCCCCCCCGCAATTGTTACATAGTAAGTGCAAAGGACAGGGGAGGTGAGTGGGTGATGGAGGGATACTTGGTATAGGTACCACAGGATTGATGAGGTTTGCCAGTTTTTGATCGGATGCCAATTAGCAAGTGGGCAGTCTTAAGAGATGTCCCTCAAATCTTAGTTTAAAAACTTTGATTCGAAAGACACCTCCTCCAAGGACACTCTCACTCTCAAGACACCACCCGCCAAATTCAGAGTGCATGGTATAAAGCATCCCTCCAGGGCGTAGCAGTGGCACACCCAGCGGGTCATCTAAAATGCAAAAACGTGCCCCACCCCCCACCTCCTCCAGCTCCTGGGGAGCGAGTCCCTCTTTGCTCATGCTGCAGCTCAGCAAACAGACCTCCAGGACAGGCTACAGAGTTTTACCAGCCCCCTTAGAACAACAGCCCCTTAACAACATGTAGGCAATGCCCATTTCACCCATGGCTCACTTTTGTGCAACATTGAGCAAGTTTAGATACATAGTGACAGATTCTGTTAAGCAAAAAACAAAAACACTAATCGCCATAACAATTTCCACATCACTTTTTACACACTGCCCATGTAGTCAAGCATCAAATGAAGACAGATTTAGACTGAACATGAAAATATATAACAATTTTGAAACTATATGGCACTTAAACATTTAAATAAACAGTATGCCTGACATGTTTTCGTTTGCACTACAGTCGTGGGGAACTTCTAGGTCAATTAGGTCTCGGACCTAATGTATCAGGGGAACAGTGTGCAGCATATTGTGAAGAACAGCTGTTTTCCATTACAACCTGTAAAATGACCATTACCGGCACAAAGACTCGAGGTTCTATATTTATTTTAAAAACTTTAAGTCATCGACCAGTTAAGACGAATATGAAACGTATAAACCAGTGTACACTGAACGGTTGACTGAAGGTTACCGAAAAATTTAAATCTTATCTTGAAAGAAATTTTATTCAAACGTGGGGGTAAACTAGTGAAATTTTCATATTATCAATTCACATTTAGGGGTATTACCGCAGTAGGAATTTCACAATCCTGTCATACCTTCTTGTTGTTAAAGAACACACATGTAGTATATCCAAACGAAATCCTTTCCTTATTAATTAAATAACAGTTACAATTAAAAATATGATAAGGTTCCTGATTCTACAACACTGCCCTCCGCAATCCCCACGCTCCATAAATAGACATCATCTATATTTTAAACATACGTGTAAACATTTAGAATATACCTTTTAAATGTCACACCTAAAATCCAACTTACAGTGAATTCGCACAAATATATAAACACATATATAAACTGTTCAGTCCGCAAATATTGTTGATATTTTTTCTTCCGTAATATTCCTACTTTCCGGAGCAGGAAAAAAAAATCCTTTCGGATGTCAGACAAAAGATGAAGAAATGAACGCCTTAACAGTTATAAAGAGTAGAAAGAGCACGATCCTCCAAGATGTACCGGAGTTCCGCGCTATCTGTCATCACGCCGCACTTTGATACTGCAGCGCGCATACGGTAATACCTACCAAACTGATGCTCGGCCAACAAGAACTTGATCAATTTGACATTCACTTAAAAAAACACCATACCGGCCAAAGAAAGATACATCGGGTTGCCCATTAACAGGAAAATGAACAAAATACCACCGTGCAGCATTTGCTTTACAAATCATTAAAATGCCGCGCCATGGGGTAAACTCTTAATGATAGTGTTGATGGTGATGATGATCCCCTTCCCGATATTTGCAGCGATGACCTACCTCACTCATTTTTGCGGAGCAGTAACGCGAGGTGTCGACTTTTCCGAGCGCTTGTTATTGCCAATCAGGAATTAACAGTCGTCTTTTTCACAGTGCTTGGCCACAAATGGGGGGAGCTTTATAAAGTATTAAGACCACACTCCTCAATGTCATCACGTTTCCACTAAACCAATAGGAATGCTGTCGGCGCATTTGTCTCACAAGTCACCACCCAGTGCTCTGAAATATTCATAAACCATGTGAACCTGTTACCATTAAAATCGGAGAGGCTGCACTCTTCCTCTCTGCACAGCGCTGGTTGTGGGACTAAAAAATCGGGGAAACATTTAGAAGACGGTGAAGCATAAAACAGATTAGGGGGAAAATGTCATAGTTTTTTATTACCAGTGCAACAAAACCCACAGCATATAAAGTCCTCTCTAAAAATCATTGTTAAACTCGAAAACGTAACAATCTCCTCTCGTAATCTATCTGAAAGCATGATAAATGTTATATTTTTATTTAGATTAAACCTCTTTAGAGGCTGTAATAACGTGAATAACGATCCCGTACTATTCAAGCGTAATTCATGCACGGCACTAAGACAGCCGTTTTATCATAAAAGCATGACACATTTCTGCATGTGCGTGGGTGTATGTTTCTGCGCCTACATCGGCGGAGTCTTTTCATGTGATGCTTGATGTAATTTCACCGTCTTTGTGCTAATTATTTTAAGAGCTGAATGTGTTTTCCGCACCGCGTGTAGAATAATTACTTCCAGCCTGTGGAAAAAGCTAATCCTTCTATTGGTGGCTCACTGTTATTTGTCATTTGCAGACTTCTCTAAAATGAGATAGGAGGTACTTTCAAATATTTATGAGCATTCTGAGACCCTCTCCAAAACAAGGGGGATGTCTTATATTGTATAAAGAAGACATCACGTAATATGAAACAACATATGGTGCATCTGACAATAACTAAATTAAAATCAGTAAAACCTAGTATCTAATGACCTTGATTTAAAAGATTAATCACTTGCACCTCTACCTTGGAAGTACCCTTATTGACAAGTGAGAATCATATTGACAGTACCTGTAAATTGCACTTGACAGCAACTACGCTCCATATATGACATTGTAGTAAAGCTTTTTTTGTTACCAAGTGTAATAAACCAAGTGTCTAAGCAGAGGATCTTGAAAGTGATGTGTTGGTTGAAACTTTATTCATATCAATCTTCTAACCACTTATCCAGAACATGGTCTGGGTGAGTCCATGACAGGAGACAATGGACTGGGTGAGTCCATTGCAGGACACACCATAGAGGTTTGAGAATACAGTGTTATGGAGCGTGTTGCCCCTTTAATACAGTCAAATTGGAGGAAAATTTTTCAGGTGGTTGTACTCAAATCAACCAATGTCAGTAGCAAATATCGAGGGGCATCCCTCCGAACTCATGACACCAGTTAAGTCCTAGAGGACCTCAGGCTGGGACTTCGAGTAATGGCCTGATTTTGAGGCCTTCTTTGGGCATGTCCTCCACTCCTAGCAGCAATGCAGAGCCAGGCAGCATGGTCAGCATGGGACAATTTGGCAAGCGACTCCGCCCCTTTATTTAATTTTCTTGGGCCAAGCCTCATTACCCGCATGCCCGTCCCCCACGTTCACACACAGCCATGGGACCAGAGATCCAGCTGAGATCAACAGATCTGGAGATCTGTTCCATCAGACTTGGCAGTTTCCTTATGCGGGAGGCATTAAAGCTGTGGAACAAGTTTCCAAAAAAAGATTTTTCATGCATGCTTTATATAAGCTTCATTATAGGAGAAATTACTTCACTTGCATGTATAACCCAGCTATATATAAAAATATCCATCTGTGATGTACTTTGTATTTCAGTAAATGTTATACCCTTTCATACATATTATTAGCAAAAATTATAAGTTAATGTGGCATCTTCCATGCTGGCTATATATATACTGTAGCAGCTCCCACGTAAACCGAGTGATGGGGGCCTCAATGAATGGTATAGAAGTGTAGGAACTAAACCTAAGGATCTTCCTTTGCAGACATCCATTGCATATTCATGCCACTATATATTATTTTTGGCTGGGGTTTGATGGGAAATACAGAGGGTATTTGTGTAATTTAATCGGGCTGCTTGAGATCTTGCACTCATGTGCTTGTCATTGTCAGGGCTGCCGGAGATCAGACCTGTGTATTCACAGGGATGAGATGGGGGGGAAAAGGCGTACCATTGGCTCTCCTGGCCCACACATGTATTCTTCTGAATCAATCTCATCTTTAATACCAGAGCTGTGGGAAGCTGCACCAGCTTCAGACCATAAATAGTTGTAATTTATTTATTTTTTTCTCCTATTATCTCCATCGGCACCCACCCCGAACTGGAGCTGTAAATAATCTGCCAGAAAATGCACGACAGGACTTTCTTCTGCAGCCCATGGGAAGGCAGAGGTTCGTAATAAGTCCAGGAATTAATTTGCAGTAGTAGCTTGTAAGAATGATGCACCGCAAGTATGTTTTTTTCCAGGTGTTGCTCTGTTATGATACTGGGATTGGAAGTCAATAGAATCAAAGATTACTGTAAACTGAAAGGTGTAAAGGCTGCCAGAAGAGAGTGATTTACATTATTGTAACGTTCAAGTTAGAGCAGCCCTACTATTCCGTTATTAAAAACATTAGCTTCAGTTTGATTATATGTGCTTTTACCCTGTGCTATAAAGAACCCTAGTAGCCTTTTTGAAGTCAGGTGTTCAATTATTATGCAAGCACTTAAAAACAAGGTTATAAATGCTCAATACAGAAGCATTGCATTTTATCCTGGAGGAAGGCCCTGGCTGAATATTTTTGGTTTAGACAGGTTGGCTCTTAATCCCAGCCCCCTTCACATAGAAAATCAGCTTGGATTCAGACCAGGGTCTGTACAATCCGTATGTTCCTGTTTACTGCTCAGCCTTAAGCAGAACGTTCATATCCTGTGAGGCATGAAATTGTCACACAAAGACGTGCAAATCGGTCCTTCACTGCACACCGGCAGCTGCCCACTGTACAGCACTGACCCACCCCCGCCCCCACTCTCCAAAGACTTTTTGAACTCAAACTGTGCACCATGGAGCATGAACCTACAGTTTCAAGTCCAAGAATCCTAAGCATGAGCAAGACACGAGCCAAATAGGGAAACAAGAAATTAGGTAAGGGGCACAATTAAGATTTTTTTGTCAGCAGTGACCTGATTTCTGATGTGTAGTGTCACACAAGGCCAGATCTCTACATTTCGTCTTGGTGCTCGGGAAAAAAACACGCTTGCTCAGAAAAGACAGTATTAAGTACATTCTGCTATGTCTTTCTCCTGTGTTGGTTTATCGGAAACATGTAATTTTGATGCATATTTGCACTGTATAACCCCTGTAAACAGAAGTCAAAATCACAGCAGACTTGATGAAGGGCAAAGCTGAGATAACTCACCCCGAGGCCCAAAATAGCAACATCACAAAAGTTACATTCAATACTTAGGAAAAATATAAAGTGTCTAGTCCAACATATTTATCTATTATCATCTATATTAATTAATTTGGGTGGCTTCTGATAATAATTCAATATACACAGTCAATTTGACCTTGGCACTTAACCCCGCTTTTAAGTATAGCCTTCAATATTATTCACTGACATTATGCAACAGATGAGAGAGAACATATTAGCAGTGCATTTTGTTATCTGTTATATCCATCCACCCATTTTCTGTACATGCTTGTCCTGTTCTGGAGCCTAAGGGTGCAAGGTAGGGAACAATGCAAGATGGGGCACACTAAGCATGCTTATCTAAGCATGCTTTTGGACTGTGCAGAGGGGGAAGCTGGAGTACCTAGAGAAAACCCCACAGCATCACAAAGGAGAACAAGCAAACTCCACAAACAGAGCCATGGTGGAGAGTCAAACCCTGGTTCCAGAGGTGGGAGGCAACAGTGTTAACCACTCTACCACCACACCACCTAAAATTTTAATTTTTGATGTATAATTATCACGCATACTTATCTTTTATATGGACAGAAACAATATTAAAAGCCAGAAGTAATTTTTGCAATTAACTGCACAAATTCCCAGTGATTAGGCGTCTCTTGCCTCGGACATGGGAAACGGCTTACTTCTGAATGAGATTTTTCAGAATAGCGCTGCTCACTGGCACCGAATCCAAGCAACAGCCTCCGATTCGAGTCTTTATGTTCAGTAAATTTTGGGAGAGTGCTGTTGAAAAATGCTGGATCGTTATCAACCTTCACCAGCGGTGCGCAGGTGTATTGACCAAGCACTTTCAGCACTCGTTCGTGGGAAATAGTGTGCTATTCTTAAATCCTTTTGTGGGTCATAGCCCACAATACTGGATCTGGGCCAAAAGTGATATGAGGACACCCAAAATTCCAGAACAGCCAGACACAGCTTCAAAACAGCTGTACCCACGATCCCATTTTACTGTCACCTTGACCCTGGGTGTAGCTCAGCCCACGGTTCTCTTTTCTGTCTTATGGGACACAAGCCTTACTTCACACACATTTGGTCCTGCTATCAGCTGGTTGCTAGTTTGCATCCCAACAGACAATGGAATCCAGGCGCACCTCTCCCATGATGTCCTAAAGGTTGCAATGCATGCTGGGAGGTACACCCACGCTACCTGAATCTGAAGCTACTGGAATCTAGCTCATGATTATCCTGCTAGTCTCCTGAGCCCCAGGGCAATGCATAAAAAAAAATCACAGCATTGCAAAGGTGCAGCAATGATGCCACGTAGAAGAGGCCCAGGAATGAACCCCTTGTTTTATGGTCCTGACAGGCAGCTCTATTTAATCCAGTGAGAATCCCCCTCAGCCGGCAAGCAGAGACAGCTGCATAATGAAATCTCATGCGGGGAAAAGCCCATCAGCCCTCTCTGCCTGGGTGGAGGTGAATAGGGGCGGCTGGTGCTATTTTAAGACCTGCCTGGTTGTCCGTGCCACTCGCTTTCATTATTTTGCTCTCTTTTTTTTGGATTTAATAGTACCCAGTCACTCACTTTTATATCCCTCCAGCCCACTGCTCCAGCCTGTAGGATTTTTTTTTTTGGCAGATGCTCTCTGGCAAATGCATATCAGCATGTGTAGGGCAATTACATTAACAACCGCTGACCATTAACACCCAGTCCTGTTGCATCAAAATTCATTCATGGGATGCTTGACTGGTTCCAATATAAGAACCCATAAAATCTGGTCCCCGTACACCAATGTTCCGCTTTTCATTTTCATCACATTGTAAATATTAAAGCAGATATGGTACTTTTAAAGAGCTATTTATATAAGCCCGTTCAGTTATTTATGTAACTCTTCAGATCCGTCATTCGATTACATAACGTGTCGTAAATTTAGCTTTTACTTCGCAATTGTTTCCAGGCCTAATACTCATTAGTAATTTAGTGTGTTTTTAAATATTAATGCAACTTGTATAATTAAACAAGTCTGTCTTTCGCCTGGCCAGAAGTCTGCATGAATGTGTGCTTAATTTCCCAACATGGGCCCAGAGGTAATTGCTTGAGCAGTGCAAATACTCTTCACTTCAACGATCAGGGAGCCCCCTTTCTGGAAGTACTGTTGCCGACTGGCTGCTCTTGGCCAGTCATTACCAGATTACGTGATTATGATATTAATAACAGTTTTATGACTTGCAGTCATAAAACACACCATTTATGCTTGGATTAAACATCATAGTGATCTTTCTCTTCTAGTGTCAGATCATCAAAGATGAACTTTATGAGGCTTTATAACACTGTGCATACTATTCTGTGTTTATAGTGAAACAGTGTCCCGCTTTTTGCTCCAGCCAAAAAGAGCAGCCACCTGTCATTACTTCAGCACCTATGTGTACTGATAGCCAGCCAGCACACAGCCGCCCGCAGAGCCATGCCCAGACGTAGGCGCAGCTGGAGATGGCTAATCACACCAGCTGCTAATGGTCTCCCAGCATCAGTGTCCCCCTTAAAACACCTACCTCAATTATGCCAGGTCGTCAAACTGGACATTTCTTTTCATTCCTTTTTTATCTTTTTTTGTATCCGTCTTACCTTTTTCCTTTGAAGATGACCCAAAGCCATTCATCTTTGTCTCCCTCTTTGTCTCATTTTTAGTCAGCCCTGGTAACAGAGTCAGGATGCCGGCTGTCGTCTCCAGTAACCCTGGGAACCCCTCATTACCTCACCTGAACCCCACCCTTGAACGTCTTTCCCTCCGATTCCTCCCCTGTTCCCAACTTCACCTGTTCTTTTTACGTTCAATAAAAACAGCCTCTTTTGGGATTCTACTCACCCACCCGCTCTTCCCAGTGTGTGCTTCCATTTACACCTCAACCACAAGACATATATTTACTACCATTTACCTTGTGTTTCGAGCACCCCAGAATATAGCATATTACCTTGGAAATAACTATGCACACACAGTTTACCAGCGCATACACACAGCAACTCAAAGCTCTAATACGTTCCAAAAGCACAGCTCCATCTGTCAGCATCTATAAATGACACTTCCGTGCCTCGAGAGCAGAAGCTGAGGCTTTCATACTGAGACGCAATGGGGGATGAGAAAAGCGTCATCTGGAATGGCAGCTTTCTGACATCGAAGCACGACACCGCGGCTTCGCAAATCGTGCGGCGGCCGTCTCCTGGGTTTCGCACGGGAAAATCGGATTCTTGGCAAATAGGATCGAAACGTGCTCCAAAAAAGTATAGTTCATCAGGTGCACTGTCCTTGTGGGGAGTTTCGTGTCGGTGGAAGCTTGAGGCGACCAACAGGAAAGTGCAGAATATTTATAGAACCTGCTTAAAAGGACCTTAGATGACCTTTCGTTATACGCACAGATTTAATATTAGTTATGCTCCATGGAATGCAACTGACTATATGATAAGAGTATATATTCAGTGCTGTTGTCTTTTGACTGTGTTCTGCATGACAGATAATAGTGATAAAAGCAAAATGATGGTCTATCATCTAGACCAGGAGAATTCTGGGTGAAAATTACACCTGCTGTATTAAACAGCAATGGACTAGCATCTCAACCAGGTTGTTCCCCTGCCTTGTGCCCTGTACTATTTGTGATAGACTCAGGGCTTCCTATGACCCCATACTGGATAAACGCATGGAGAATGGATGGATGGTGTATTGTATGTGGCTGGGTGGCGGGGGGTATTCTCCTTATCATGGTAGAGGCTGGATGTACCTTATCTTCCCCTGGTGGTCTGTGATCAATACCAATTATATTAGAAGTAGACACTCACCAAGTCTATCTGCTCTGTCAGCATTAATATATGGATCTGAGTATGCAAGGCTATTGGCTTGAGTGATGCTGCTTCGAACAGCTCTCTTTCATTCACACCATCTCAAAGTCTCATGTTTACTACGTGATTAACAGCAGCTCTCTTGCTGATTGATTTTGCCAGTCGCAGTGAGCGGAGTGTGACAGGTACCGGCTTTAATTTGCAGTCAGAAGAATGTAGGACTGGCCCCTTAGTCCAGCGTCTGAAAGGAGACAGAGCATTAGCTGGGTGATATGTTACTGAAAGAGAAAGGGGAGACAGACCAGGAAATACTGCTTACAGCTGTGTGGGATCAAATGAGGGATCACAATTTTGCATAACTCTGAAATTGCTAACATTCTGTTTTAGTCTTTTCTTATTCATTAAAAAAAGAGCAAACCTTAGTACTGGGCCTTAAAACAAGGATCACAGGAGTAAGGTGTTACGTCCTGCCCATCACATCCGCCTGACCCTCCTGTCTCCTCCCTAATATGGCCCTAATGAGCCACGCCTGTTGCTTGATACCCCTGGTTAGTCTTTGAATTTAAATACCTGTTTGTCTTGTCAGTCCCAGTCTGGTCATTGATGTCACTCCTCCTGTCTGCCTGTGTCCTTCCCTGTACTCGCCTTCTTGTTTTGATCCCTTGCAGTCTCATTTGTTTCCCTGCTCCCATTCATTTCAATCAACCACTTTTGTTCACCAAACGCCTGACTTTGAGTACTTCATCTCGCTTCATATGACATAAGGAACATACTAAGGGGCTCACCTACTAGGCCAGTGTTTCCCAACCAGTCCAAAATGTGGATCATCTGGTAGGGAGCTGAGAGGAAGCAAAAACGTGGACTGGTTCCCGAGGACCAAGTTGGGAAACACTGTACAAGACCACATTCATTTTCATTTCTGCCGAAGAGCCTCTGAAACAGCTCATCAGAATATATTTAAAGAAATACCATCATAGAGAAAAGGCTGAAAACAATGGTACATTTCAGAGCCCAACATCTTGTTTTTTTATTCTTGTAGTATGACTCCAGCCAAGCTTTGCATGGTTTCACACTCAACAAGCTAGTGTTGTAGTATACTTAGTACCAGCCACCTCCGTTCATTTTAATACAGTAACCCCTTCACATTCGCACATCGGACATTCGCAGTTTTGGTTGTTTGCAAGACAGCCGTAAGCAATTAAACAGGATATTTTAGGAGCTTTCTGCAGACGACACGTAGGCCACAAACAATACTGAAAATGATTTGAATCACATAAACTCATGTAATAAATAAATATTAGCGATACATATTATTTGTTAGTGTAAATACAATATCTTTAATATTAAAAGTCTTAGCTTGGGTACGCCATGCACCTTTGGCACCCAGCCTCACTCACGTGTCCACTGTCTTTATGACTATGGAATGTCATGTTTCTCACTAACTTTTAAACTTCTGTGTGCCATTAATTTTGCATTTTTAAAAATGAGTCCAAAACATGGTGTTTCCAATGCATACAGTAGTAACTTTGCACATACAGGGGCGCAATTTAGATGGTTTCTATATAGAAATGTATATAAAAAGGTCTTGATAGGAAATGACAATGTAATTATACATGCAAAATGTAGAGTGCTGTTTGTTTAGGAATTATTAATAAATTTAATTTTTATGTTATCGTTCAGTCTAGCAGACTGTTATGGGTTGAGGCTAGGGGAGACCAAGTATTATTTGTGAATTTTCATATACATAGGGACCTTCCATCCCTAACCTCCGTGAATTTAAAGTGGTTCCTGTACTTTCCATGATAATATTCTTTCAGTAAAGCTTTCATGTATATATTTTATTTTATAATATAG
>JAAGVU020000036.1:10456199-10466233 GCA_011763525.2 Mormyrus iriodes | reverse complement strand
TTTCCCTGTTCGTTTCCAGGGAATGGTCTGGGGTTCAGGCGCCTCCTCGCGGGGTCTTGGGGTTGTCTGGCCCCCCCCCCCCCCCACAGTCCAATAACATGCTAAGGTTCATTGGACTTGCAAAATTCCCCATAGGCATGAATGGTGTGTGTGCCTTGCGATGGATTGGCGCCCCTTCCTGGGTTATTCCGAAACCATTTTTATTAATCAGCCGGGTCCTAAATCCACACCCAGGGCGATAAGTATGAATTAATGTGACTGTGATGTCCGTCTTAACTGTGGTCAGTCCATCTGCATATAGACGTGACAACTTTTTTCAATTAATTTGCACGAGGGTGTACGTCAGTTTAGTAACCGTAGGACCATAAGTTTTCTATGTTTCTGTGAAACAGGGAATGTCTTGCCAAATGTGAAGAGAAAGAGAAGACATGTAAACTGCAGACCTGCTTCACTATATAACTGAAATAAAAAAAACACCATTAATCTCAGAGGCCCGTCCTAATAATACATGTTAAAAAAAACTCTATTGGGTTCACATGTATATATCATAAAAGGCCACATATGCCACGATGTCCAACCATTCAGGCATAATATACCGCAAATATTCCCACATCAGCATTGTCACAAAATAATAGACAAGAATAATAGACCAGCCAAGGGGAAAGAAGCAGTACAGGCATCTCACAAACGTGCGTCTAGACTTATTAAAATACTGAATAAAAAAGGCGCAAAAGGCAACAAAAAACTATTTCATCAAAGCCACAAAATTCTCCTTCTTGTCAATGAAAAAGGGATGCCATAAACTGTGTGAAAAACTGCATTCATCTCCTTCTGTGTGTCAGGAGGAGGCAGAGACATCAATTACACTCAACAATTGATAACATTTTAAACAGTAACTCGTACTTTTTACCTTATATTACATTATGAAACTGCAATTTCATGCCGCACTTACATGTCAGAATGAACAAACCCATTTGATTTCCATAACTGTTCTGGAATCACAATTTAACCATCTAGTGCCCAATTAAGGAACAGGATTCAGTTTGTAATACTCGTTTGTTTTGAAGTCTTGACAACTGCTGAGAAACAACAGCCCGTATAAGGTGTGTTTAAAATTAAAGCTGCATTGATGTGCTTTCTTGTCTTCTGGAGGAGTAGAGATTTGAATCAGCCAGATGGGGCCGTCATCAGTTTCTCTCTCTCTCTCTCTCTCTCTCTCTCTCTCTCTCTCTCTCTCACTCTCTCTCTACAGTTTGCACAGTTCGTTTCACAGATGGTTACCTACAACAGGAAAGGAAGCCAATTTTCTGTATTTTTTATTCCTAGCAATGCTTCTATGCAGTGCAGCTTCAACCAATTAATTGGCAGCAGAGTCTGAATGGCAAGAAAGCAGTCGGGACCATCCCTTCCACCCCGCATCAAGCAGCCCAAAAAAGTCCCAGGATTAAGTTACAAAAGCAGGAGGCCAAAGCGCTGTCAAGTCTGCCTGCTTCAGCGCTTACCTCATTTCCTGCCAACAGCTGGCTTCTGAAAGAGAGTGAAATATAGCTTTAATAAAGAGGAAAATTAAGTCATTTGTCTTCAAATCCATAATCTTTTTTTGTTCTTAAGTTGAATCAGTTTACACCCCCTGAAAACTTCTTAAGTAGCTCTGTGGATAATGCAGTCAAGCCCATTTTTTTCTTCCACATATGACAATGAGCCCTTGAGAATTCTGATCTGCAGCAGCAATATATGCTTAGCAATTGCTGGTTTGGGACAATGTAGTTCTTGAACTGCAGTCCTTTCCCAGACAGTGTAGAGGAGGATAAAAAATCCCTGCGCTAAGCTATAATGAATCTCATCACGGTGCATCATTGCTTTTTCCCCCGCGGTTCAAGGCAGAATGGGAGTAATTAGGTAAGCTTGGCACATATGGTGGTAAAACAGGAAATAAGAATTTCCCTGTTTTTTCAGTACCAGTCAGAGGGCATGTCACAAAATTATATTTGACTAAAAGTAGGTACATCTACAAGTAAGTATATTGGATAACTAACAATGCAATGCCAATCAGACAAAGGATCTTTAAGATATGCAAACAAATAGCTCTAACACAGTTACCCTATGGCCTATTTATCTGTTTCCATATCTGCCCATCTATGGTGCAGGGTGATAGTGAGCCTGGAGCCTAATGCAGGAAGTATAGGACATAAGTCAGAAGAATACCCTGGATGGGATGCTGGTCCATTCTAGGGTACGCAATCGCACAGCTTTAATATACATTAATAAGAAATATGATGATTAATATGATTAAACAATTATGTTTGTTATTATCATATGACGATTGTCATTAATGTATTTTAAAGTTGTTAAGGTATGTTAGTATGTTCATATACTTGCATACTGCTTATGAATATCCTATGAATGCATTATAAAGGCACTCTGAATGTTCAATGAATGCATTATAAAGGCATTATGAACGTGCAGTTAATGCAAAGTGTTATCCAATTTAGAGACACTAATTTTGGACCTTGGGCAAAAACAGGAGGGTCTGCAGGAAAGGCATGCAAAAACATACAAATGCTTAATCATCTGTATGTGATCTGTGATGGAATGGCATCCCAAGTAGGGTGTCCCCTGCCTCAAACCCTGTGCCTCCTGGGACCACTTCCAGGCTCACATAATGAATATACAAGGTAGCTTCTAGGAAAACAATTCTGGTCCCTATCACGCTTAATAATAACCACACACATGCTACATCATTGAAACTGTGCTGCAGTGACGAAGGGCAAATACATTGCATTTTTCCTAAAGAACTGGGAAAAAAGATTGAATCTAGCATGTTATTAAAGAAAGTACAAGGATCAGGAATCATGCCCTCAATTTCTTCTGGTTTTGAAATCTGGCAGAGGGATTACAAGAATTTAATAGGTGATTCAGGGCCCCCTATGTTATCGCAAATAGGCAGGCAATTTTAATGACTGAAAGAAACAGTCCCTTCAGTAAGGTTCAGAAAGGAATCCCCCTGGAAGCTTCCAGAGAGCCAGGTCACCTCCAACTCAATGGATACTTAACTGAATAAATCCTTGGACCTCAATGGAAGCCTACCGTGGATCTCAAGACTCCTAGAAGAACTCATGTGCCTTCTTTATTGTTTAATCTCTGAATACTGGTGCTACCATTTCTTACTACAAGTAATTGGATTTTGCTCATAAATATTTTGCCAGTGTATTATACAAAATCACAATGTTATAAATACGTTATGCTTCCTTGTTTAGCATAAATCAGTACCCATGTGCTTTTTAGACTTTGTATATGTAAATGTTGAAAGCCGGGTATCAACATTTTTATATACAGCATACTAAATCTAGCTATCGTGGTCATTAGGAGTGTGTGTAAAGTTCATTCGCAATTATGAAATTGGCCAGACCTCAGTACGTGCCTCTTTCAGTTTAACAAAGCTATTCCTGACTTGTATAATGTTAGCATAAATGGGGTTTGGTAATCGGACTCCCAAAGCAAGGCTTATTTTTCCTCCAATAACTACCATCAGAGTTGCTTTCTCTCTTCTGTTGTCTTTTTTCCTCTGTTTTTTTCTTTTTTCTTCTATATAACATTCACTTTTGTTACATAAATCTAGGATGCCATTTTTACTCTGGGTCAACTCTGTTGATAAGGGTGTTATATAAAAAGAAATGGAACCCTCCTACCTGTGTCATAATTAAGTTGCCCTGCATATTCTTGAATTGTACAGAAAGACAACTCCAGCAGAGATTTTTCTCTTTAGTACTTTTTTGTAGTAATAATCATTCTTTCTCATCCCACTGTCCTCTCTTGGAGAAATCGAGGTGTGGGTGTCTTCTTAAAATTTCAGTGCTCTTGTTCGTGCTTTTTTTTGTGTGTGTACTTATGTGTGGGCTGTATGGAAATCTTCATGTAGAAGAACCAGCTGGGCTACTTACTGGACACTTTTTTCCTTGTAAAGACTAGAAACAATAGCACTGTACATTAGCAGCGAAACAAACACAACCACAAACAGGATGACTGTGATCAACAGAGTCACGTCCAGTTCCCCTGCTGAAGAGATCTGGAGAATGTTTGTTATCCAAGGGTGTAGATTTGGCTTCAGCATTGGTAGGGACCAAATCAACCTTGAAACCCCCCCCCCAAACACACACAGCACTCCCACAATATTGGTAGGGACATGTCCCTATCATCCATACCCAAATCTACACCCTTGATGTTGTTATAGAACATAACTCAAGTCAAATCAAGTCGCGTTATTTCAGGGCTATTCAAATCACGGTCCTGAAGGTCTGACCACTGCTGATTTTCCAGCCTTCCTTTACCTGTGAGCCAGGTGTGAAGCCTCTGTGGCCAATCAGAATCAGTAATTATTAAACTAACTACCTGGGAGAACTGAAAACAAGGCCTGGATTTGGAATGAAGAGCCAGATTTGAAGAGCCCTGCTCATTTGTCATTCACACGCATGAAACAAAATTGCGCTTCTGCAGAGTATCGAACAGTTAGAACAAAGAACGGTTAAAAAATAAATACTGAACGATAGATACTGGAAAAAAACAAGAACCACAACAATAACTTAGTGCAAGTCATCTGTAACCTACTTAAAAAAAACAAATATTGCCTGGTAAGGCTCACCGACAATCAGAAAGATTATGCTGTTTTGGGGCGATTGTAGAGAAAGCACAGAGGCAAGACATTCCACGGTGGCACTCTCTTCTGCCCAGAAGCCTAAAGAACTGGTGGAGTTGAGCAGCCCGCTGGAGGCCACAGTGCTGGTGTTGTAACCAGCCTCCTCCACCTCCGTGCCGTTCACTTTCCATCGAACCGTGGACTCGGGGTTCCAGGCAAAGACTTGGCACTGCAAGTAGGCCTTTTCCCCCCAACTCTGCGTAACATCTCACCCTAGGACTTCCACACTCCCGATCACTGTGGAGGAGCAGAAGTGAACTTGTCAGATATAACACAACATATGTCACAGTTCCCTTTTGTATTTTATGGTTGACCTGTTTTGATTAGTGTTGATTACTTCTGACAAAATGAACATGTGAGACAGAAAGAAAGAGACTAAACTGTATGTGTGATTATGTAGGTCATGTTTGTGTGTGTTTCTGCTTGTTTTCTATTAAATTATGCTAATATTTATCATGAATGTTCTTCACGCAGTATTTATTTTATCAATTTTCCTTGAATTTCTCAGAATGGATCTGAATGTTCCTATTCCAGTATAGTCAAAAGTGTCTCAATATAGTCTATCTATCCATCCATCTTCCAACTGAGTTGCAGGGTATCTCAAAATAGTCTGTCTTTGAATCCAGGGATGCATTTTTCCTGTCTTTGGAGAAGAACCCTAAGATGTGTGGCTCCTAATCCCATTGATTGTGACTATAGAGCTTGTGAAGATGAATGACTTTACAGTGAGGGGGGAATTTCATCGTCTGCCTAAATTATTTATGTGCCATGCAGGATCTCCATTTACAAAAGAGAAAAAAAGTTGAGTAATGCAAATAATGCCAAAATTAAATTAATTGTTTGGCAGACATTTTTTCCAAAACGACCTATTAGGTTTCATTGCAATTTTACTTTCTGGTACAGCCAGATATTTCAGTGAAATAGTTTAAGTTAAAGAGTTTGCTGTAACATACAAATGATATGCTTTTTCAAACCAGTTATTATTTGTTTAACTTATATAGTGCAGTTATAGTCCACTGATTATCAGGTTTCAGTTTACTAATATTATCCCATAACTCCAAATAAACTGGTTCCTGTAGTTTATCTTAGAATGATTAACGACACCTCAGTATGACTCTCTTCATGATTTAGTTTCTTCAAGGGCAGTGTCACAAACTTTGATCAGCCAGCTGGCGTGAGACTGTCAATTCAAGATGAGCCTGCACATTCATTTAGATGTATGTAACAGTTTCATTAACTTGAAAATAGTCTGTAGGATCTGTAAACTATCCCAACGCTTTTGATGCAGCTAATTTTAGGTTTATAATGGAATAACATAAACTTACTATAAGATTTCTCGCATGAGGGTGTGAGTCGGAAAGGGTGAGTGCCACGCCAGATGCGTGACAGTTGGCCACCCTTAAGGGTATCAAGTCTTGTGTGTTTTCTTCAGTACTCATATGTTTATTGACCACTGAATTTCTCAGTATATACATATATATTTGTGCTTGTGTTTTGTTTTCTATATGGACATTCATACTGGATAATTAACGCTGAGAATAAAATATAGAAAGTGTACAGTGTGGATTTGCAGCTGCTTTCCACTAGTATATTGGAGTCAACAGGGTACAAATCACCAGCATAGTTGCTGACTGTGGGATGGGAATGGCGAGATGCACAATTAATTAAACAAGTCTGTCAGCGCAGAAAATTCCTCTCCATCTACAATGAAGTATTTTATCTACCATACCCTATTGTTAATGGGTATATATGTCAGTGGGAATCTGTAGCGTCATCAATAAAGCGCTTTGGTATGTAATATATTGGAGGCAATGGGGCATCGTTTTTGCCTGCCCCGCTCCCCCCCAGAGATTCTTTCATGGGCTTATCAGCTGAACTGTCACTTTGTGGCGGGAGGTGAATTAGCCGAATGATAGCTGTGGGGGGTGGAGGAGGGGATTGGGTTGCCAGGTACGGTTTCAAAACGAACATAGAAGTCGGCCGCAGTGACCGATACTCCATTCAGTGAGAAACAGGGCACCCCGAGGGGGTCGCCAGATAATTTGGAGGGGTCACATGATGCGTTTATGTTTCTGTATTTTATTTGAAATCTTTTACTGGAACCCAGGCTTGTGTTTTATACATATTACTAAGAATTTATTTGTGTGGAAGTGTGGGTGCAGGTTTTTGGGATGACCTCTCAATCAGCCAATAACAGTGGGTTACAGCTGAGAACCACTGTTTACTTATTGGCTGAGTGAGAGGTCATCCCAAAAACCCACACCCACACCAGCCCTCCGTGGATCAGGTTCCCCACCCCTGCTTTAGACTGTGGCAAGAAATCAGAGAATCTTGAAGAAAGCTGCCCTACGCAGGGAAAATATGCAAACCACACATACAAAGCAAAGGTGGGATCCAAATGCACAAAAACGTTGCTCCTTATTATAAAATGGAATGGATAGTTAGCTAACTATCCATTATAGCTAACTCCCGCAACACCATAGCAGAGCTGTGCGGTATGCACGCTGTGCAGCTGCAAATTGGAACCAGCTATTCCAGGTGGTGAAGTCTAGTCAACGGATCATTGGGGCTGACCTCCTGAACTTGGACAGTGTCTATCTGTTGACAGTTGATCTTAAGCTATTTAAATATACTTTGAATTTATAATAAGAAACTCATCAACATGACTGGAATCCCATTCAGCTTGTCCATTGCCTTGTACTCTATGCTTATAGGAATAGGCTCAAAAGGACCTTGTACTGGGATAAGCACTTATGGATGGTAGAAGGAAGGATGAATGGATGAATAGATATCAAAGGTATTTGAGCAGTTCATTCACGCTCCTGGAAAATACTACAGTGCTGTACTTGCACCACATTACAATAGTTCCATTATGATTTGCATAAAAAGGTAGTATAATTCAATTGTAAACCAAAAATGTTTTATATAAAAATATCAGCTGAGTAACTGCATGTGTTTAACCTACTGTCTCACGTCATTGTCGTCTGTGTGACCGATTAAGCCCATTTTGAGCTGTTCTGTTTCTAGAGGAAGTGACAAGTAAATAAGAGCAGATCCGATGGGCTTCAATTGAAGGACAGAGAGATAAGTGCCAGGGGGGTCTGTAATGCTATGGAAAGAGTGCTGCTCAAATAGCATTTTACACTCAGCTTACCCAGATTTGTTAAGACCGGGCCAGCTGAATGGCCATAGAGCATAAGCAGCATGTTGTGTGTGAACCATTAAAAGTTCAAGACCCTTATTTATATCCACACAATCAATTTCCAACCTATCTCATTCTGGCTCTGTCAAATACCAGCAGTATGCAAAAAAAAAACATACACTGCAGCAGATTCGCCATGAAGCTTTGCACATCATATATAACTATCAGGGCTATTTTCATGCATTTAAATCCTCTGTTTTATACACACACATATACACGTGTGTGCGTGTGTGTATTTTTTTTTTCAATCAATCAAAAGAAATGAAATAGTAGACGTAGCAGACAACGGCTTCGTGGCTTTTGAACATCCTGAATTTGTCTGCTGGCGTCGCTGTATTTTATCAGAAATCTTCTACTGGAATCCAGGCTTGTGTTTTATAAATATTACTAAGAATTTGTTTATGTTGCACCGTCACAAACAGTAGGAGCCTATATGCTGATTTCTGATGCATCACATCACACAAAGCTAAACATATCAACTAGCCATAATGCTCAGTTCTTGTAAAGCTCTTTCAATATTCATGAATATTAATATATATTACAGCAATCCAAACACTGGCTGCAATAAAATTGTGATCTTATTGATTCAAACTGGAGCTGCTTTGTCATCGTATTTCCTTTGAGCAGTTTGTGTTCTTAAGCATTATACTCCTCTGCAGGGGATATTATAGGATTTGACTCCTTGGGGAGGCTCAGCCCCAAGTTGGGTTGGCAATTTCAATGTGAAGAAATTTGGGACACCACCCACTGGGGCCCCGTCACAAAAAATCAGCTGGATGGGGGGGTCCTGGCTATAAAATATGTACAAAATGTGTATGAATAGATGGGACAAATCGCTAAACAGATTTAGAAAAATCATTTTAGGGGGGCTTGGACAAAAAATATGGTGGCTGATGATATACTTGAATTGGCTATACTCTTCTGACTAAGGTGGGCAGTCTCCTGACAAAAGTGTGTTTATATTTCCCTTTGTTTGTACCTTCTGGGTACTTGATCTCCTGTTGGAGGGCGAAACAATTTAATTTCCTGCTGCAGCAGCAGATTAAAATAAATGCAGTGTTTACAGTTCAAGCAAACAGAGCAATAGCCTCAGACAGCATTGTCAAAGAGGGTAACTGACCTTGGACCGATAGCGTTGTAGTTTCCCTTCGCATCTTTTGGAGGTTACAGGTGACAGACCCGGTGTGGTTCTGCACCATACTCTTGATGACGAACTCCCAGGTGGTGAGAGAGAACGTTGAACGGTTCACCATGTGGAATGTCTCACTGCTGCCGAGGACGCCATGCTTTGCCAAAACGGTCAGCGACACGCTGCCATTCAGCAGCCAGGACATGACGTCCCAGAATACAGTGGTGCTGTAGTTGAAACTAGCTTGGGAACCATTGACCACAGCAGTATGTTTGGGCCCCAGCTACATTGAGCTCAGTGCTTCTGGTAACAGAATAAAGGCGTTTTAGCATTAAGAAGGCAAAGCTACCAAACACTAAATAGATCATATCCATACAGCAGATTTGTTAGATACACAGAAATTAATATCCTTTTTATCTTGGAAAGGGTATGACAACATCATCTACTTGTCTCAGAATTATGGGACATACTGGCATTTGTGGTATATGAGCCAAAAAACAGTGATTTAATAATAAGACTGAAAAGGGTTTGATTCATGTGCGTTACAAAGTACTTTTATTGCAGCAGTAGTAGCGATATTGCAGTCATTCATCGCTTAACAAGAGGGATACACTCTGAGAAATGTGGCGTTAGGCAATTTCAAATATCATGGATTCTACTTACACAACCCTAGATGGTATAGCCTAATACTCACCTAGGCTATAGTCTATGAAAATCTATGAACACATTCATAACACATCATAATGAATTCATAAAGCATTATAAACATGGCTATAAATATTTATAACAAGGCATAAGACATTATAGCCATGTTTATTACGCATTATGACTGCCTTATGAAGCTCTCGTCTATAATGCACTATAGATACTTTCATAATGAAGTACAAAGCATCATTAATTCTTATACCGACCATTATAATGCATTATGAAGGTACTTACACTCACCTAAAGGATTATTAGGAACACCATACTAATACGGTGTTTGACCCCCTTTCGCCTTCAGAACTGCC
>JAAGVU020000036.1:10438716-10455428 GCA_011763525.2 Mormyrus iriodes | reverse complement strand
ATTGGTTGATTAGATAATTGCATTAATGAGAAATTGAACAGGTGTTCCTAATAATCCTTTAGGTGAGTGTATATTGCATTATAGATGAGAGGTTCACTGGAGCTTATGAAATATTATAATCAACACTATAATGCCTTCCATCCATCCATCCATTTTCTGTAACAGTCCTATTCATTTTACATATGTCACTAGGGGATAGGAATTTTTGAGCTCCATTATTACCTTATGGGACCACTCATATAGGCAGTCCACCATTGACTGAAAAGCAGTTGAAAACCAGAGAAATTGTCATGATAAAAACTTAACATGGACTGGAGCGTTTTGAGAAGGCACACACCAAAAAACATGACAAAGATGGAACTAGAGCCAAAAGTAAACCCACAACGTTGGGGTTGTAAAGCATACCTATTCTGATCAATTAAACAATATATATTAAAAAAGACTCTGCTGCTTAGTGAGATATGTCCCTTCAGCTCACAAATTCTCTGCTGCCCTGATGTTGACAAGTAACAGATTAGGGTCCAAAATGGAAACTAGGACACTGGGGATTTGTGGTTTAGATAAACGAGATCTGTCTAATTAGCCAGCCTGCTCTAGGCACCCAGGCACTGTGTGGGTGACATGGTACATAAGACAAAGAAGAAATGGCCGGCTCTTTGTTTAAATGTATCCTGGAGAGAGCTACTTTGATTAGCCAAATACAAAGTAATGTGTGAATCCTTTGACAAGGTAGGGGAGAATAATTCACTTGTTCTGAAATATTCACTTCCCTATGCACTATTACAAAGTTTATTCTCACCTGTGCCGCAGTAATTGTCTTTCCAAAGAAGAGGATTATAATTCTATGCTACATCATGTTAGAATGTGGCATGCAATTCTGTATGCCCAGTGGGTTAGGCCTCTGTGCTTGTGATCGAAAGATTAAATTCAGTCCTCGGCAGAACAGTCACCTGTCCATTGGGCCCTTAATTCCTCAAAATGCTGACCCTGCACTCTGATCTCAAGCTTCACTCTCACCTATATAATGCTTCAAATGTCCATTGAATACACTTCATGCGCAACCATATCCATGTAATACAATCAGCTAAACAGCTCTTTACTGTTAAGCAGATTAGAACTTTTGCAGAGTGATGACTCTAAAGCATGTTATTTTCGTGTCTAGAAGCCAAAGGACTTGAGGGCAGATGTCACGAAAACAAATAGGTGCTTTATTGAATAATACAAAAGCAGGGAAACAAAACAGGACCGTAAGGGATCAAACTGGGAAGGTTTAACACAGGAATGGGCACAGGCAACAGGAGGACGGACGTTAGTCACTGGACTGGGGATGACGAGCCAAACAGGTACTTAAGTGCAAAAAACTAACAAGGAGCTAACTAGAGGCAGCTGGGAATGATTTCCACACAAGGGTTAGGAATGAGAGACAAAAGGCTGATTATAGCTATGACAGGGAGGAAACAGGCATGGATATAACAATTGAATGCTAATTAATTGTGTGAAGTTGCTATAGGCAAGAAATTCAGAATTACTAAAAATCCAGTTATGTTTTGACACTAATCTCACATAATGAAAAATGGACATTATAGAACAGCAGCAATTAAGTTCAGAGTGAGGAGGTTACCCTCCAGTATATCTGACCCCCTCATCTATGCTCTGGTCCAGTAAAAGGATTAAGATGAAAACCGCATGCATGATATCAAAGCATTTCTTAAAGCTGAAAGAAAACAGGCATGAGTACGTCAGTTAGGCAACCATCCCCAACACTTACTTACCCACCCATGTGAAGGGAGTTAAAAATACAAGTACAAGCATATGTTTTTTGAGTATATGGGAACAGTTCTTGATCACCTAAGGACAGTTCTGGGCCGGGAAGAGTGCAGGTTTAATGGTCCAGATTCAGCTGGCAGGGACACCAAAAAACCGGGTGTAATCCCTTTCTGGCGACTGAGTTAAGTTACACAGAGTCCAAGATCTGGTGGTAATGAATAGTGATGGGCAAATGAAGCTTCATGAACCATTTGCTGTATTTTCTGACTTCACTAGATGGCACTCTCTGTTCATTAAAGAGCTTAAAGCATGCCCCAAAGCAAACTAAGAGCACCATCTAGTAGGGTCAAAAAATACAGCAAATGCTTCATAAAGCTTATTTGCCCATCACTAGTAATTAATCATTGAATTTCACAATACTCCGATTAGCTTGCGGGGAGCTAAGAATCCTCTGGAACTAATCAAAATTACACGTCAGTCCCTCCACTGCTCTATTCCCAACTCGACATAAAGAGATGTAACATACAGTAAATTCTCTTGCTTCCCTCGTTGTCCATATGCAATATACAGCAGTGACTGCTTTTTTAGCTAGGGCTGCCCTCCATGCTTTGGTAAAAAGCTATTTTGTTGTCAGTTGAATAAGGACCTTCAAACTGGCCCTGACCTAAAGAAACCTGAGGCTTTTGACCGAAACAAACATCTATCAGCCTCATTGAAGTTGCTGCAATTGAAAACAAATAACTCATGTGAGACTGCGTTTCACAGAGACCTAAAAATCGCCGACCAGACAGAAAATGTGTGGGCTTTCTGGTCATCCATATTGATGTTCTCACTTCTAAAGAAACCTCCGGAATGTTAAGTTCCCCAAAATTTAGTGGCTCATATATAGCTCTTGCTTTGCAACTCCACTCAGACACTTGCCAGCAAAAAGACAACTTTCATCATGATAAGATTAACTGCAAAGAAGAAGAAGAATGGACGATACTCCTAAAGTAGCTCAAAGTAAAACACCTTGCTTTATTTTTCTTGCAGGATCATAAAACACGCTTCCATGAGAGAATGGCTGCCCTACACTGACTTTGTTTTTTTCTGAAAATCACCAAGTGAGGCTTATATAGTATATTAAAAACAGCACTTAAACAGAGATACATTTTATTACTAACATTCAGATATAAGTAGGCCTGTCTTTCTCCTTCTATTTGATCTGCATTCTACATACATTCTACACAGAAGTATAGGGCTTTTTCAGATATTTCACTTATGTAACTCCAGATCTATGTGGAAAACTACTAGTTAAAAAATGATCTGTGATACCAGTCCAAGTGGGACCTTGTTTAAGTTACATATAGTTTTCTGACAGCTCACGGATATTTCACTAGTCTATTGATTTCCACAATCCATTGTGGAAGTCTTTTCTCCTGCGTTAATGCTTAATAGATATCAGTGACTCATCAACACAATGTTCCTGTTTAACTGGACCCCCAACTTTTTTCTAAAATTTCTCATATGTATCCATACACAGGGTAATTCTTGTACGGAAAGCTCTTCGACATCTCTGTATCGCAGTTACTTTGTCGGTCAACGTGGGCTATATCCTGAAAATATTTTTTTTTCAGGATTGCCTTTGACCAAATTGATGTAGTTTTGAAAATCTTTAACAAAAAAAATCAATGCATCAAACAATACAGGATTACACCTAAAAGCACAACAGAGAAAAATAACTCAAATATGCTACATCTCTGCCCAGTTGCTTAAAAGAAATCCATTTCTCAGTTTTTTGTACATTAAAGATGCATTTATAGGTTTTTTGAAGAAAAAGAAACAATAGCCAAAGAGAACAATCACTAACAAAATTTTATTGAAATTTTCTTTACACCTAGGGATACCTAGAATCAATTTTTTTTTTATTTGACAAAGTGCATTCAACAGTTTGTGTATTTGGATGAAAACACAGTCTCAATGGATTATGGCATTTATAAAGTAGTGTGGTCTCATACACTCCAGCCAAATATCTTTTAACTTTTCCCTCCTTTTCCTTCTCTCTGCATTAATGCGAGTGCATTCAAGCAGAACTAACGGAGATGGGGCTTTTCCTGCAAGCTGCGTTTGAGGAAACTGATGAATCCAGGCATGTTTTGAGTAGCAGTAATATATGCCAACAAACATACTTACCAAACTACAGTGTGCAAAACTACAGTGCAAATTTTTTCAGTTACCTACAGGGAGGGTGATTATTTCTAGATTTCATTACAATGTTTCTGTATAACATTCATGAGAGACGTTCTTATGGCAGCCTAGACAGTAACTTCAAGTTGGTGAGTCTGCGTTAACCATTTGCTATTACTATATCTTAGGAGTAAATAAACAGTGGAGGTATGGCATACACTGTACAGTATAGTTACAGGAACTCCTATTTCAGACTCTGACTGCAACAACTGCATTCGCTTACACTGCAAGCAAAATAATTTCTCAAAAATGTTGCTTTGTATTAACTAAATAAAATCTACCTACATTCTATAATTTGTATATAGTACAGAAATCACTAAATAATCAATGTAAAATTATGTGAAATTAATTAAAAATGTATGCTGCAGTTTGTATACTTGTTTAAAAGGCTGTTGGATAGAAATTTTAAGAGACAACCAACATCAGAGCTGAAATTATAAGAGCAGTTTCAGCATTCAGTCTGTATTTTCTGAGATAATTATAATATGTATGGTATGATATGGTATGGTACAGTAATAGTTGTTGCTGAGGACTCAATCGAAATCGAGCTGGAGTACAGTATGGTCAAGTGCACAATATGGTCATCGAGGTCTGACAGTGGTGTGACGGGATTTTCCCTCTGTGCAAAGGAAAGGTGACAAGGTGGGGACATGGAGATGGGGGGGGGGTGATGGCTGAAAGGTCATTCCTGGCAGGGGTGGCCTCTCTTAACTGGAAGAAAAACAAAAAATCAAGGTCATACGTAAAGCTTTCAGCAGTGCACGGCAGGTCCCGCAACCCCTACCACGCGCCGCCAGCCGAGTTTTCCACCCGCAGTTAGACGCAGTTGTTTTGCTCCCCGACTCCACCAGAGAGGCACAGAGTCCTGCAACAGGGCTCTGGAAATGATGGAATGACGGGCAATGCACGCAGCTTCTCAGATTATCTTGACTGGCAAGGGAGGAAAGAGATATTTATGAGATGTGATTAAAACTGAAAATTTAGTGTTCGAGGCATTTCCCTGCTGCCTGAGCCCACCAGAGGAGCAAATTTGAGGAAACTTTCTGGTAAATATTCCAATGTATGCTGGTTTGTTCATTAATCTGACCAAGCTGACTAAGAGCAGTGGCAAAGACTTCCTTTTTCTGTTAAATCAAGGGTAGGCATGAGCCCAGAGCGTGGTCCTGATACTATCATCCCACGGTGGATACAGGATTTCCAGCTCTCCTTCAATCCTCCAACAGCATCAGCAAAAATGAGAGGTAACTAAGAGAGTCAAATCACAGTGTTCATTATGTTAAATGGAATATTTTGGCAGAATGAGAACCTGGGCATGGCTGGTTGGTTATGACTGAGACCAAAGACCCCTGCTTGAGACTAATTTTCAATGCCCGTTCAAGGGCACTAGACAGAGGACTCTGGCCTACTGGTTTAAGATCCAATGAAGTGGAAGGCTCGTTAGCAGTTTTAGATCTATGATCATAGCTCTGCTATATCAGCAGGCAGTGCCGAGTGGACAAAAGTAAATCGTAATATTGTAACGAAGCCAACGAGCATTGCAAAATAGCTTTATGAGTCTGAGTATTGCTTAGACAGCCCTGAGTGTTCCCTAGCTGTGCCACTGTTTACAGAGATAGTGCTTTGTGTCTTATTCTCAGCCATAAAGAATTGCTTCAATACACTCTCTTACCCAAATGACTTTGAATATTATACAAGTTAATCCTTCTGACAAAACATGGCAAAACAAATGAATATTATGAAATAGGTATGCAGTATTTCTTATATAGTAATCAAGTAATGTGCCATATGGTCTGAAGAAGGAAGAAAAAATATATTAAGGTTATACTTCACGGGGTGTAAAACAGAAATGACATTAGTGATATTAGTAATAATGTGCTATATACATCGTATACTTTTCTTGCTTACATGCAAGATTCCCTCGGAAATTATAAATCTGGCAAGCCAGATTTACGTTTGTTTATACAGGCATGCTCATCTCTTTCTTCTGTGTAGATTAATTTCACGTAACACCACCCCGCTCACAGAAATTCTGGTAACTGCATTAGCTGTATCGCCATAATCCCATATCACCACCCAGTGGTCCAATAGGGTAGGATTTTCAAAGAGTTTTCTTACCTTTACAATGCATAGACGAATATGAATTCTAGCCCCTACTATTAGTCTGCTTCGTCCTGTTGTAAAAAAAGAAGGTTTATCAGGATAGAATACATGTAAAGGCAGTTAAAAATGTGACATTTAAATGCATCGAAAAGTCAAAGATGGGAACTGCTTGATTTGCTGCTGTTTATGCCAAATGATGACTGTTCTTGAGCAAGATCATTCATTTAATACATGTTAACAAGATAGCCTTTGTGGTATAATGTCTCTAGTAACTGACAATCTTTCTGCAAAAGAACATATTGAGCTACCATTTGCCAAAGACACAGAAGGCTCCAGGGAAGCAGGTTGTGATATATTCAACCTGGCTACAAGCAACTATTACAAGTTTTGGTGCCCCTCCATGGAGTCAAAAAGGTCCAAATCTGAATTTATTCGAAGGTTGCCATTTCTACCTCCGCGTCTGCCCCTTCATCTTCTTCCTCCTTGCCAGGAGTAGAGAGAGAAAGATGGATTGTGATAACAGATGGCAAGTGGAGAATATGGGTGGGTTAGTGTATGGAGAAATGAAGGGTTTGGTTGGTCAAATCGGTGAGCATCAGTAGATACAAAAAGAGAAGATCAAATTAGTTAAGTGGGAGAGAAGGGTTTAGCCCTAGAATTAAAACAGAACTTGATAAACTTCATTCAACCAATGACATATTGAGAACAGTGACGACATTTATAGGACTATGGTGGGAAGAGGAGATTAAACTTCACCAGCCCACATTCATCGTGTTAACTGAGCACCAGATGTACAGAAGCAATTTCTGGAAGTGCCGTGTCAAATGCCAAAGAGCAAGAAATGAGGTCCAAAGTTCTTGGATCAATCCAAGGACCCTAGGAGACCTGGGACCCCATTCAAACACCAAGTTATACTATGCACTGGCAAAGCTGTGAGGTTTATAGTGTCACCTCTCCATGTCATTGATGTTTTATGGCCCACGGAAATAGCTTTTAAAATGCACTAAAGTTGTAAGCAGTTGGGAAAATAGCCACATTAAGGATGCAATCATAACATTCTAGAACAAGCATACAGAACCAATTAAACAGAGACAATACAAAGAACTGTTTGAGTGAATCCCAAATCTCTGCATTTAGCTTGTTAGCTGCCCTAAATCACACCATGCTACTAACTATACAAACATGATTATATACAGAATATACCTCTGACACTGGTGCTTCTTCTTCTTCCTACAGAAGGGGATATTTTTCACCCATTGAAATAAATAAATGATCTGAATTGAAAATAATCACTAACCACAGACTGCAGTCATACAATACAGTTATACTGTATGTTCTGCATGTCACTGTGAATAAGACGAGAGGGAATGAAGTATATCATCATGTATCCACCAATGGGTCAAGCCGCTGTCGAGCACATATTTTAAATCTAGGATAAAAGTCATGTAGAGTGATGCCGGATATCTACACTGTAGGAGAATCACAATCCATGCTGCTCAAGTGAGCAGGTTTCATATGCCTTTAGGGACACGTGATCACCAGGAAGCTACCTCGCTGATCAGATCCTCGGGTTCCTGTGTTGGAAACGAAGGGGGTTGGGGGAGGTTAAAAGAGGAGAGGGAAGACAAAAGATAAGGCTGGAGTACAGGGACTGGTGCATGAGGAAGCATTGGGAGCACTGGTTGACAAATCTTCATTGAGTATCTTGATGTTAAGCTACACTATTACACCATCCATGTCCAATACACAGCAGGTTTCAATCAAGCATTCTTGAAGCGACATCTGGGTCTTGTGGTAACAGTTCCTGACATTCTAGACTGTTGTCTGTCAAAGAAAGGCTTGATAACATGCTCAATATGAAGGCTTGGGGAGCCAGTGCCAGACAAACTGCAATATGGATATGTAGCTGTGTCACTGATGGGGGGGGCGGCCAATTTACCTAGTCTCAGTCAAAGTAGCAGAGCAGCTAAGGACTGGAAAAATAGGCAGAACAACCAAAGACAGGGAAGCAGGAGAGATTGTGCTATGCAAAGAGATGATAGGGTGCAACAAGGACTGAAAAAAGAAAGGAATGGCTGAGCTCAACTATAAAATAACACAGATCTACCTTAAGTTGTTGCAGTTCATCTTCTTCCTGGAAGGCAGAGGGGACCGTGTCAGCAGAGCATGCAAAAGTGGAGAGAAAGAGGGACATGCGCTTGGGGAAAAAAACAGACAACGGAATGCAGGTGGGAATTTGAGAGGACAGGAAACGGGCACTGACTATGAAGAAAGTCAGAAAAGTACAGGGTTAGATGGGAGCAAACACAGGCTGAGAAACCTTGGCGCAAGAACACAAAGCAGTGTTCTTCTTCTGAACCAAGGGCTTGACCACACAAGAGACAGCTAGGAGAGAGGAGGGAAAGAGGTTTACGGTTTAGGGTCCAAGTTACCTCAGACACACAGAGATCCTCTTCTCCCTTAAAAAAACCAAATGATGGGACGGAGGAAAAGAAGGTGTTTAGCACACGTGGAATTGACCGATGGGGCAAGGAAAACAGCAACTCTAACCATGGGGACTTTCTCAAGGTCATGTACATATTAATGCATTCTGGGTTTCAGTGCATAACCAAACATATCAACAGAGGGACAAATACCCTCCTTAGATCCAGCAATTCATTTTTGTCCTCTGTAGAGGAAATTATGTATTTGCCCATATCTCTTATACAATACATGCCGCTCTATTAAGTCCTGTTGTTCCTTAATGAGGACAATTAGGTCTTTAGGCGGGCATCATGAGTGTGGGATGTGCTTTTTACCATCCCAAAAAAATTCCATCCATGTCTTGCACCAGCTTGTCATATTCAGGTTGCGGGGCTCTGAAGCTTATCCTTGAAGCTATGGGCAGAAGGCAGGGAATGACCCATGACAGGGCGGCAACCCACACAGTCAAATCTATGGACAATTTGGTAACAGCACTTCAAATTCAAAAAACTTTTTTTCCCCTGGATCGCAGGAGGATATCAGACTTGAGAATATGTAATTGGTTTGCACTCTTTTTTGCAAAACAACCCAACTGTAAATCTTTTTTACATACCTGCTCTGCAAAACTAACAAAGTTCAAATTACTACAAGACATAACATAGTAACAAAACATTCCAAGAAACCCAAACCTAAAAAGCAAGCCACACTGCCCTTTCAACCTTCTGTTCATGAATAAAATGAATTTTAAATGATACATACTGCAACAACACAGCAAGATATGATGTTAGTGGGAATGTTTCTGCTAAATATTTGATTAACTCAAACATGTGTTCATTTTGCTAAGAAATAAAACCAGTGGGGGAGAAGAAACAGGTGTTAAGATGGTAAATGACATCACAGCTTTCATAAAACAAACCAAAATCAGTATACCTCTGACCCCTGTTGATTATCTTCTTCCTAAAAAGGAATGTCAACTATATTGGTAAAACGCATGAAGCTTAAGAGGTACTAGTATCAACATTAAGGTGGTAAATTTGCCATTAACCCATGTAATTCAATCTATTGCTTAATTATTTGCAAGCACTCATTTCAAAGAATACATCTGCACTATTTACAGAGCTCACAGAAAGTCTCGCTTAATTCTGCAAAAATGTTGCAAATTTATTAGTTTCGTAACGAAACTTAATTGACAAGCAGTGCTTAACGTCTCCAAGTCTTCCACACACACATTACCTTTTCATTAAGCATCAATTTTTTTGACTGACTCATTCAGTTCTGTTTTTGCCATTTTGCTATTAACTGCAATTGTAGTCACTGCCTCCCAAAGGGGTACTAATTACATGTTTGGTGTTTTATGTTATTGTAAAGGTGTTACTAATTAAATATCACTCAATGACACTGTTTGGCAATGAACTTTTTAACTCAGAACAGCTCTTTTAGAAATATAATTTGGGATTCGATTTATTATTACTTGAAGCGAATAGTTTTACTTAAAACTATTGCTTGTTCTTAATGTAATACCTATTTTTGTAAACAAATAAAATTATTTAATTATAAAACCAATAAATTTGCATTATTTTTACTGAATTAAGCAAGTGTCCCAAGATATTCTGTGATCGCTGTTTGTCCATAACAAATTGCAATTATCTACGTCCACTGGGCAGCACTAGTGATTTTACACCAGACACAAACTCAGAGAGGTTCTGCTATGGAATTCTCCTATATGCTGCAGTCAGCGATGTTCACATCTCTTTTGAACTTCAGTCTTTCGTCACAGATGTCCTGCATTTTTCTTCTCGTTTGCTGGCTTATGGGTTACTGCCAGTTTCTGTGTGGCAAAGCTGAATTCTGTTTGCTTTGCAGAGAGGCAGCACCATCTCTTACAACAGCCTGAGAGTTCACATCCATCCCATTCCTGGCTGTCAACAGTCATTACCTCGTACAGCTAATTATATCCCTGGTTGTGCAGTTTTTCAGACTGTGAGTTTCAAGGGGGTTAAAATTTCAAGCCCTGGTCAGTCCATTCTGGTTTAACTGGTGCAGAACCATAGGCACTTAATATTGACGGCTGTTTTAATACGTACGGTAAACAGTAATTTTCAGAGATTCAGAGAATTGTTAAACTACATCTGGTGAAAGAATTCATACATTTTTGCCAACAACCAATATTAAATACTATTTAATATTACATACCTCATAGCCATTACATATTCTGATAATAGAATAAATAGCTTGTTTATCACACTAAACACAATTTAGCCTAGATTTATTTTCAGGATGCTTAATCACTTCAATTCCCATTCTAGAATTCTGAAGGTGCGCATTTTGTAGTACCGGTCAAGAGCCTTGTTTGTTATATCAAATGCTATCGTCTGGATAATGTAGAGGAATGTTATACGTCTATAGTGCGCAACGTTTAGGTATCATCCTAACTCAGCCGGAATTACAAACAGAGATGCACAAGGGCAGGACTATCTAGGACAAGCCTTACATTCCACAGCAGCACTTGAAGCAGCCGGCTGGTCCAGCTGGTGCCAGAGAATATAAGCCAGAGGTGTTTCTTTTTTGAATACTGTCCTATATATCAGACATTATACCGGTGGACAACAGATATTAATACCTTAGCCTCGCCCTCCTCTGCATATTCTTCATCCTGTGAATGACAATAGGGGCACGATCAGTCCCATCCAAATGTAGTGAAGGCAGATGTAAACTTTGAAACACACAGTGGACGGGATTTATTATGTGTTGTCAATCATATTTTGGTCTAACCCAATAAGAAGGCTTAATCTGGTCGGTGATTGACAGCATATTTTAATCCCACCCACTATAAGATTCTAAAAGCTCACTAAGACTCCCCTGCACAAAAGCATACCTAGCTGAAACCAGTATGATTATGGACCAAACATATCATGTTAAATATTCCTTCATCTTTCATCAACCATCCATCCAATCAATCACATGGCACAGACATACACTGCAAGCTATATAGAGACACCAGCAAGCCTAACATCATGTCTGTATACTGCAGGAATAAGCCCCCATAATGCAGAGAGAACATGCAGACTCAACACACCCAAACATACAGAGCATGACAGATTCAAAGTGCCAACCCTGAATTTATGATTGGAGTGTGACCCTCTGAGTTCCTAGCCATTCCCCTGGGGAAGTGGTGGCCTAATGCTTAGGAAAGCATGCTTGTGATTGAAAGGTTACTGGTTCAAATCCTTGACCACTGGGGTACCCTGAACAAGGGACTGCTGCCATGCACTGCTTGCAATTACATTGCAATTAATCACTTTGCAATTTTTTTTTCAATTCTATATCCCAGTCATGTTGAGGCAGAATATATCATTTCAAAATGGTCTTTCATATCACTCAAACACACAAGACCTGCTTGTTATTACAGCAGAAACTGAGCATTGTTACAGGTTCAGATTGTACAAAAGTTATCACCTTTTCCTCATCTCGCCGGGGGGGCGTTTTCTAAGAACAAAAAAAGTAAAGAAAAAAAACCATCAGGTCAAGGTCTGGGGGCAACATCAAATTAGGTCTGACGGTAAGCCAGCTTGAGAAGGGGGAGGTTAATTAAGTTTACAAGACAAAGTTTACAAGACAAACACACTGCATCCTGCATTATTCACAGGTCAGGTGACTTGGGGGGGGGGCTCACAGAATCATCACCAGAACCATCATCAATGCCACATGGTAATAAAATGAGTTAAACAGCAGGATGAGAAAGGAGTTAAACGTCCATAAGCTGTGGGGAGGAAAATTGGCATAATTGTCAGATGAGTTAGTAGGGTGCATCACTGAGGTCAGAAGAGTAGGGATTTCAGGAGAAGACCTTGAGGGGGAACAAGGACATGAGATTGTAAGGGTTTAAGGAGTTTTGTAGTAGCTGGGTGGGTTTTGGTTTGGTTTCTGTCAGCGAATTACAATCTCCACCGCAGGCTCCTCTGCAACCACGTCCAGCCCCGGGGCCTCCCCCTCGCTCGCAGCCTTCGCTTCCTCCGGAGAGGCCTCCTTATCTCCGGCTGGCCCTTCGCCCCCCTCTGTGGGCTGCTCCGGTTTCTGATGCGAAGCGAAACAGCAGCCCGTAAGGGAACACCACGCTGTGCCCGGCTGCCCGCAGAGCACCACGACAAGGAGGGAGTTCCCACTCAGACGATGCCAATTCCGAGTCAGAAAAACGCTTGGAACACCCAAGGGAATTAGCAGAATGGGGTAAGTAACCTGTTGAGATGTTGCATAACAGTATGTGCTGTAAAGCATACACCACTGCCAGCCCAAAAAGCCATCTAAAGCATGCAGTCTGACTCCATCTAACAAGTTAAGCTGTGCAGCCCTTTCCTTGGTAACACAAATCTGAAAATGAGATTTTAGGAGAGGCTCCATCTGTGCCCCACGACCTGTTCACCGGAAAACCAGTTTTAGTAGAAGTTCCTTCGACTGGCATGTTTTAGCTGGTGTATTCACCAATTATGAACTTCCTATATCTAAATGTGCTGCTGTGAGACAGCTGAGCCTCAGTCACTCTTAGCCATAATGAATAATGCTCATAATGTTCTCTACACCATTCTAATGGTCTTTTATGGCGATTTTTTTTCATGAACACAACTCGATCATCTTAAAGAGGTCAGGAAACAGTTTACTTTCTCTATAGCCAAATTGGGTGTTTTTGTCATTCTCTGACTGATTGTAAAAAGTTTGATTGTATGAGAACCGCAAAAGCCAAATCGGTAATTGAAAAAATACATATAGGGTAAATCTCAACACTAAGAATGCAAAGATCTTACTTATGGTCTTGGCAAGACCGGTCTTGCTAACTTGCGTTACCTTCCAAGAACAAGCTTGGGGTGCAATGAATCATGGGATTGGTCTCATTCAGCAAGGATGCAATTGATGTATCCTTGATTTTTGGGGCGGAGCTAGACCAACATCTGGGGATATTTACCATCTTCTGTGCTTCTGTTCTTAGTAATGGAACTGGTCTTCGGCAATGATAGATGACGTAAAACGGGTACGCGAGAACACAAGTATGGCATAGTACATAAATTAAGATTCACCCATAGTTTCTCAGCAGAAAAACATAATTTCTGCATTTCCAGGTAGTCATCACATTTCAATTTTAAACTAAATTTGCTATATTTAAGTGCACTCTACAGATAGCCTGCTATATAAAATGCTAGATGCACTACAGGACTGTTTTATCACATTGTAGCTCTAGATGACAAACACTAAAACACAGCTAGGTCGCTGAGGCATATGTGCAGCAAACTCAAAGCCAAAACAGTGGAAAAAGATATCGGTCTGACTCAGGAAAACTACAGTTTGTTGGCCCACCCTGTATAATTCGTGAGAGACAAACACAGAGGGGATAAAAAAGTCTCAAAATATGGAATCAAATTAAAATAAAAAAAACACAACAACAACAACAATGGGACAGATGGCAAAAACAGGAAGCAGGAAGGCAGGAGGGGGAGCTTATTGGTACATAATTTCCAGCAGACTCATCCCATCTGCACTGTACATGGAGCCTCCTGTATCAGGAATATTGTCACATTGCGCAACTTTACACCCAAACTCCACAATTTCAGGTCTCCAGGGTCCCTTATCTCTGTGGCATTTCAGTTGGTCTCATCCCACAGCTGGTTTCTGACATCACAGCATCATTGGGTCCATGAGCAAACAAATGAAATTGCAAGGATTTCACAACACAATCAGTAAAAAGATTCATTTTCTTACGATTAGTACCCATGTGTTGAATTTTGTTCTAGACTAGCTCATAATTAATTAATCTGATACGTAAAATCCAGGTTGTCTGAGTACCTAACATACCCAACCATGACCCTATGTGTTGTTGACTATTGGAACTAGGAAACAGACCATAATTTTAAGCATCTTTTATACTCCTGTTCAATTATGCGTTAGACTATTTAAGTTATTGTGGGTGGGTGGTGGGGTTAAGAAAAATGGTCTAACCTTTGATCCCGGGGGTGGAGGAAGACCCAGAAATTCAAAGACTTGATTTCCCTCCTTGGCATCAAAAAATGTATCATAGTCCTGCAGAACAACAAACAAATAAAGCTTGTGTTGACATGATTCAGTGCCTTTTTATACTTAACATTCTTTGATAAATTTTGATAATTCAGTCAGTTGTCTGCTAAAAAGACCTCTTCATTATTTAAAGCCTTTCTGATCAAGAATTCACCTCAGTCTGCTAGGCTTCAAACCAGCTCCTATTTGAAAGATATATCTAATAGCTGCAAAACTTCATCCTGGAGTGACTCTATGATGACATTACTCTTCTTGCTTTCCAACCAGCCTTTTTTGCACGTGAACATGAAGTAACACCAAGTGAACACCTCTCACCCCACAGTAGTCCTCCCCATTGAAGATTTGTGGGGGTAGCGGAATGCCATTTGTGGGCTTCTTCTCCCCGGGAACGTTCTCCCTCATCCATGCACGGTTCTCCTCGTTGGATGCAATGTCCATTTGCATGTATTCAATTTTGAGAGCCTCCAGGAAGCCCACTACGTCCTGTTGCTTCTTTTTGATCTAAGAGAAAGCAGACGAAGTCAATGCAAGAAATTGTCTTTGAATTGACTGTCCATGTGCTGTAACTTTGTGCATAAGGAAGCAAGATGGCCTAAATGAGAGCATATTGTCTTCCAAAACCAATTAGCCAGTACAGGGTCGAAGAAGGCCCGGAGCTTATCCCAGGACACATAAAGTAGGGGGCGCCCAGGATGGGCTGCCAGGTCACTGGAGGGCACACACTCAAAACATTATGCGCAATGTAGAAATACCAAATCATGTACATGCATGTTTTTGGACTGCAGAAGTAAAGCAGTTTAAACATGGGGGAACTTCAAATCCACCCCCGCCCCCACACACACAGGCATAATTCAAACCCCCAGCCCAGAAAGCCACAGTGCTACTCTAAATAGTGCTAAATTTTTATAACTTGACAGAACAATAAGAATGATACACGAGTTAAATGAGAGCATTCCCAGTGTTTGTTGCGTTTCCATTATCATCCTGCTTAGATGCAAGCATAATTGTTTAATGAATTCGAGTACGTAACGACATCACGGAAACTGGAACGAAAATTAGCCTGTGAAAAGCCCGAAAGAGGAGCCGGGCAACGTGGAGGACGCTTTTCCCATTGAGGTGCAAGCAAACACCCGCGGGCTGTTTTGTTCAAACACTGTTTAATTCAAAACGCTTCTAGAAAGTTCTGATGGGAAAATACGTGCGCCTCCTAGGCAGATTGGAGTTGCAGGTTTGGAATGTGAGCTGAACGACAGCCGAGAGATATATAAGGAAACTCAGAGTATAACTAGCTCAGACCGGTCATCCCATGTTACTGTAGCTAATATTGGATACAGTTTAAAGAAGCAGTTTAAAGTTATATTTCCTCTTTAAATGGTATTACTTTTCACCATTGCACTGAAAATTGACTCCCCTCTACATTCATTGTGGTCAGTCTGTTGATTGTTAGCAAAAATTTTAAACTTGTTTAAATGTCAAAAACGCAATATCTATTTAGTTTTATACCAAAAATACAGGCAAACAGGCATGTCCTAATGGTTTAATAAAAGATCTACACCCTTAAACGTGAAAGAGACAAGTTACATTAAAGTATAGGCTAATAAACTGCTGAACTGCAAATAACTGCTGGTAAACAAAATGCTTATTTTCATTTAATAAATCTAAAATGTATATTGGCTTACCGCGGTGGATCCTGATGAAGTTGCTAAAAATACTTTAATGACCATTTTTGCAGGTCTGCAAGTTTATAAATCGGGACGGTTAAGTTTTTAAACACAGAGGTAGTCTCCCAAAGAAGGGGACTCACGCAGGACACTGCTGCTGTCACCACTCACCCCAGACTGGCCATTTAAATCCCAAAAGACGAGCCTCTGAGTGGGATTGGTGGGTTTGTGTTTTGGGAGGGGAGGTTCAGAACAATCTCGGTGATTTGCAATTTCTGCTGTCTGTCGGGAAATACGGTAGTGAGCTTAGTTGCTTTGCATCGCCTGGGAAGCGCATATATTAGTCCAGACTGTCATTGGCAGTAGCGATTCTAGACCAAATTTACCAGGGGGGCCAAGGTGGGGCCAGTGTTTTTTCAGGGGGGCACATATGAG
>JAAGVU020000036.1:10410688-10438616 GCA_011763525.2 Mormyrus iriodes | reverse complement strand
CTCCACCGATGCGCCGAAGGCTCCCGCACCAGGGCTGGGCCCCAGTGCATGCACCAATCTACACCCCGGCGACACACAATCACACACCCCTATCAGTAGGGGATGTTTATGTTCCCGTCATTAATGATGTTAACCAAACAATATTTGTGTTCAGTTCTCTCCATTTGCCAAGGGCTCCAAGAGGTACATGGTGTCCACAGGGACAGATGCAACTGTGTGTTTCTGGCAGTGGGACGTCAATAAACTCAACTTCAGGTGTGACTATAAGATATAGGCTCTGCTGCTGATTCTGCACAACAGACTAGTTATCAAATTTAAAAATGCAATGTGCTGTTAAGATGGAGGAACTTGTGTGAAACAATGGTAATATTTTTGTTTATGCTTTTATTTCTGGTAGCGATCGCCCACATAAGTTTACAGAAAGACCCAGACCAGGGGTTCAGATGATCTGCTCTTCATTCAGTGCTGGTAAGAATGGGAAGAAAACATTCCCAACCTTTTTCCAGTATAATTAATGTGCCATTGATGGAAACCAACTCAGTTGATGTTTCAGCATTCACAGAGAATATTATATAAATGTTACATCATTAATAGCACTTCCAAACAGGAAGGTAGTTTTGGTTAATTGCTACAGCTAGTTCGATGACCTGGTCTGAACAGAAGATACCATGAATATCAGCTTCTTGCAAAATGCTTCAGGTGGCATGTTCTTGGCAACGGGGAGCACCGACCATGTTATTCGGATATATTACCTTGGATGCGGGAACCCAGAGAAAATGTCAGAACTGGATGCCCACACGGTAAGGCTTGCTTTTAGCTTCTGTGCCTGTTCATACACACGCAAGTAAATTAACTACCATCTGGCTATTAAACGCGCTTAAAAAAGCACATGTAGATTTTTTCCCAAATAGCCTAAAATGCAACTGAATATATCTGGCTTTTGGAATTACGCATATCTTGTTCCACATCTGTGTGTACTAATTTTAACCCTCTTTTGTTATAGGACAAAGTCGACAGCATCCAGTTTTGCCATTCTGGGGAACGGTATGCTATGATTATACACCTCTTATATGGAGGCTTGGAATTTGGATTAGTGTTTTTCTACAGCATTACAGTGAGACAAGTGACCTTGAGGTTTTTCATGCTCTGATGTGTTTTTCTATTTTTCCCTCTCAAGGTTTGTGAGTGGCAGCCGCGACGGCACGGCTCGGATATGGCGACTTCAGCACAGTCAGCAGTGGAGGAGCTGCCTGCTGGACATGTCCACCACCCTCGCTGGGTAGGTCCTGAATTTACCAAGCATTCAGAACAGTCCCCCGGTGTACAAGGTCATCGGCTCACATTCTGCCCCCTCCGCAGCTCACAGCCCATGACGGATGAAGAGAGCTTCTTCAAGTCCAAAGTGACAATGGTGTCTTGGGACCGGCATGACAACATGGTGATCACCGCTGTCAATAATCACCTGCTAAAAGTGTGGAATTCCTTCACTGGGCAGCTGCTGCACATTCTGAAAGTAAGAAGAAGCTGGTTCTTTGTCATAAGGCTCGGTAATAATGAAATTTAACATCAAGACGATTCTGTAAAAGATCTGTGATTTTGAATTGTCACCCACTAGGGTCTGTGGCTCTAGCCTGTGGATCTTCTTAAATCCTTTTATCCAGGGCCACGAGGCAGAGGTGTTCGTGCTGGAGCCCCATCCGTCAGACCCCAGGATCATGCTGTCTGCTGGGCATGATGGGAATGTCTTCATCTGGGACATCACCAAGGGCACCAAGACGCAGCACTACTTTAACATGGTATGAGGGTGTGACGAATCATGTTTAATCTCTGCCCAGCTGACGATCACCTGGTGACTCTGGTTTGCGCCGTCTTCCTGTGCAGATCGAGGGGCAGGGCCATGGGGCTGTGTATGACTGCAAGTTCTCCCCTGATGGCCAGCGTTTTGCAGGCACAGACTCTCACGGCCACCTGATTATTTTTGGGTTTGGCAACTCTAAGCCGTATGAAAAGGTAAGATCAGATCATCACCAACCTGGGTCACCTTTGTTATGGTTTAATTGTGTTAGTCAGGATTGTGAATTGTTGCATGTAGTTGAATCACAGAAGGACCATATTGCTTTTGCCAGCTTCCAGATCAAGTGTTCTTCCACACGGACTACCGGCCACTCATCCGGGATGCCAACGGCTTTGTGCTGGATGAACAGACACAGCAGGCACCCCACCTTATGCCGCCACCCTTCCTAGTCGACGTGGATGGGAACCCCCATCCGCCTCGCTACCAGAGATTGGTCCCAGGAAGGGAGAACTTTGCAGATGAGCACCTGGTGCCCCAGCTGGGCTACGTCGCCACAAGTATGACCCTGTATTCCTAGTCCTTGGGGAGGTTTTGACATTGGTATAAACCAATGCTGTACTGTTAGTATTGTAGTTGATTCAGTGGAAGTTGTGTATCCAGGGATTAGTAACATTCAGTGATTCTCAGGTGACGGGGAGGTGGTGGAGCAGGTGATTAGCCAGCAGACAAATGACCAAGAGGAGGCCAGGGCCCAACCTAGTGCCCTGGACCAAGCCATCAGGCAGTTACAGGAACAACAGGACCGGCAAGACCGTCCGGATGCAGCAGGACTGCCTGTGGTGCCTGGTACCCCACGCAGAGGTATTATCTCCATTGCTTTTGGTGTACTACTCTCCACCCTTCCCATGGTTTCTGGGAATTGGTGACACTGATCAAAATGACATTACTTATACCTTTTAGCATCTGTCGGCCCTGGCGCTGAGCTGCAGCTGTCCCCAGGCGTGGGCCTCCGGCGCAGTGGGCAGGTGGAGGGCGTGAGGCAGATGCACCAGAATGCACCACGCAGCCAGATGGCCACTGAGCGTGATCTACAGGCTTGGAGGCGCCGGGTTGTGGTGCCTGAGCTGCCGCCCAGCTCCTACAGGTGAGCCTACCAGGCAAACCAAGTAAGTGTTTTTAACATAAAGCCAGTGACTAATGTAAGTACTCCTAAGAACCGACATATGCATTGTACTTGTAGCATATTCAGAACAAACTCATCTTGTGCAGTTGCTGATCCTAATGATTGTTGCACTCTCTCAGTTTGCAGGAGGACTACAGAATAGGCAAGGGGGAGGAGGAAATGACGCTATACAGCACCAGGAAACGCAGGGCAACACACGGGAGCTGCAGGGTGAGTCAAAACTGATGGCCCTGCTCGCAGTGGAGCAGGCCTTGCTGGTGACCTAACAGTGGCGTTCTGTTTCACCACAGGACGACTCTGATGAAGAGACGCCTTACGTGAAGCGACCACAGTCCCGCAAACAGCGACAGAACCGGAACCGACGCGCCATGACCGACCTGATAGAGTTCTCTTGCGAGGAGGGGGAGGAGACGGCCAGCTCTGAGGTAACCTGGGCAACCAAACCGAAAAGATTCGATTGGTCTGCAAAGAGTACTGCTTGATCTTGATCTTGCTCATGCGATTGTGCTGATCTGTCTTGTTCCAGGTAAATGACATGGACAGTGACATGGACTCCTCAAACCTGGAGGAGGAATGGAAAAGTGACAGCTCAAGGTAAAGCTTGTAGAAACTTCCGGAGGGTTTTATTGTGTATTTGTGACAGCTTCAAACTATGATCTGCTTACCGACGGTGCATTTTTTAGCAGCCATTCCTCCAGTGAGTATTCGGACTGGACGGCAGATGCCGGCTTCAACCTGCAGCCGGCCACTCCAGTCTCGTCAAGGAGGCGTGGCAGACGTCGTGTTGTCATCAGCTCTGAGGATGAGGAGGACGACGAAGATGTCATGGAAGTGGCTTGTGATGAAGAAGAGAGGACTCCCCAACCTCGCAAACCAAAGAAATCTAAGGACAAGACACCAAGGGTAATGATCTGTACCTGGTGAATGTTTGAGGACATTACATGCTGTTTTCCTGTATTGATTGGGGGTGATTGGTGTATATGACACTCCCATCTCACCTCAACAGCGTCCAAGTAGCCGGCCGTCCATAAACCGCGAAATCTCCATCGAATTCAGACCCTCTGCATGGATCACGGACATGATCCCGAGGAAGTCTCCCATTGTCCCTCAAATGGGAGATCAGGTCAGTCTGGAATGGGATTTGCCACGGTGGTAGGCATCTTCTTCTGGCTGAGCCCCTCTGATGTGTCGCCCCTTTGTTGCAGGTCATCTACTTCCGACAGGGTCATGAAGCCTACGTGGAGGCTGTGAATAGAAGCAACCTGTATGCTATAAACGTGGACAAGCAGCCATGGAGGAAGATGCATTTGAGGGTATGGACCTTTTATTGCATTACTGAGTGCATTAAGTGAGTAATTCATGCGGTTTGTGATGGACAGCTTGTTCATTTTGAAAGTTACCTAAATCCAGAGGCAGGCAATGGTTATTTTAATGGAAGTGATGGGAGAAACGAGCTTAGTCTCTGGTAAGATGGATTATGATACATGGTCAGTTGCTGATTAGTCTAACCTTTTGGGTACTTTGATTCTCAGTTGTTTAAACCAGACAATGACTGTCAGCTGAAATGCCTCCCACTGTGTTGTGTTCTGCATACGCTGGACTGAAAATTCGTGCTCACTTTGGCAGGACCAAGAGCTAGTTAAAGTAACCGGCATCAAGTATGAAGTGTGTCCGCCCACGTTGTGCTGCCTGAAGCTCTCCCTCATTGACTACGGCACTGGCAGGCTTACAGACAAGTCATTCTCCGTCAAGTAGGTGCCCCATACTCCAATATGGCACTTAAAGAGATTAAGGGGTTTTGTTTGGTTGAGATCGCACGTCGACTTTCACTAAAACTGGTGCATCTTCCTCACAGGTATCACGACATGCCAGATGTGATCGACTTTCTTGTGCTGAAGCAAAGCTACGATGAAGCCCGACAACGAACTTGGCAGCCAAGTGAGTATCCCTCCAGCCTTGGGTTCACTGATTCCATGACTTAGCTGTCCGTGGTGTGGCCTATATTAAGACGTACCCACTTTTGTATTGCAGTGGACAGATTCCGCTCCATCATTGACGATGCCTGGTGGTTTGGGACCATCGTGTGCCAGGAGCCCTACCAGTCTGAGTATCCTGACAGCCATTTTCAGTGCTTCAAAGTCAAGTGAGTGTACCCTACAGGAGTAGGTGTTTGTAAGGTGGTCCTCACAGGGACATATTGTGTAAGGTCACTTTTTGCCCAAATTTTTCACCTCTTATGTAACACCTGTAACAGGTGGGATAATGGCGAACATGAAAAGCTCAGCCCTTGGGATGTGGAGGCCATTCCAGAGAATGGTAATTATTTTGGAGTAATAATGAGATTAATAATAGGCTAGCCATGTATTATTATTTTAGTTTATCTCGTAACAGATCACTTGTTTTGTAAGCTAGTATAAAGTCTGTGAGGTTGTGGGTAGTTGCCTTGGCAGTTGACACTGATTTGATGTCAAATGAAGGTTGTTAGTCTGATCCCTTGTGGTTTCCCCACCGCTTTAGCCCAGCAGCCGGAGTCGGTGGGTGGAGGGGTCCCGGTGACAGCCGAGGAAATGAGTGACCTCATGTACAAGCCGCTTGAGGGCGAGTGGGGGTCCAGGGGCCGAGATGAAGAGTGCGAGCGGATTATTGCTGGCATCAGCCAGCTCAGTCAAGTCGGTCAGTTCGTCCCCCCTCAACCCCAAAATGTTGACATTATGCTCCTGTTGTCACCAGATCCTGTTTGATGCCTCCAGTGCGAATTGTATTACACATCCACTGATGAAGAACAAGTGATGTTTTCCAATCTGCCTTCTCTTGGCAGTCTGTCTGTTGATATGATCCTTAAATATAGTCATATTCATTTTAGTGAGATATGTGCTTTAGAATTAGATATCTGCCCTGTCTAACCAGTTTGCAAGTCTTGATTATGCTAAGTGTCTATCACAAAATGTTGATTGGGAAATTTGAAATGTGTCAAAAGTACTTGGCTTTAAGACATTAAACATTCAACACTAATTTAACTTGCACACTTAAATGGGTTGTGTTTTGTTCGTTCCTATAACAATGATGAGTGACGTGTTACGTTAAATATGCATGTTGTCATATGACTGCCATTATTTAAGCCATAGGCTGACCCATGCTGTCTGTGAACTCCTAGACATAGCAGCGCCTTTCTCTGGCCCTGTGGACCTCATCCAGTATCCCACATACTGCACTGTGGTCGCCTACCCCACTGATCTGGCCACTATCAAGATGAGGCTGATGAATAGGTTCTACAGGTCAGGCTCCTTTATTTAAAATGATAAATCCTTTATTTTCCATTTGCACAAGTATGAGTACAGGTACATTGGAATTCTTCTTTTTGCTTACCTCATCTTGCTCTCCATAGCTTGGGGGGGTCACAGCACAGGGTCTGTCAACATGCGCTGCCCCTGGAGCTGGGAGGGGGGGTGGGGGGGCGGTTGGTTAAGGGCCTTACTCAAGGTCCCACGGGCATTTGGCTCTTTTGCTGAGGCCTGAACTAGCAATATTCTGATTAGGGGCAAAGAGACTTGGCTTGCTGAGCCATTTACCGCCCCCACCATTGTGAATGGGGGGAGGGTTCGGTTTATTTGTTTTTTAGTTATTTATTTTTGGTTTTCTTTTCAATCGCTGCAGGCGAATATCAGCCTTAGTGTGGGATGTGAGGTATATTTCGCATAACGCAAGAACCTTCAACGAGCCCAGGAGCAAAATTGCACACTCGGCCAAAGTGATCACTGAGGTTCTCCTGAAGTTCATCAAGTAAGTTTAGCTCAAATTGAGACATGATAATACTCATGATATTAACATGAGTCATGTTAATAAAGCACAACAGCATATTACAGGCAAGAGAAATAACACCTGTGGTTGGCATGTTTCTGATACAGCAAACCTGACTGCGTTGACATAATGGAGATCTATAATGCTGTAGAAGACATGGACTGTACTGACGATGAGGTAGATGATACAGCCTGATCTTTCTTGATGATGACATGTTGTTCTTTGATGGTGGGTTTTTCAGGCTTTGACACATTTTGTCGTCTTATTAAATAGGATCTGGATGGCCCAGGTACCTCTTCTGGATCCAGAGTGTTTCAGGTATCAATGTTTTTCTTTTCCCTTACAAAGTCTACAAGAGAGATTATTTTTTTTGAGTCTAAATATACCTTCTCATATATTGTCTCCAGAGTACCATGGAGGTTGTACCTGATAAAGATGCCTGGAAGGAACAGTGTAAAAGCTTGTTGGACTATATCTTTGAGTGTGAGGACTCTGAACCTTTTAGGCAACCCGTTAATCCAAATGATTATCCGGTAAGGACAATACACATGAGGTGGGGTAGCCAGAATGTTCTTTTTGTAACAGAGTGGGTGCTCAGAAATGCGACTCTTCTGTTTTCAGGACTATTTGGATATCATTGACACTCCAATGGATTTTGGTACCGTCAAGAGAACCCTGGAAGAAGACAGATATGACAACCCTATTGAACTTTGCAAAGATGCTAGGATGATCTTTGCCAACGCTAAAGCCTATACCCCAAACAAGCGTTCCAAGGTGTGTTGATCTTTTTAAGCCATCGCCTCTCCATGTATTGATGGGAAGGGTAGTGGCTGGGAGAGCAGCTCAATCTAATGGTGCCAGTTTCCTATTCATGTGCAGATCTACAGCATGACCCTGCGGCTCTCTGCATTCTTTGAGGATCGCATCAGGGCGATCATATCGGACTACAAGACCGCCGTAAAGAGCAGCGAGAAGCTACGGCGCAGCCAGAGGTTTCGGAAGAAGACACAGCACCATCAGCTTACCCCGACGTCCAGGGGCGAAGCTTCCAGGTAGAACACGCTCTGTTGAAGACAACAGCAGAGAACACAAATATGGCTTTGCCATGCTGTCTAAGTTCTTCCCAATAGAGTTGGGATGAATCTCAATACCAAGAACGCAAAGACTGTACTTGTGGTCTTGGCAAGACCAGTCTTGCCAACCTGCCTTCCAAGAATGAACTTGGGATGCATTGAATCATAGGATTGATCTTGTTTGATGAGGATGCAACCGATATATCCTTGATATCTGGGGCGGAGCAAGAACAACATCCAGGGATTTTTATCATCCTTGTGTACTTGTGTTCTTAGTATTGCAATTCTTCTGCAATGATGAAACGGGTGCACGAGAACACAGGAACGGTCAAGTTCACACATTGAGATTCACCCTTGGTGTGCTGGTTTTGTACGTTTGAAATGCCTTTCAGGTCCTTCAAGGCTTAGCCTTTGGTCCTGGTACCATTTTAGTGTAACTGTCATTCTCTTGTCCTACAGTCAGTGGAAGGCGGCTGTAGAAACTCAGGAAATGACAGAACCGTCATCCAAGACGTGTCAGAAATCTACCTCAACCAAAGTGTCTGCCACGGAGAGGTTCAGAGGGAGGCCCCGTCGCCGGAACAGCTTGCTGGCACGTTCCTCCTCCGAGGATTCTTCAGCGTCCTACAACGGGTCCACCAAAGCTGCATCGGAGACCTCAGGAAGCAACACAGAGTCCACGTCTGGTACTGGAATTTTTCTGTTAATGTCTATCAGCGCTTGGTGTTCTGAGAGTGAAGAAATAAGCATCCCCCCACTTCAAAACATGGTTTTCCAGACTCTGATAGCGAAAGTGCATTGTCTTCAAGCAATTCGGGGACGGACGCTTCTCAACGGCCAGCCATGTCCCGTCGTCAGCCTGGCGGCCGGGTGACCAGAAAGAGGTGTGCGGCAGAGCGGAGAAAACAAGGTTAGCCCATTTGGACCTGCTTTTTTCTGCCTCAGTCTGAATCATCTATGTCTGAGTGGGTGTTTTGGAATGTTTTATCAATTTTTCCCTTTGTACCTCAGGCTCTGAGAGCGAAGAGGAACCCCAGGGGTCCCTCGGAGGTGAGGAAAGTGAAGATGATGACAGACAGCCCTCCATGTCCTCCTCTCAGCGTTATCAGAACAGGAGCACCCGGGTGACCAGGAATAGTGCAGCTGCTGCAAAGAAAAAGGGTAAAAAAAAAATCAAGTGCCTATTTAGGAAACCAGCTGAATATATTGACCTGAATATTTGTACTAGTTCTTTCAATCCAAAACAATTTGTTATTTGTATGGGTTAAGGATAGACATGGAATTAGCTTGTCCATCGATGTAGATGTTCTGCCACTAGAGGGAACATCGTTGTGTCCGCAGAGGGTATTGCTCAGGTGAACGGCCATGCCAGGGCATCTCGCCGGGAGAGGCGGCATGCCTCCAGCTCCGAAGCGGACCAGCTTGAATCCGATCCTCCCAAAGAGGTTGAGGCAGTTGGCCGGAGGCCTCTGACGAGGAGGACAGCGGCAGCAGCTGTCAACAAGATGAAGCTGATGGGTGCCAGTGAGGAAGATGAGGGATCTCCTTCTGAGGCAGAAAGCCGCAGGAAGGGCAGCCGGCGCCAGGCGGCCAGAGTGGGCAGGCGGATGGTTGTGCTTGACAGCAGTTCCGAGTCTGAGGAGCAGTCATCTGGACCGAGTATGTGTCACCTCCTCCCTCTCTCTTACCATCTGTTTGTCTGTTTGGCCGGTTGGTCACTATGATGTCTGTATCCCCTTTAGACTCTCGGAGAACCAAGAAGTCATCGAGTGCATCTGAGGCAAGTGAAGATGGCGCAAAGCGATTCCCTTCTCGCCGCCACCAAATTGGGGATGAGGCGAGACCCAGTAGCCGTAGAGCAGCCAAGCAAGCAGTTCTGAAGGACAAATATGGTGAGGCATATTTGAGGCAAGCTGGGGGTGTTTCCATCAGAAGCTTAATATAGTTCTTTTTAATGCCAGAATGATGCCATTGTTTAACCTTAGTTTGTATGTTCTTTTTATAGACACTGGATCACGTGTTAATGGGAACTACAAGAAATTGGATGACTCTGAGAACAGGGAAAGTTCTTCTCCAGAAAGTGAAAGGGAAAATAAGAGGGAAGCTAGGAGAAGTGTTAAGTCTACCAGGAAGACAGCTGGTGCTGCTCTCAGTATGACTGATCTTGGGAGCGAGCAGGAGGAGGATGAAGAAGAGGAGGTGAAGAAGGAAAATCATTCTGGAGCCAGAGTACGCAGCTGCTTCACAAATAGGATGGATACCCAGAGAAGTTCTGATGAGGAGAGTGAAGATCAAAGTGTCCAAAAGCATTTTTATCGTAATGGGAAGAAGGTCAGTCAGTCTGAACCTACATCAGGCAATAAATACTCTGAGAGAAAGAAGAAAAATCCATTACTAAAGCAAGGACACGCATCTTCCACAGACACTGACTTTCAAAAAAAATCTCAGAAAAACCCCTCTGTTTTAAGGTCCGAAGAATCAAATTATCGAGGAAGGAGGAGGAGGAAACAAGTAGAATCCGAGGAAGACTTGGAAGATGACGGGTCAAATGAAACCCAAAGGTCCATCAGACAGAGACAAAGCAAGAATGGACCCAAAACGTGTGATGATAATGATTCTGAAGCAGGTACTAAAGTGAATGACTCTGTATCTGATGAGGAGGATGACTCACAGGATGAAATTAAAGGGAAAGCAAAGAAAAGCCAGCCAGTGTCTTCTGATGAATCTTCAGAGAGTAAGAGTGAGGAGTCAGAGAGCGATGAGAGAACTTTTTCCGGCAGACGGCCCTGTCTCCGCACTTTGCCTAAAAAGAACTATGTTGCAGATGATTCTGAAGAAGACTCTGATGGCAGTAGGGAGAGATGGTCTGAAAAGAAAAGTTGCATGTCCGAGAAGATGTGCCTCCGTGATCAGGGCAAGGCGCGAAACGGAAGCTTGCAGAGTGCACCTTCCTCCAAAAGGAAACGCGTACGCATTTCGGAATCGGAGGACAATGGCGAAGACAAGAAGCATGACGCAACTGACATGGAAGAGGATCTCCCGACGGCAAAGAGAAAAAATGGCAAGCTGCTCAAAACAGACATGCTGTCCGAGTCTGAAGTGGACAACGGAGATGAGGTCAACGATTCGGAACCACAGAGATCTGCCAGGCCCGGATTGCGGAAAAGGAGTTGTCGCAACCAGCAGCAAAGCAGTGAGAGCTACAGTGGCAGTAGTGCCTCTGATAGTGATGAGGAATCCTCCAGCTCGGAGTTTCTGTCCCTCAGCACAGGGTCCCGGAGCAGTCCAAAGAGAAGAAGCGGGAGGAAGCGAAGGGATGCCCACGACAGTACTGTCTTCCTACCCCGAAGAAAGAGGCGGAAAACGTCTGACGCTGACAGCGACGACTCGGCCAATAAGTCCACACGACGCACACGGATTAAGACACGCAACTGCGGAAGGCGGACTGTGACGTATCATGACAGCGAGTAAGGGACTGATGTCGTTGACCAGCTGGGTAGCAAACGCTAATAAAATCGAATGGACTAGCCATGGGAAGGTAGTAGCACTGGAACTTTTCAAAGCAAAAATAAAAATGCTGTGAATCCGTTTAATTCAGGGATATTTATATTTTCTGTGAAAACTGTTCAGTTTTATGGATCTGAAGCATTTACCTACTGGCTTGACAAAGATCGGAGCAGAAGTCCTGTCATGTTCTTGGGATGGAGGGAATCGCAAAGAAGCAAATGCTAACCTGCTTCTGTTTTGCTTCTATAATTTGGCCAATTTAAAACTTGTGGGAATGCATTGCCAGCTTAGGTGCTATTTTAAAATACCTCTCTGATTAATCATATTTTGCTGGCTTGCACTAAAACGCACACCGTTGAGGTATTTCATACACTAGTTTTTTGCATTAGAAACTCAGGGGTCAGTTAAGTTTACCTTTAGACTCTAACATGCAGTTTTTTTTTTCTTTCATACTTTTGAATAGATAAAATGACAATAGTTAGGTCTGTAAAGGTGGCAGTTTCTATTCAAGTACACACTGGCCTGAATAAATTCACTTCACCCTTCGAACACTCCTTTCGTAAGCCACACACATTATATACTGTAATTTTGTGAGGAATACTGAATGTGAGCCAAAATGTACACATTTATGTTTTGCTTTTTCCTTGTTTTTTTTCTTCTCCCCCTGAATATTTTGTATGCATTTTCATGAAATGGACTGTATATATGTGATTTATTTTTTTTGGTGGGGGGGATGTGATTTGGGGAAAGTTCATCCTGTAGCAAAGTATTGAATATTTAATGATTTAAATTTGTGAGCTCGGCATTATTTTTCATTTATATACACGTAAATAGCTAAATTAGTATTGATTGGTACCCATTTGCCAAGTACAGAAAACCAAAAAAGTACTTATTGCAAAATACTGTAATTTCTCACATTGGGAAGATATTTTAGTGTTCGGTGTAATGTACTTTCAGTATTAAATTCCTTATGAAATAAACTGCAACGTGCTTTTTAAAGCCAGTTGAATCAGTGACGTTTCTCGTTTTAAAAATGACGGTCTTTATATACGTTGTTACGTTAAACTTTAAGTTTGTGTTGGTTTCTCATACACTCTTTCGTATGAACTGATTTCCCTAAATTGTGCATTTTGGTTGTAGAGTGAGCAAGGGAAGGGGTTTGGATGATGACTTTATAGTAAATAAAATACAAGTAAAAGCAAACTTATGTGCGTATTTTATGAAGTTTAACTGGAACTTTTTTGGTACGCTTAATGAAACTATTACACAATACCAATTATAGGTATTGCAGAATCTGAACTGCGTTTTTCGACAGCTGCAGGTGGAAGCGGTTTGTAAACTAAGGTTATCGATTCAACTTAAAAATGTATTCCCGTATTTACTTAGTACAACGACATGCTTACTTGCATGCAGACTCGGTAAACAGTAACTGGATCAGAAAATCATGAAAAAGCGAACAGTATTTAATGCAACACAATTGTATTGCAGTAAACAAAAACTCTGAGTGATGTAATAGGACTGTTGTATAATATATCTAATTTGAAGCTATGGCTTATGGCTTACGGGTAGAAACTTCATTAACCTTGTAGTTCAGGATGGTTAAAGTCAGAACGTCAGATGGTAGAACTGCTCTCCGGACCCACCTACCATCGGTTGTGTGAACTACAAGTTAAGTGTCGCTTATATTTGTCGTCATCGAAAAAAAAATTCACTTAAATTGTAGTGCCCACTTTCGCCACACTGACAACGTAGTATTAAATCCGAAAGGGGAAGAAATTATGCTATTCACTTTGTGGAATGAACATCCCCCCTCCTTATATTTATTTCAATTTTCCGTACGCTTTAAAATGAAGAAGAAATCATTTGTTAGTTCTCGGATATAACGCGAAAGTCCATATTCATAACGATTCTCTATTGGCATCCATGTGGAGTCGTTTGATACACACTTGCCAGTGTCAGGGTTGTCTCCTTCAGTGGTATTACCCTCTGCAGTCTGATAACGGCAATAAACCGAGAAATTTCATATGTTCTCTTAAGAATTGCGTTTTGTTTATCAAACGCCGACGGTATACAGCAGTAGCCAGCTAGCTGGCTATAAGATTAAATAGACGGCTGTATTGCATGTTTATCTGGGTGCAATGTTCGCCTGTAACCTACTGTTTAATGTCGCAAAGCATATACGGATAAGGCAGATATACAAAAATGTTACTACTTGGTCTCCAGTGGGAACTGCCTTTAATGCAAGACAACAGAGAAGATTTGACTTGTTTGAAAAGAATGTGGTGAGTTTGTCTCTTTTCAAATGATTCTCTTCTCTCTATTTGATTGTTTATCTTGCATGACATTTGCATGTATTTATATCGGGTATTTAATCTCGGTTTTGTATTTCGCCATAGGGCTTGTTTGGCGTTCCCGAGCTGAGTTCTCCAGTCGGCTTCGAGGTTGCCCAGGAAAAAGCCTTGAAGGAAACTGAGCAACTGGTAGAACGAGCATGCAGCAGCCCCCCAGGAGCTCAGACTGTGGCGGCCTTTGACCAGCTGTCAGACAGCTTGTGTAAAGTCGCTGATCTGGTATATATATTTTTTTAATTAAGTGTTTCTGTCAGTAGTTTTACAAGTTCAAACAGCTGAATATTTTAAACTTATATATAACTAGGTCTGGACCTGAGAAAAACTGATCATGAATATATCTTTGCTCACCATGCAACTTATTGTCAAAGTTTTATTAACGTGGAAAAAGCTAGAACTGTTCCTGACATTAAAAATATTTTGGAAATTAACCACAAAAAGCTATTCCTCTTGAACCCTCATCCCCGAATAAGGACAGCATAATTCTCAATTCAGTTCAGTTTGATTTAATTCAATTTAGTTCAGTTAAATTCAATTCAATTCAAATAACTTTATTTATCCCCATGGGGCAATTAAAAATGCATGCGGAGTAGCACAGCATCCATTCACACATGACAATAAATATGCACATAAGTAAGCATAAATCCGCGCATAAAGACATTGATTTCCTGTGTGAGAACCTCACTTCCTTCGCTGTTTCTTAACAGCTCTTGAAATGGGAACAACTTTAACTTCTGTTCTGTTACTGTAAAACAAATTTCCACAAATTTCCAATGTAATTGTCCTTAACTTTGAGGCAGAAAATCAGTTATGTCAATGTTCCATTTCATGACTCAAGTGTCCCCCTCCCCATCTAATCATGATTTTTCATTCTTATTAGCCTGTGACCTGTTCTCTCTCTATGCAGGCTGATTTTGTTAAGGTGGCTCATCCAGACCCTGCCTTCCGGGATGCGGCGGAGAAGGCGTGTTTGAAGATTGGCACAACTGTTGAAAAGTATGTTTGTTTTTTTGGACGGCGTCACAACTGACCGGAATAGGTTATTGGCACTGACTTTATGGGTATCATTTTGTCGGACAGGCTGAACACTAATGTTGAATTATGTAAGAGTCTGAAGGATCTGCTAGACAACAAAGATATTCTGGCAACTCTGGATCCAGAAACTAGGTATTCCCGTTTTCTTTTCAATCAAATTTACTCCTTGTTAATCTTTTTCTGCTCTGACACAAGCAGCTAATCTTTGGGCTGGTGTTGATGAATTATGACAGAGTAAAGGATAAAGCCACAAGCAGACAATGTTAGGCATTGCAGGTCCAGAAAGTAAAAATCCAGACAAAGATTTTGTTTCTGCCAACCAATTTAACATTAAGAGTCACAGAGTATTCACCTAGTTGGTAGAAACAAAATCTTCATCTGGATTTGTACTTTCTGGACCTGAAATGCCCAACACTGCAAGCAGAGTTGTGCACCCTTATTTTCATGTTATTGGATATTGGTCTTCATATAATTATATAATTATATTGGCCTTCATTGTAATGTATACAGTACTCATGCTTTACATTTTGTCTTTTTCACTCATCTTCATTCTCTTTTTACACTAACCCTAACCTTACTTTAGGAGGGTCGCGGAACTCTTCATGTTTGATTTTGAAATAAGCGGAATTCACTTGGATGAGGAAAAGGCGAGTTGCACTAAACTACAGATATCTATCTTTTAGCTTGATTTAGCTTTTCCTAAGTACTAATGAAAATAGCTTCAAACAGTTCCTGAGAGTATAGCTGATGTTTTACCTTGCTGTGTATATTTTGCAAAGTCCTGATTTAGGTATTCTTATAGTCACATATATAATTTGTTTGTTTTTTTTTTGCTTTAGTGTTGCAACATATAGAGTTTCAGTTTTCTTTTGCCACATCACTGTTCACCCAGGTGTATATAAGGTATATATGAGACATAACTAGAAATCAAATGAAACAAAGCCATCATCTCTGGGAATCTGTTTTTTGTAATCTGTTGTTTCCTGAGTTCTGTAATGGGGCTTTAGTGATTACAGGAAACGGGGAGTTTGGCTACAGCCAGGACTAGAAGCATACACACACACACACACACAAATAAACACATAAACACACATACACAGATATACACACATATACACAGAAACGCACATGTACACACGCATATACATATGCACGCATGCATCTACATATACATGCGCACATACACACACACACATACATATGCACATATACATACACACACACATGCATATACATATACATACATACATCTATATATACATGCACACACACATACACACGTACGCACAGACCTATACTCATATCTGTATGGGGCCTCTCTGTTCATTTCTGTGGGATTTAACCCTAATCCCAGCTATGACAACCTTAACTATAAGTAACCAAAGAAAATATACAACTTTTGGTATTTTTAGTTTTTTGATTGTAGTCACAGATTTTTATAAAATTGAGTTTCCTCTTGTGGGGACCAGAATAATGGTCCTCACAACGTCAAATTAACAGGTTTTTATCACTTTATTGGCATATTTGGTCCCCACAACATAATGTATACCTGGACCACACACACACACAGAGTTCATATATTCCTATCACTGTGGGAACCTAATCCTAATTATGGCAGCCTTAATCCCTACATACTCTAACTTCAACCAAAAATAACCAAACGAAATACAAGACTTTTGGATATTTTAGTTTTCTGAGTACATTCACAGATTTTTATAAAATTTAAATTTCTGTTGTGGGAACCTGAAAAATGTCCCCACAAGCTAAAAAGTAACAGGCTTTACCACATTGTGGGGACATTTTCTCCCCACAATTTGGTAAATACAAACCCGAACACACACACAGATACACACCAAAAGCAATTTAGAATGATTAATTCTTTTATTCCTCTTGGGTTTGAAACAGAGGTGGGAAACTCATACAATCATGGGAAGAATGCTGGACTGGATTCAGTCCCATGTTTGGGACCTCCCTGCCTCCTCATATATGATGTAGAAATTCAGTCAGTGAGCAGATCTGTTTGATGTAGAAATTCAGTCAGTGAGCAGATTTGTTTGATGTAGAAATTCAGTCAGTGAGCAGATTTGTTTGATGTAGAAATTCAGTCAGTGAGCAGATCTGTTTGACCGCGAGTGATTTGTGGTTCTCCTCTGCCCCCATAGAGAGAATTGGCTGTGAACTTGCATGTTAAGCTGCTGGATCTGAACCATGAATTTCTAATGGGCTCACACCTCCCAAACAAGATAGAGAAGCGGACCCTTCCGGAACACATCCGAAACCAGTTTTCGTTCGATGGCAGTTACATTCAGATCGGGGGCCTGCACGCGGACTCACCTGATGACCTGGTATGTACGGTTACCGGTCAAGCTGGAGTACTAATATACTGCAAACAGTGATGATTTGATGTTTATATACTATATTGTATAATATAAATGTTTACTCTTATTTTTTTTTGCACTGTGGTGGTTCCCACACTAATTTAATCTTTTCTTTTTCAATGATAATGATCTTTAAAAGCACACATTTATTTGGGTATGCGTATCAGCTGTGGCCATTATATGACACAGTCACAGGTGGTAGTGTAGTGAAAATGACAATTTTTCAGCTGTGTTTTTCACTTGTTGCCATTAGGTTCGGGAAGCTGCTTATAAGATATTCCTGTACCCAAACACCAAGTTGATGCATTGTCTTGAAGAGCTGCTGGCTCTTAGAAATGAGCTTGCTCAGCTGGTGGGTTATGAATCCTTTGCACACCGGGCGTTGAAAGGAACAATTGCAAAAAGCCCAGGTAAAAAACAAACCGTGTCCCTCTTTGCTCTGTATTTAAATACTTGTTCTTGGTTGTTGATTCATATGATGGGCGTCTCATGGAACTGGTGATGGAACGTTGTAAACAAAATAATTAGAAGCAGTACTGAAATACTTCTGTGCTGTTTTGTACTGTCATGTGAGCACTGAAATACTGCTTATAATTAAATTGAATACTAAAATTCTTATTTTGGACAATTACCCCTCATCTTTTTTGTTCTCATTGATGACTTTCTGAATTCCTAATAATAAAAACAGATCAGAGATTTTCCATATTGACCAATGTTCTTTTTTTTTTTTAACAGAGATTGTGATGAAATTCCTCGAGCTGTTGACAGACAAGCTCTCTAATAGGTACTGTATTCAGATTTATTTTCACAAATTCCCCAGCTATTCAGAGTATCTGAGTGACCCCGGTCTTTTTTGGATAACATGAAACCCTTCTGGCCACTTGGCACCAGTTTGCTGGTTTATTAGGTTGTAGTATGCTAATCTGTCCACAAGATGGCATATGAAACCTAAGCTACACTAATACAAACAGCAGTTTAAGTGTAACTCAAAGATGGTTATCACCACAGATGCAAAATATGCAATTATTACATTTTAAATTTTACTGGAATATTAGGGATAATATTGAAAACTGTCAAATTAAGTTATATTTGTACTGTGCAGGACAGCAAAGGACTTTGACATGATGAGGGATATGAAGATGCGGTTAAATCCTAGGACTGGAGTAAGTATTATACATAAATCTTCATGGGATTTAACATGCCTACAGCATTTGGACCAGTAGGCCATGATCACTTCCAGTTGCTATTAATCACTATCAGGCCCATTTTGTGCATCATTTACTCATTTTATTGACACTATTTTCCAGCAATATTTCCTAGTGTTCTTTGAATATGGTCAGGGAGTAGATGTCACTGTTTTCCAGTATTTATGTGTGTGTGATTTCTGTGCGATTAGCTCTTGGAAAATAATTGTAAGTCACTGCAAAGCTCTTTGTCATAAATTAGGAAAATGCAAAATTAGATTTAGTTCAGTTGATAGTGAAACATGAATTAGCTGTATGGGTTTCCCTAATATGTAAAGTGTCACGTGGCTAATTGCCATAATTGTGTTCTGGTGTTTGTTTTGGTCCCATCCAGGAGCTGATGCCGTGGGACCACCCTTACCTTAGCGGCGTTTTGCGAGCTGAAAGGTTAGTATAACTTTCCACTGTAAATTTAGTTGTTTTTTTTTCTTCATGAGAGATGATGCATAAAATGATTTTTCATTGTTTCCTCTTTGAAACTACAGACATGCAGCTCACGGGGTCGGGTCCTGATCTACGTTGTTGCATTTTTATAAGTACGACAAAGCTTGTTTAGAACTTGAGAAGAAGCATCTGTCAGACATATAATTCAATTAATTCAGCTGCATCTGTAATATATGTAATAACCTGTAATATATTATTTGACCTGCATGCAAAAACTATACCATTGTTTCTGAAAAACCCCACACTGGCTCCTGGCCGAAAACACATGCATCCTTCTCTTTTATTATTAAGCAGTTTGACTTATAATGTCATTACTTGAAAGATCGCAACACGAGCCGCAGTGAAGCGTAGCCATATTAGGTGATTATCTAAAAATGTGGCCATTACAATTAGTGCTTGAGCGTTGGCCCCGCAGATGGATTAAATTAGCGGCACTGTGGAAAATGCTCCGCGGCGCAGCGTGTCGTGTAGCTAGCATTGCAGTAGACCGAAAGCAGGGGAATTTTTGTTGTAATTATCTCCAGCTCTCGTGGGTAAAGTCTGCTGCAGCGCTGAACTTGCTGTTAGCAAGTATTAAAGGATTAACGGTGTTTCAATACTTTATATGGGTTACTTTATTAAGGGAGTGTTGAGTGTTTTTTTTTTTTATTTGTACTTAGGAGGTGGACAGAAAAGAAGTGTGTTGCCCATCAGTTGTTCCATTTGCAGTATTTTGTTCTGTTTTGCAAAACTCAAGTTAAATGTGAACGTTTCATTATATTACTTTAGACTCAACTACAGTAGGTACCCAATATATTTATTTAAAGGGATACTATAGTGCAAAATATGAATTAGCTGTAATTGTAAGCTAAACAGTATTTGGGAGTAAACCTGCTGCTTTTCCAACATGGTACCAGCTGCATTTTTCTGCATTTGTGCTGTGTTTTCAGAGCTCCCTTTTCTCTAAATATGAACTTGAGGGATGTGAAGGTCCAAAATTAATAGCCATGGGACTATCATGTGACATTGATTTTTGCAATATTCTTTTGCTTTTTTTTTTCCTCTCCTGTTTTACATTATATTTGCTTGTCATGTAAATCCACTGGTAAGTGTGATGTGTCCTTATGTTTTCGAACTGGTGCTCCATTATTGATTCCCTATTTGACACCTTAAATCTGTATCTCGACTCTAATTGCTCATCTTAAACACATGCTGTCACGAAACGGCTTCCACTTTGACGCAGGTTGAAGTTTCGGGATGAGTTCGCTTTTATTGTTTCGGCCTCACTGGCAGTTTTAAATTTTTTTTGCGATTTGTAAAGGCTGTTGGGGGGGGGGGGGGCTCATTGGCATCGCCTAGCCGGGTCGCTGCCGTTTCTGTCACCGACGAGATATCTCACAGCCGGACAAAGCAGCCTGCAAAGGCACAGTTGGCGCCAGCTGGCGAAAACAATACGTGCTTAATCTCAAAAAAGACTGTTGCGTAGCATGTGAAATATGTCCAGAGCGGCAAGATATTTGACAAATTGTGGTCCCTGAATGAGGGCCAACCTGTTGTCACTGGCAGGTTTCTTTTATTTTTTGTTTTTAATAGCCTCTGGGATTGTATGGTGTGTATAGCAAAAACAGATGATGGACAAAACATCAATTTTATTTATCCATTTCATAAATTTCATCTGCCCCGGGAAAGTCTGTTTCTGTGACCTGTGACCTGTCTCAAAGGTCAGATGTCAGAGCATTAGTCTGTGTGTTTTGGATCTGCTGGGAGCAGGACATAATGGGCATTTAAGGTTTGACAGACAAACTGAGTGTGAGAGAAAGCGTACACTGAGAACAGAGGCCCGCTGCGGGGGTCCGTGCAGACTGGTATTTGGCCCCTGGTGATTTCTGCGTGCAGCTGTGTTTCCGGGGAATTAAACGCATCTCGTTGAGATTCGTTCCGTCTCTGATGGAATGTCCAGGCCTTCTCTACTCTGCTGGCGTGTTTCACTTTAAACTTTAACCGTGAAAACAAATGGCTCACGTGTTTTGGAAATGGTTTTAGCATGGTGCTACATTGCTGTGTGATTTTTTTTGAAGTTGCAGTAACTTGTCTGATAAGTGTTAGATATTATTCATTTAGATCTTTAGGCTCATTTTAAGCTTTATTGACAAAATGCTAGTCACTCAATTAACCACCAAGGTCATTAGATCACAGAGGAGCACACTCATACTGAAAAAACTCACCTCCCCATCATATGTTCCAGGGCATCTATGCTCATCCTAATTTATGGAGAAAGCGGCTAAAATCTAGAAAACCATTCTTGGGTTTGGTCACTGATTGCAGTGTGCAGACCGGATTGCTGTGCCGGTTTTTTGTGGACAGAGGGGACCACACCAGCCATATTTGACCGAGGAACATTTTGGTGCCTGGCAGAGAATAATAATCCGAGCTGAAAAATGTTGGATCTCCATCCTGGGTCCTTTTTCAATAGTAGGATTTATTTTCCTATTCGTTATTACTTCAAGAATGCTCCTCTGTCTATTGGGAGTATATAAACGTCAAAGCATGTTTTTATTTTTTATTTTTTTGTTTTTGTTTGTATGTCAGACTATTACTCATTATCTCACTCAAGCTGGGTCTGATTCTGGACACCATTACCCGGGGTGTGTTTGTCTTCTGACGTGCTATATATATTTTCTGCAAAAGCTGTAAATATGTTTTTCTAATGCTGTCACACACCAAGGCTAAAAATGACAGAATTTGGCTTAATTGTGGCGTTTTAAATGTTAACGAGCCAAGTGTAACAGTGGAGCAATTACAGGCTTCTGCTTTGTGCCACTACGTCGGAAAACAGTAAACAGATCAGTCTGGCTGTGCACAAAAAAGGGGGCATTTTAATCTCTTGAATTTGCAAGAGATGGAAGCACTGTGGGATGGCCATGGTTCTGGCTGCTGATCAAAGGCCTGAGCGTCCTCCCATTTTTTTCCCAGAATCCCCTACTGCGGGCAAGCATCTTGAGGCAGATGCGTGCTGCATACTGACCTGGAATGTCCTGAAGAGTACTGCTGTACTCAGTTAGGGTGTAGGGAACGGTTTTGAATGTCACTCTCATGAGGTTTTTCTGCAGCCTTGACTGATTTAAATAAAGGCAGCATAAGTTTATTAAATGCTGTTATGTTTGTACAGTTTATGGATCATAAGTCCTCCTATTATAGAGCTCATTGTCATGTGACCTCAAATAAACCCATAATATTGCACTTAGTGCTTAAATAAATCATCAGTCAGATGGCTGTTTCGGGATGGAACATCAGCAGATGTGAAAGGTAATCGCTGGCTGTTTCCTTCCATTTGTTAATTGATTTCTTTAGAGGCAGGGTGGGGTGGGGTGGGGGGCAGTGGCCACGTTGGGAGGCCTGCACTGGAATCTTCTCCTTGTTATGGACGTTATTAATGAACTGCTTTTCCTCCCCAGTGCCCACCAGGGGCCAATAAGCAAGCAAGCCAAAGACGCTGGATACCGTATTTAAAATCTTTATTGCAGGAGCTGAAGCCGCTGGGATGTCGGGGCGGCTTCCACCGCGGGATCTGGCAGCGCTTCAGTCTGAGTCTCAGCACGGAAGCGCTGAAAATGCCCCAAGATTATTATTTTCTCCTCCACCCCCCTTTGCTCAGTATTTCCTGTATTTTTCCATCTCTGTACAGCATTGTGGGTCGCTTTTGTTACTGAAACCAAGCTGAAAAGTGCTGGACCGTTGACATTGTGTGTTTGAGATTACTGTCATTAGCAGCTAGACAGATGGAATATCCTATTTCAAGAGGCTCCAGGTTATATTATTTTTAGTTTTCCTTTATATTTTGCCACAGGAAGTACGATCTGACTGATGGATCCTCTCTCTGGATGCTAGTGGCTTGGCACATAGCTGACGGAGGGGTGGGGGCTGGCAGTTTTCATTAAATTATGTGGGGTTCGCTTCCAAAAATATGTTGGCAGAGCGTCTCTGTTTTGGAAAGCATTTGTGGGAAGCATTTTCAGAGAAGGGACAGTGGTTGAAAGGGTTTTTTTTATGATACAGTGTGTAGTTTTTAATTTGGTCAGTTACATTGATATTCCCAATGAACTGCATTTCTTAAAGAGTTGTTTGTGCTGTGTCCTCACTGCCATCTCATTGTCTGTTCCCCACCCCCCGCCCCATGCATTTACTCGAGAGGGAGATGAGGTTTCGGGTTTTAATTGAAATGAACTGATAGTTGGCTGGTTCAAAAGGTGCGATCTGTGCCCCCGAGTGGAGGTTAATTGTGCATGTTCACGCGAGGGACAGAAGCCTTGCAGTTAAATTGATAAATCCTTCTTTTCACACTTTTCTAGCTGTTTTTAAACCACTGAGGATCTCAGTGTCAGTCACAAATGCCATTTTGAGATTGACCAGACTGTGATTCACAGTATGATGTTTCAGTGGCAGTATTTTTACGTTTGTTTTATCTGCCTGAAAATACAACAGGATGGCCCACTAGCTGAATGGGTAATGTCAAAGCCTCACACTTCCAGGGCTGCGGGTTCCCATCCCGCTCCTGGCTGTGTATGTGCCAATCGCATGTTCTGCCCGTGTTTGCTTGGGTCACCCCCAAGATTTCCTCCACCGTGTGGTTAGGGCGTCCCTTGCCTTGTGCTCTGTGCATCCCAGGCTAGGCGTCAGGCTCACCCACACTGTGTCCTGGATTAGCACTTATGTCAAATGCATGCTTGCAAAGGTAGAGCTGCTTTCCGAAGCAGTACATATTACTCTTTGTCACAGTGCCAAGAATCTCTATTTATGCCAGTTTTGCACACCGTGGATGTTTATGATTATTATTTAATGTATGTTGCTTGTTTTACATTATGTCTTGTCTCTGTCTTGTCTGTTAACCTTATGTCCATTTTGTTCCCCTCCTCACAGTTTGGGGCTGGGCAGCCGTGCATTTCACTGCACAATTTTATTCAGTTTAATTGTGTTTGTGACAAATAAAACTTTCAATAATGTCATATCAGTGCTTCACCTGAAATACAGAACACAGTTGAGCTAATTCTGACAGGCCCATAGTTGCACTGCCGTGAAATGCAGTGTGAGTGGTGTTACTTAAAGGAGTATAAATCTGCTGCATTGTCTGTCTGATTTTCATTTGACTAAAGAGAAATTAAGCAAGCCCCCCCCCTACTGCAGGTATAACATAGAGCCCAGCCTGTACAGCCCCTACTTCTCCCTGGGGGCCTGCATGGAGGGGCTCAACACCCTTTTCAGCCAGCTGCTAGGGGTCTCTTTGCAGGCTGAGCAGCCAAAACCCGGGGAAGTGTGGAGTGAGGATGTCCGCAAGCTGGTAAGAGGCCTCTCCGGCCATTATAGAAATGCTCTGTTACCCATTTCAGGGGCAGGGGGAGGATTTAAGCAAACTCAGTATTAGAGCATGAGGCATGTGGAAATTCCCGTTGTAAATTGGCACATCGAGAGTTAAAGTATCTAACTGAGATTGCTTGTAGTAATTACTTGTTACTTGGTGCTTTATGGCAGCCCTGAGCAATGGCAGTGGTTTAATCAGTTAGTAAACTTACTGTAATATGAAACATCCTATTGAACAGTTGGTGTTTGGTCTGCTGTTAACTTAAGGGAATTTTCTAAGACAGGCCTGCCTCACTGCTGTCAGTAATATATGATAAAGGTTAATTTTGTTTCATGAAACTACTTAAACTTTTCCTCCTCAGGCTGTGGTTCATGAAACGGAGGGGCTTCTTGGGTACATTTACTGTGATTTCTTCCACAGGCCAGATAAACCCCACCAGGTAGGATCCTTTGTCATAATTAATGTACACGTCATGCAAATGTCAAACTAGGTATGGTTCTGTTTTTCATGAAGATGAGCAGTTGTACCGTAAGCTGGTAATTTATGATTTTGTAACCATATATTGTGAGTTATCGGGAAGATTTGGATTAAGAACTTTTCATTAAAATGTGAGGCCACGGTGGTATGTGGGACGAGACATTGATCAAAGACTTTCTGTAACGAGGCCCCGCCCCCATCCCTAGGATTGCCACTTTACCATCCGTGGCGGGCGCTTGTTGGAAAACGGGGAGTACCAGCTGCCGATGGTGGTTCTCATGCTGAACTTGCCGCAGCCCAGCAAAAACACGCCCACCCTGCTGAGTCCAGGCATGATGGAGAACCTCTTCCATGAGATGGGCCATGCCATGCATTCCATGCTGGGAAGGACACGCTACCAGCACGTTACAGGTGAAGCCTATCTCCCAACGTCTGCGTATGTTGTGGGTTCCCGTCCTGCACCATAAAAGTGTCTCCTGTACAATCCCATGCCACGGTCCTCAAAGGGCATTTTGATGGTTTCCAAAAAAAAATTAGCCGCTAAATTGTATACTAGCGGGTGTACTTGAGTTGGGGTTTGACATCCAGTTTCTGGTTTCAAAACTTGTTCTTCCAGGCTGAGATTGATGCACATCGCATTCGAGGTCATGCAGTAGGAAGCTCTTCTGACAGATAACACACTGCCGTACCAATGTGGTGCCTGGAATGAAGGGCATGTTCTGGGTGTTTTTATTTTATTTTTTAATGACAGATTTGTTAGTTACCGTGAACCACAACTGACACATCTGATTACATTTTAAACAGGCATTTCATAGCCAGGAGATAAAATATGAGTTTGCCAAGGGTTGCAATGAGATGGAAATAAAAATATAAACGCTGACATAACTTGTTATGTTGTAGTGGTGTGAAGAAGAAAAATCTGTAACACTTTACTTAAAGCTGTCATCTGTAATGCATTATAACTTCATAATGCAGTACAAGGCATCCTCAATTCTTATACCGGCCATTATAATGCATTATAAAGGTACCTGTAGTTCATTATGGATGAGAGCTTTATTGGAGCTTATGACGTGTTATAATCAACACTATAATGCCTTATGACTGTCAATAGAAGATGCTGTAATGCTTTATTAATTCTTATACCGACCATTATAATGCATTATGAAGGTATTTATAAAGCATTATAGATGACGGATTTAAGTAAAGTGTTACCGAATTAACGATGCTGCATTATGAAGGTATCTATAGTGCATTATAGATGAGAGCTTCATGAAACATTCATAATGAATAATAAACATGACTGTATTATGTTAAGCTTTTTTATTAATATTTGTAGCCATGTTTATAATGCTTTATGAATGCATTATAATGTGTTATGAATGTGTTCGTAGATTCTTACAGACACTACATCCATAGAAAGTGTTACCAAAAAATCTTTTGGCTTCTTTGTTGGAAGGGACCTGATGTAAATCCTCTTTAGTTAATGGTGATTTATACTTTTTATTTTTTTTACCTGCCGGACCAGAAATTAGACACAAGCAGCAACTGTTTCATCTCTTTAACTCGGGTAGCTATTGAAAGCTTTGCATCTAAACACCCCACCCCCCATCTTCCAGGAACTCGATGCTCCACAGACTTTGCAGAGGTGCCCTCCATTCTCATGGAGTTCTTCGCTACCGATTACCGCGTGGTGAGCCAGTTCGCACGCCACTATCAGACGGGACAGGTACATCTTTGTCTTTTCTTTTTTGATGGCTCCTCTGTATTTTCTGGATCGTACTTAAGCCATTAAATTAAGTTTGTGGGATGAATCAGGTACTGAATTTTCTTGTGGTAAGGATTATTACGGGTTGAATACCGTTTTAATATTGGGAGTATAGAATGTAAATTCTGAAGAAAAAGAATAATTTGTAAATTAGATGCAAACACTTCCAGCCGTATAAATAGCTGTCAAAACAGCCAAAGGATGAGAGTTTTTTTGCTTTATGGTATTTAGACTTGGCCGAAACAAAAACCACGATAAGGTTTCATCTCATCTCTGCAAGCGATTTATGGACACAAGTGTTTTTCATTGTCTACGTAGAAGGACAAGTGGTGGGGATTACTGTTTTATATTATATATAATGTAGAACAATATATTTTATATTTTTTATATCCAAGGGCTTGAATTGACTCAACATCGAAACATATAAATTACTCAGGACTGGGTTTACATTTACATCTAATACCGCTACTTCTAGGCCTTTCTGTAACACCTTAATAATTTCATAGTGTTGTGTTTATGGTCTTCTGAGTCACTTATTGTGGAATTGGGTATATCTAGCTTTGCCTAAATAGAAGAGAATTCCAGTGTCTCTCTCTCCCACAGTGAGGGTGAAGCTCTCTGCGTGTTCTTCTTTTTTTCATGAGTTTGTGTAATGTAAGGTTTTGATTCCCTGAGACGTACTGGTGAGCTGAGCAGGCCCGCGGCCCCATCAGGAAATTACTCAGGTGAAACACACTGAGTAGCCTGCAGCTAAATCGGTTCCAAAACGCGACCGCAAGCAGTCAGCTTTCAAAGCACATCCACCCAGGCTTCCCAGTTGGACTTTTCCAGTTTGAATCCCATACATTTCATGTGCTGTCCTGTTTTTCCCCCTCCTCCTGATGGGGACGCTGTCACGTTTTGGGGGATCTTGCCACATTTGTCATTATCTTCCTGATACTGCTTTTATGATGAGGGTTGCAGTGGCAATATGCCAAATAAGTCAGACTACGCCACTCTAGCTCGTTCTGGGGGTTCCCCAGACATTCCTAAGCCAGCTGGGAAATATAATCCCCTCCCAGCATGTCCTGGGTCTGCCCTAGTGCCTCTGCCCAGTGGTACGTGCCCGGGGCAGATCTTTTGGGAGCCACCCAGGTGGCATTCCCATACAATGTCAAAACCACTTCAGCTGACTGCTCTCCAGTTCTCTGAACTTTGACTCTCGCAGAGTCATCCTGCCAACCCTGTGGAGAAACCTCACTTCAGTCACTTGTCCCCATGACTTTGTTCAATCAGCCATCACCCTCAGCTCATGACCAATTGCGAGGATAGGGACATACATTGACTGGTACACCACAAGCCTCGTTTGATGCCTGCTGACCTGCTTGGTTCCTATAAACCTGCAGCTACTGGACTGATCCGCCCAAGTCATGTTTCCTCATGGCGTGTATTGCCCCCGCCCGCCCACAAAAATCCTCCCTACGCCATCACCGCTCACTATCAGTGCCCCCACCCCCCGCACTGTATCCCTCACTCTGGCACACATCCGCTGCAAGAGACAACGCCC
>JAAGVU020000036.1:10387254-10410588 GCA_011763525.2 Mormyrus iriodes | reverse complement strand
GGGCAATCATTGGCCTGGTCACCACAAAGCCCCTTTTGTGCCCTGCGACCCGGTTTGTTTCTTTAAACCCGGAGCCACCTGGCCTGTCCCCCCCAGTCCATTTTTCCCCTGGGGGTTATTCCCCCCCCCCCCCCAAAAAAAACCCCACCTGTGCCAGCACGGCGTCATGAAAGTGCCGGCTCTCTAGACATGATGCGTATCTTCAGGGTGTAAACGTGTGAAACTCCATAACCATAGAGTGGACACCAGACAGTACATTACTCACTGAACATCAGACTCGAGTGAAATTAGGTTGTAATGTTAAGCTTTTGCTTTTTGGGCAGTGATGTAAGCTCTTTTTTATAACTTAGTCACCGAATACAGATCCATTAATGCAGCAACGTATTTATGAAAGTGATGTCCACACCGACTGCCTGTATTTTTTTCCGAACCCAATGTATCATGTAAAGAGGGGCAGTATTCTTATGACGCCATATTGGCATATGTGCTTGGTTTTGTTCCAATGGGTTTCAGCAAAAAATACACACCTCCTCTTACCATTATTTGTGAGCAGGGTTCTGAGGTACTTAACCTTCTATAGTAAGGGCCAGAGGAAGACAGTTCATGTCCAGAAAGTAAAAATCCAGACTAAGGTTTTGTTTTAACCAACCAGTTTAGTACTCTGTGATTATGACTCTTTATACTCAACTGGCTGGTTGAAACAAAATCTTGGTCTGGATTTTTACTTTCTGGACCTGAATTATCCACCTCTGCTAAGGGCAAACCTCTCCCCCTACCTGAAGGGGGCAGTTAGCTCTTCTGAAAGATAGACTTGCAGATTCTTATTCCCTCTGCATGACGTACAAGCTGGAGACCCTGGTCAGTTGGAAGCAGGAACACCACCTCCAGCTCCACAACCCCCATTCTGAATGCCCTTCCAGCTACGGCTGTGCCTTGATATCCTGCCCATGAAAATCACGTACAAGAGTGGTGACAAGACACACCCCTGCTGAAGGCCAACACCCACTTTAAACAATTTCAGCTTTGTGCCAAGTATGCAGACACTCTCACTACATTTATACAGGTACCAAACAGCACACAGTAGTGCCCCGGTTAACTCTATCTCCCACGTTATGCGCCAAGGCACTCGACTATAGGCCTCCCCCAAGTCCACGTAGACTGTTGTCGTATTCCCACAAACCCTCTCACAAGTGGGCAATGGAGAAGAGCTTGTGCACTGTTCCAGAGCCAGGCTAGAATCTTTATAGGTCCTCTTCAAATCTTGGTTCAACAACTGGGTGGAGCCTCTTCTCTGGAAGCCTGGCATGGGAAGCTGAGAAGTGTGATTCTCCTGTTGGAAAATAGGGATCAACACCCCTTCTGGCCAATCCAGGGGTACTTCAGCCCATTTGGATGCAACCCTGAAGAGGCCTCTTAGACATGTCACCCCAACAGCATCTTTTGGGCTTACTCTCAAGGTCAAAGTCTGGGGTCAAGTGCAGTGCCAACTGGACGGCAAGCATGAGCAAGAAGGACCTCGGCAGATCTGGGCCTGTCCGAAAAGAGTGAATGTTTTAGTTGAAAAGATTGCAAGGACTCCTGGGCATATTCTGATTCACACCCATATTTTGCAGCCTGACAATAAAATGTGTGTTTTTTCCTTTCAGCCTCTGCCAGAAAACATGGTGGCTCGTCTCTCCGAGTCGAAGAAGGTGTGCGGAGCTGCTGATATTCAGCTTCAGGTAACGGCGTGGTCGCGGGGTGGGTCCAACGCCTCGCTATTCTACGTGCGATGGCGTGCAATGATGGCAGCGAAGACTGCATTTAATTACGGAACGAAAAATTTACTGCAGCTCAGGTGCTATGCTAATGACATAATATTTTAGTTTACAACTCTGTGTGTGTCACTACCTCACACCTATAAATATACACCCAAATTTAGCATGCAATTCATATTTTCTATTACAGAAATATTATCAGCAATATCTGTTATGGCTGAAAGACTGTTTAGCTATTATTGGAGGATGGATACGTTTCAGTTACTGTTAAGAAGATCAATGCATTTAACACTTTAGTCTATATTAACTTACTTTTGTGGTGAAATAGTTTTGGGAGTTTGTCTGTAATGTTTTGCTGTAGTATTTAAAACGGGTTTAGGGGGACATTTTTATAAACTCCGAAAATAGCTTTTGATTTTACTAACATTTTATTATTTATCAATATGGCAGGTTTTCTACGCTGCCCTGGATCAGATTTACCACGGCAAGCCCCAAAACCGGTCGACGACAGCCATTTTGAAGGAGACCCAGGAGAGATTCTATGGACTGCCGTACGTTCCTCACACGGTGGGTACCAGGCTGTCGTCACGCTCCTGGGGGAGGTCCACCACTCACAGAAGGCATGTTGCTGTTTCCGTGGTAATGCTGGAGCTTTCTGAGCCCGTTTATGGGTGACAGGTAACTGACAGGTGATGGGCCTGGGAACTGACTGGGTCAATTTGACGGACAGAGGAAACCCAAGGATGTCCGCATAGGAGTGGCACAAAGCTAACCTTCTAAGGTGGCTGCATTTTCCTGAACTTCTTCCTTAATATTTGTCCAACGTGTCCTTTTAATATTGAGTGACTGGCAGTCTGTACCCACATTATTCCCAGCTCAGGGCTGGTGTGTAGCTCAGTGGAATAAGGGTCTGTTCTCCTATTTTGTGGCCTGTTGAGCAGTGTTTCTCAATCCAATCCTTGGGCACCCCCAGACAGTCTCTAGTTTTGCTCCCTCCTAGCTTCCAGCACTCAGGCAATTAGGAACAGTGAAAACCTGGTACAGATATGTTGGGAGCAGGGAGGGAGCAAAAATGGATTGTCTGGGGTTCCCCTGGGTTGTGAAACATTGCTGGAGAGTAATTATTTAATGTTTGGGCTTTAGAGCAAAGCTGCTCCACGGACAAGTACCGGAATTTCGTTATGCAGTGAAATGCATTAAAAGCCCAACTTATACAAAAACTCTATCTGTCCTTCATAAAAACTTATCCACTGCAGACTTGTGGTGTACCTAGGACAGGGGTACTCAAATGGTGAATTGAATGTGGACCTTGGCTTTGTGTGGCTGGTGAAATTAGGAAAAAATACAAAATAATTAAGTATCCCTGTCCAAAGACCTATCCTTGGAAACACGGGGCATAAGACAGGGGCACCCTCAATGGGATGTCGGTTTATCATACTCGGTCTTTGATCCTGTGTAATGACATTTAAGCATCTGTGCACAAAGGGCCCTGCCTAAAAGCTGCCAGGGGTAATAATTGAGGAATTGCATTTTTTGTACATGAATGGAATTATGATAGAAATTTGCTGATCCCAATTTTCACTGCACTGTCATCTGCTTCAACTCCTATCAAAGCTCTGAAAAATGCTTAAGAACACAAGACATTCTCCTTTGGTGCCGTTTGTGCTTTGATATCTCTCACACTGCCAGTATTTGGAGGACTCATATTTTTGTTATCCTTCCTAAAATGACGAAGCGAAAGAATGCCGCGAGCAACTGCTCCCAGGGGCAAATATCTGAAACTGTTTCTCTCTCTGCTCTTCTGACGAATAAACGTTTATTTCTTATTTCTTCGTTTATAACAGCTTTAACATGGAGAGTGTGATCGGGAGGGAGTAGGGAGATGTAAATTACAGCCCCACTTTGTCTGTTCGCAAAGGCCTTTGTAAGCCTTTTTACCCAGAGCTGCCGTTAAGAATCATGAGCTGCCCAGTAATTACGCCAACTACAGCTTCCCCCTTAAATGACTTTTTTTTTAAGAGTTTATTCTGATTTACATCGTTAATATGAAGCCCTTAGCTTTCTCTACAGTTTAACAGGCTTTGCCTCCTCTCTTCTTTGCTTGAATTATGAAATAATTGAATTGAATTATGGAATGATGAAATAACAGGTCTTCAGTGTCTATTAATGAAAGCCATTATACAAGAATTATTTCAAATTTCAGTAATTCACTTTAAGGGACAAGTTAATAAAAATCCATTTATTTGCTTGTAGCTGAGTCAGGTATGATGCAATTATGTAACAAGTTTAAAATAGAATAGAATATCTTGAAGAGCACATAGCCGCTGCATCTGGACGTATCGCCACGTATCGCCACTGTCTTGCCCTGTTCCATTTTTTTGCCCTGAGGTTGTCTTATTCCCACCATCCTGCACACAAAAGAGATTTGAGGAGGGAAACGCTCCAACCGATGAAAAATGAAAACAACGCCAGCACTCTTAAAACGTTGGAGGCCATCTTTTATCTATAAAACCTGGCAGAAAAAAAGCAGGGAGGTGGGCAGAGGTTATTGGAGCAGTACTGGTAGGAAATGGAAGTCAGTCCAATTATGGTGGTGTAACAGTGACCCTGAATGGTACCATGGGTTGGAAACAAAAGCAAAGCTAGGATTCAGGTACCATACTTGCTCCTGGAACAAATTATGTTGGGCCTATGCAGGACGAGGATTAGCCGCACGCTCTGCTATTTGACGCTTTTCCTGAGGTATCCAGAATCCTTGTGCGGACTTGATGTGTCATCCTCAGGTGCGACGCTGTTTAAACAAGCAGAGTCCCCCCCCCCCCACACACACACTGAAAGAAAACAAGTCTTTTAGTCTGTTACCCACTACTGTGCTATTTACGCATACAAAATGATATATTTAAGTAAATGCTGTTGCCCGCCAGTGTAATCTGAGTGGCGTGTTGGGCTAACATACTAGGCTAACTCTCCTATGCTACCTGCTTAAGCATGTGAAGGGATAATGGATTTTATTTTTTATTTTTTTAAGCTTAGCTTACTAGATTTCCTTTGAGTGTCACTTTTTTTAATCACAGGCTACTGTGCCTTTGTAGAGGTCAGCATAGTTCTCCACATGGCTCATCTAAAGTGTTGTGCGTTTTCATCCTTCCCGCTTACTCTCTTGCCCCTGAGCCAGTGAGTTGGGAATGAGGGGTTGTGTAGTTTAAATACAAAGTGTTTTCCTAATCGTTTTAGCATCTCTCTATCTTCTTCCTTGTTACAAAGCTTCCCATTGGGTTTGAAGTTTCCCTCTTGAAAAGAGCAGACTGGCGCAGTAACAATGAAAACGGTAGTTACTCTTATTCCTGACGTCGTGTTTTTGCCAACATGTCAGAGCCATGACGGATGGACCGCGCTGAGAGGTCTGGGTGGCACTGAGTGCAGATTAAACCCACTAAGAGACTTTTGAGAGCTCTGCATTTTTGTATGAAGCCTCTTACAGTCTTAAGAACTTCCATATGTTCCCTGTGATAAAAAAAGCCCACACTTAATAGGTTAATATTTTTTTGTACCTTATCATTTAGTCATGAGGCAAAACCAGTATGGCAGCATGTAAACCCGAAAGGCCTTGAAGTGCTGTAGAAAACAAGGAGGTCAGGAGTTCAGATTAAAATACATTTTCTGTTATTAATGTGTTGATGTTCCCTTTGCACCAAGCTATAGCCGGCTGAATGTCTGAAGGCATAGAGCGAAGCCCTGGCAGGCTTGAGAAATCAGCCATTAAATCTTGCTGTGAGAGAGATACTGACATTCTTCGTGTTGGGCTCTTCTGACTCTATTCACATTGTCATCCTCTTTTCTGGACCACGTTCCGAGGTCCTGACAGATGACGATGACAGCGAGCTCAGCCCATGCTCGGCAATCTCTGTCGGCCGGAGGAGTTGCTTAGAGCAGAAGTTTGGCTACTTTTTGTCCATTTCCCCCCCTTGGCTCACGCCTACCACCACTACCCCTCTTGTTACACTGAACAGGCTTGCTACGGGGCGACAGGAAAGGACCCGTTCGCGGTTCATCATAGCCTTTCTGGCTAGTCTCACTTTCATCGCGGTGTGAGGAATGCATTATTGTGGGAGTTTTCAATTCCGAAACTTCAATGTAACCTGCAAAAACGTAGCGTACAGACCAAAGTGAACCAAAACAGCAGTTTTGATCATATTATAACCCATCTGCCTGATATCAGACTATCTGTTTTTGCGACAGTTGTCCTAGCATTTCGTCCTGACTTTGTTGTGCTTGGGGGGACAAAATAAGATAATTTTTAAGAGAAATATTAACACAGCTTTCCAAGAACTGTTGCGGTGTTTGTTGTCGTTGCTGTTACTTTGCCTTCTTGATGCCTGTATTCAGTGAGACGCTCATACCTGCCCTGTTCAGGAACACCCTTAGTACACAGGTCCCAAGTGCGCGGGAACCGGGGCGATCCTGCCCGCTGTAATGCCAGTGCAGACAAGTCTGGTCGTGCCGGCGTTCGCACGCGCGCACACCCTCCCGGGCCGCCACCTGGTAGCCTGGGAATTGGAGTGCTGTTGCTGTTGGGCCTATAATTTACTGGAGCTTTCTTGGATCGGGAGGACAGTTGTGTGTGTGTGGGTGTGTGTGTGAGTTCACTGGGTGTCTCATCCTTGTGTTTTTGTCTTGCTCACAGGCCTGGCAGCTGAGATTCAGCCACCTTGTCGGCTATGGGGCCAAATACTACTCATACCTCTTATCTCGAGCAGTGGCCTCCATGGTCTGGAGACAGTGCTTCCTCAGGAACCCCCTAGACAGGTAAGAATCCCTTAATTGTAGTCTCAGCCTCTTTAATGCCTGATCTAAATGTACCATCTCAAATAGCATGAAAATGGGTAATTCACGCTTGGAAAGCCCCCCCCCTCCTACCACCAAAATAGCATGTCAGAGGATAGTTTTGCACACATACATTTCGTCTCCATCGGTTTTGTGGCTATTTTTGTTTCCATTAGTTTCTGTGGTGCTTCTTTGATCGGCTGATTGCGGACGTCGTTAAAAATGGTCAGATCTGCGTTTAGGGCCTGGAGCGGTGTACCTTGACTCGCAGATGCCAGACTCTGCCCCCCTCCCAATCTTGGGTTTGATATCGGGCTCTTTTGGCTCTCTGTTTCCTGCTGAGGAGAACTCGGAGCTCGGCAGAGGCCTGGGGGTGAGCAGAGCTGCCGGAATTTGCAAGTGCCTGTACTCTCATCTGTCTTCCTTCCCTCCCCAGGGAAATGGGAGAACGCTACCGCAGAGAGATGCTGGCACATGGCGGCGGGAAGGAGCCCATGCTCATGGTGCAAGGTAAACATTTCATACCCCTCACTGACACAGGGGAGCGCTCTTCCCGTTTTCAGTTACCGGGAGGGGTGATTCAGGACGCTTCGGCCCGATGGATGAACTCAATTCACATGTCTGGAAGCCACTCACACCATTGTTTGTCTGGTCCAAGGCTCACATGCCCCCCCCCCCCCCGCCCCACCCCGAAACACTTCTATCATGTGAAAGGTCGTGTACACTTTAGCTCATTATCTGAGTCTCTGTCAAATCCAAAGGGAAGGTAAATTATATTCATTAATTACTTTTTCTGCAGTGTCGTTCAGCATCGAGGAGTCATGCTTGAATTCCAGAACTTTTTTTTTTAATTTATTTAAAATTTTATTTACACATAATTTCTGAAACCTATTTCACTTGTAGTACAGAATGTCATTTTGCCTTGTGGCGAAATCATATTTGGTGATTCGAGCACAGGTGATTAAATTATTTGCACCCCTCAGCATTACCCAGCACAGGATTCGGCCTGGTGATCGCCATCAGACCCTACGTGCCGCTCCACGCGGATGTGCCACCACTGCAGAGAGTGCTTCTTGCCTTTCATCCCTGCACGTCAGCCCCCTGATTTTATTACCACCCATATTTGCATGTTACTTTATAGGGTTTGTCCAATGCTGCCGTTTCCCTGTTGCCAGAGATGCATGCAGGAACATGAGGACAGGAACATTAAACGAGGTTCAGACAAATTCTTCGTCACTGGGTCAACAGACCACGCTGTATGCCTCTCCAGTTATGACTCCCCGAGGACCCCACTGTCCTTCTGGATTAATCTTTTAGCCCATAATCAGTTAGGCTTCTTCCCCCGCAGATCACATGTGGGAGGAGTCCAGTACTGATGGCGACTGTGATCTAATATTTTAATCCCGAAGCCGCTCAGTTCTTAGTAGCTGCTGTTAATGGTGGCGTTTTGATTTCATGTTTTGTAAGGTTCGACGTCAGTGCAGATGTTACTGACGGCAACGAGAGACGCCACGGACCAAAATATTTAATGTCAGCTGTCAGTGGGGGCAGGTTGGGAAGTTCCAGTCTATCAAGCAGTGATGACAAGAGAGCAAAACCGGTATTTTGTGGGCACGGGACGAGTTGGGGGGGGGGGCAGAAAGTGAATATGATGACGTAAAAGTATGTCTACCATTCCCTTAGCTTCCCTGTTTATGATTTGAGAGTGATGTGAAACTGAATGGGGGGGGGGCTACATAACCCATGTGGCCCTGTGCCGATGTCAGCCCGTTTCAGATGCCAGGTAGTGCTGAAATGCATTCTGGGTGTACTGGCGTCTGTGAGCGAAAGGTGATAGATGGACCGCTCCGCTGAGTGAGGCCCTCTGTTCACTGAGCTGGACCACATAGAGGGGGCTTTCATGGCCCCCGGCCTTTCCCATAGCCCCTTGCTCAGGAAGCAGACTGTGACAATGGGGTACCAGGTACCCAGATTAAATCCCAAGCCAGATCTTTGTCGCAGTCAGGCTGGGCACAGGTGACACAATAAAGTCCCTATGTGAGTTTTATAAAGTCTTAGCTTGCTTTTGCTAACTAGCGTCGCTAAGTTTTTTCCCTACAGTTTTGCATACTCCTTGTTGCTCGGTTTGGAAAGGTGTCTCAGTCCTCATCCAAGAGCCTCCCTAGTTCTCTGGCAGACGATGTGATAAGCAGAGCGTCTTCCCCTGAAATCTGCATCAGCTAATAGCCAGGGGAACCCGCATGGCCGTATCAGTAGATGTTCCTTAGATGCCGCCAGACAGCAGTCCTAAGAGACACACATAACCCCACCCCACCCCCCCAAACCACTGCTTTGTGTCGTGTTTTTAATGGTAACTGAGGAGAAAAAAAGTGAGTAGGCTTCCATAGCTTCAAAGACATAATTACAGAGGCAATAACAAAATTGTTTTTGCCTCAGGTAGAGTGGAGGTAATTGCTGGCACCTCAACATGTTTCAAATGGTTGTAAATGCAGGCAAAATGAAAAGTTCTGGATCAACCAGAACGCTCTGGTCGACGGGAATGTAATTTAGTATGCGCGTTTCGCTTTCATTCAACCTGATATTTTGAATGAGTCGGGGAGTCTTACTTTTTCCGTCGGTGCGGGTCATTGAGATGAGATTTTCAGGAACGCCAAAGGACAATGTTTACAATGCAGAAATGAAACGTTAAAATTTTAGTATTTTTTTCTTTGCTACACAGCTGCTACCCAGGGTTTCCCGAACAGGTCTTGACGTATGCTCCTCCGAGGCAGTGTAAGGTGTGGTTAGGAGGGACATGGGGTGTGTAGACTCCAAAGCGAGCAAATCTCTCACAGTCCCGGACACGTAATGCCCGAGGTGCAGCAGGCATATGGGGGTGGGGGGTGGCATGGCTAAACTGCAGGCAAACTAGTCATCATGAGCTTTGATGATGTTCTGCAGAAGAATCGCCTTCCCTGGGGTCACAATTAACTCTGAGCTGTCGAGGTTTCAGATGATTATCTGCAAAATTGTGTCTCCCACCACCCTTTCAAAAAATAAATATTTCTTGTGACGTAGTTCAGCTTTCCACCTCCTTTTGGGACTGCAGTAGATTTATCTCTCACTGCAGAGCAGCTTTTGTATCGATGTCTGTGCCTTTTTTTGATTCCTGAATAACTCTACACTTCCTAAAACTAAAAAATATCTATAGTAAGCTGCTTACGAGCTTATGTAAGGCCTAGGTTAAAGGGTATCTGGACATCACGCTTGTACTCAGAATTTTCCAGAGCATTTTCAGGTCTTGTCTGTGTTAGTAGGTAGGTCAGTAGGTAGCACTGTTACCACACACTTCCGGGGTTCAAGTCCAGCCCCCACACTGTGTGTTTGGATTTTGCATGATCCTCCTGTGCTGCACAGGTATCACGCATGCAGACATACTGCCGGATGACCAAAAGCGTGTGTGTGTGTGTGTGCGTGCCCGTGGATTGGCACGTGCTGGATTGGATGATCCCCTGCCCTTTGTCACCTCGGAGTCGCTCCAGCGCCCCTGCCCTGTACTAGGATTCACTGTCGGATTAGTATCTCCCAGCCACATGAACTTTGAGTTTTGCCAACAATATTATTTTAATACCAAAATACATAAATATTCCATGAAATTAATGATGCGTTAACCTAAGAATTTAAACCTGGATTTAATCTCTGTGTACGTACCAGCCCGTTTTAATAAAGTTTGGCAACAATAAGGCCCACCTTTTCTGTGGATTTTACAATCTTGTGTAATTAACCATAACCATTCTTTTGTTTTTGATCAAATTCTGCAGGGTCTTTGTTAACAGTCTTTGGTATAGTTTTGTTGAAGTAAAACTGCTGCTCAAATCCATAGGTATCCAGCGCCACTGGGCTTTCAAGCAAGGAAATCAAACTTCTTACTGCCTAAAAAAAACTGTTGACACAGCACGGCATACCATACCGTCCAGTCACTTCTTTGACAATGACCCTGATGTTTGCTTTTCGTTCACTACTAGCCTAGAATGCTAGGGACTTTTGAATGAATGGGTGAAACCATTTGAGCATGTTATAGGGGGATCATTTTCCTCAGTGGCTGTTAATCCTAGTGAGCATCAGTGAGTTGGAAGCTGGGATACTCGGGTTGAAATATTCCCCGTCACTTGTGAAGACAGTCGTATCACAGCGCCTTCTCCAAAGGAGGAACAGAAAGCTCTACTATAAGGAAAACATTGCATTTTCTAAATATTATTTACTTGCTATGAAGTAAATCATTTTATGTTGTAGTTTGATGTAGGACAACAGGACTATAGAACAACATGGGGAACAAGTTGTTCCAGCCCATCTTTTTCTTGCATAGCCTAAGGCTCAGGATCATTGAAAACTATTCAGACTATATGGCTGCCTCCAGCAAGCTTTGCAGAATGACACTGGGCACATAATGAGGGCTATCTCTTTCAAAAGTACAGTAATAGAGTTTCTCTTCCTACGGTTCTCAGGTTATCGTGAAATCTTCTGTCACCTTCCTGAGCAAAGCTAAACCACATCTCGTTTGTTTCCACTAATATTCTATCTCCTTTTGTGAGTAGTCGGAAATGTCAGAGGGGACAGTTATAAATGCCATTAGTTGGATGTCGTAGCATCTCTGCCGTTGAAAAGAATGCACCTAGAACTGCTTGCAGTAGGACTCATAACTGCCTCGGTACCAAAAGTGCTTTCAGTGGATGGCCAAAGGCTAGCGTGAAATTCTAGTGGCTGGATCGTGGTACGGTGGGTGATGTTTTCCATGGTTTTTGCCAGCAAAACTGCTTTCTCTTTCCCGGTGAAATGAACCGCACGGACAGATTTGGTCCCTTAGATGTGTCAAGCTGTGATTTCTTTTTTTTTCTTTTCTTTTTTTCTCTCTCTCACCCCCCTGCAATCTCTCTTCAGTGTTTGAACAATAAAAGCTGGTGGCATTCTCTCATATTGCAGTCCAGGCTCCATGCTGTTTGGGTATAATGGCCTATCTGTGTGTTAGTTCAGCAGGCAGCTTCAAAGCCTGACCCTGCAAGCTCCCCAGGCCAGGGTGTTACTGGTGTGTAATGAATTACTGCAACGCTGCCACAGCAGGTAAATATAGGCCAGGCCACAAGAAAGATCACTTACACCTGTTTAGCCAGTTTCTAGATCAGTCGTTTCAAAGTCTCTTCTAATGTTCCGATTTATCAAGTTATTTGCGGTGTGATACTTGCATGTCTGAAGTGTTTTATTTGTTTAAACTTTGTTTGAAGTAAATTAAGATTAGCGTTACAATTTTGCCTCACAGTCGAGCAACTTTTTTTTTTTGCAAAAGGCCTGTGTAGAGGTTACACTTGCAGTGTATTTGTGGGTTTCTTGGAGAAGACTAGCGCATTTTGCCAGATTTATTTTGTAAGGATCATGGACTGTAAGGACTGACTTTGCACACATGCGCTCCGTGTCAATGCGCGTTACGGGGTACAAGCCGCAATGCTGCTCCACACACACGAGTACAGAGAGACCAGACTTCAGAGCTTAACCAGGCGGAGGCTAGTGAGTGACCGCCACTGAGTACAGCGCCCCCAACAGGGATATGAGGGCCCAGTCCCATGCATCATTTACAAGGGGAGAACGGAGCTGCTGTGATTGCGTGACTCACAGGCGGGAACAGCTGCTAATGCTTTAACAACACAGGTGTGAACACCCTAACCCCCCCCCCCACCACCAGCTGAAGTTTTCATCAGGCAGCTCATAAAATTCCCAGACAGGAAATGTCATAACCAGTGCACCCGGTTAATTCTGCTGCTGCTGCTGCTGAGGTATACTTTCCACAGACCCATATGGGTTGTACTGGATTTCACTAACTAGTAGCTATGCTTTATCTCCTAAAAATTCAAGTTATATAATTCCTCCTCTTATATATTTTCTTTATATTAAAACCATGAGTAACACTTTCTATGTATGCCATGTCTATAAGAATCTATGAACATTCATAACACATTATAATTCATTCATAAAGCATTATAAACATGGCTATAAATATTAAAAAGGCACATCATAACTGTTTATTTTGCATTATGAATTCTTTTTGAAGCTCTTATCTATAATGCACTATAGACACCCTCATAATGCGGTACAAATCACCCTTGCGCATTATAGATGAGAGGTTCACTAGAGCTTATGAAGTGTTATAATCAACATTAAAATTCCTTATGACTGTCAATAGAAGATGCTGTAATGCTTTATTAATTCCTATACTAACCATTATAATGCATTATGAAGGTATCTATAATGCATTATAGATGATAGTTTTAAGTAAGGTGTTTCCAAACCCTCTTTACATAAGTAACAGGAACATTGAAGGAATAATTAATTTAGTACTAAGTTTCTCTTGACCCTGTAATTGTTGTGTTTTTTCTTTTTTTCAAGGCATGCTGCAGAAATGTCCCACCATAGAGGACTTTGTGGATGCTCTGGTGTCAGAGCTGAACCCAGACTTTGAGACCTTTGTAATGGACTCTGAAAGCTGAAGGACCTATTGTCTCTCAGGATATGCTAATTTATTCCCGAAATGGCACTGATTTTTATCCTGAAAGTCTACATCCCATTAATCATAACTTCGCTCCTAGTCTCACTGGACCCTAAATCGCACTACTGAACCATTAACGACAACATGAGAGGTCAGTGGGGGTGAAATGGTTAGATTTCTTCTTCCCATCACCATTTTGGGGCTTCTGCCCAACTTGGTTTGATCCCAAAATATCCAATTGAATGTATATGTATTTCTTCCATTGTGTGATTTGAAGTTTGGTTTCTATAAATATTTTTGTCTGTTTCACTTCTTGCTTTGATTTATGTTTAATAGAAGTAACCGTAGCCCAATATTAATGAGTGTGAAAAGTGTAGTACAGAAGGTCATCAAGGAATAATATTCTCTCTGAATTCAGCCAACTTCTGAATTATATACATCATAAAAATAATCACTCTGTTGTGAATGTCCCCTGCTATCGCATCCTTTCCCAAAATGAAGCCCAAAAAGGAAATCTGAAAGCTGTCTTCTAAGGCGGCCTCACATGTCGAAATTCTTGGCCGGATTTTCATGACCCCCCATTTACCCTTGATGGGTTAGCATTAAGGAATCTGTGGTTTAGCGAGGATTAGGATTTCATTCTGGTTAAATCATCAGCCGTGAGGAGACCTGGCATATTGTTTACAAGGTTTATTTACAAAATACAGAAATAAGTGTGTGACATAACATAAGGTTTGCTGTGCATACCAACTACTACACATTAGGATGTTAAAAGACAAGGCAGAATTATTTGTTTAGCTTGATATTTGTGTCTACATTACAAAAATAGCTATATTCCTATTTTACAATATCTACAAAAAAAAATCTGGCTAACTGTTGTCAATTCCGAACATTCGTCATCTTCGCTTGTTCAGTACTGTCTATACTGCTTTCTTCAATGTGCATGATGTTGAAATGAAACGTCTGTCTAGCTTCACTCTTCAAGAGCTATTGATATATTTCAGTTTTTAATAAAACTGCTGCATAAAAAAGGGACATTCAGATACATCCATGAAAAGGTAAGTCTGGCTAAATGAAAGTTTGGTGTGGAATTTTCAGCTCCCCCCCCCCCCATCTCCTTCTTTGAAAGCCGCCCTATCAGTAGGTGCGTTCAGCATTTTCGTGCAGGAACACTTTCCTTCTCACAGCAACAGAATATAAAGCATTTGTCTTCTACTGTTGACTTTACAAGGTTTGCCCTGGCAATAAAATAAACAGTCCACGGTCGTCATTTAACTCCATCGTGTTAGAGATGGTCTCCCCAGCCAGCCATCTTCCATTTGCTGTCACATCTCTTTCCCTCTGTCCTTTGCTCTTGCATTTTTATTTATTTATAATTTTTTTGCACCTCAAAATGCTCCCGTTTGCATACCATTTACATAGTCCCTTTGGATGCAAGCCGGAAAAACCATGGGATCGGAGCACCGTACTTTTTTGTAAAAGGCTAGTGATCCAACATTATCTGAATTGGAATCTCTGGTGCCACTTTCATGTCCAGGGTGGTTCAGGGGTGGAATACGAGTAAAATAAATCCATGTCATGCTGAAAAACAGAAAACACACAGAGCCATTAATCTATACCTTGGCCTAGGGCCTCGTTCCATTTGCATGTTGGACATGTTGGCTGCTAGAGTCTGTCCTTCATGACCAATTCATATTCCCATGGAGACAGCAGTGGCTGAGTCAGTGCCACATCCCTTGACTCGGTGAAGAATATCATAGGTTTCAAATGCACTTTAATGTGCTCCGTGAACCACGAAAGAGAATAAGGGAGGAAGAAAAAAGAGAAAGCAAGCAGGCCAGCCTTCAAAATAAGGAGCAATGGACACAGGCCGCTCCTTGGCCAGTCGATCCAGATGCCTGTGCCTCGCCTTTCGGCCGCATTGTGTTTGGCTTTCGTCTCCTGTGGATTCTCCCATTCTCAGCCCGTCTCCTGCCACAGCTTGTGGTGGGCATTCTCAGGGACTCCTACTGGGCAGGGCAAGAATGGGAAAATGACAGCCCACCCCCCGACTCTCTTAACTCCCCGGCTGTGAGGCTCAACACAGGCCGACGCGCCTGCGGTTTCTCAAAGGAAGGTAACACCAAGTATGGGGTCGTTTGTCTGAAGACCATCCCACGATGCTACTTCATAGACATAATTTGTCTGATGCGTTATTGTTCGGTGATGGATCTGGAGACTATGCACGTTTCATTTGGGGCAATAATTGAAAAATTAAGGTCTTTTACCCCCCCCCCCCTTTTTCTACAGTTTTTTCTGAGTAGACTGATGTTTGAGCCCAGACTTGCTTTTTTATTTAATGTCTTTAATGCCAAACTAACAATGACAGGTTTATACCTGAAACACTGTTTTTAATTTTAAATATGTCTGGAAAGTACAGAAGACACTAATACAGCCAAGGGCATTTTAGGACTATCTGTCTTAGTGAACAGAGTGGATAGTTCAGGTCCAGATAGTAAAAATCCAGACCGAGATTTTGTTTCAACCAACCAGTTGAGCATAAAGAGTCACATAGTTCTCAACTGGTAGGTAGAAACAAATCTTTTGTTAGTGAATATACATCTACAAAGCTCTCAGATCCTCTGGCTTTCTCTGTGGGCTTACCTTGTCATGAACTGGGCTGTGGTGGCTTTGGTTGGGGTTCGTTCTGTACAGGTGGTGTGTGGTCTTGGTGTTGCTGGTCTTCTGTGTTCTGGTTGATACCAAGCTTTGGGGTCCGTGGTGTGGGGGCTTCTTCTACCCAGCTTCCTTCCATCTCATCATCATCTAAGGAGCCAACGGCCCGTTCCTTTGGCTCTGGGGCACATTGGGACAGATCAAGGCTCCCTGCAGTGTCCAGGTTTTGCATGAGTGGCCATGACTCCGTTGACTCTGACAGTCCTCCAAGGTACAGCGGGACTCTCCCATCTAAATGATTCAAGTGTCTAGAAGAATGGAAGGTTTTTGAAGTTTCAGTATGCAGATTTTAACCACATTTAATCAGTTACTACATATTGTGGGTCTGTTGACCTTAAATTACGTAAAATATGTCACATTTAACGGACACTTTTATCCAAAGCAACATACAACTCAGAAGGCAGGGTCAGCCAGTGTCCCAGAAGCAGTCAAGGTTTAAGGCCTTGTTCAGGGGCCCAGTGCTAACATCACTCTGCCGACCAGGGGGTACATTTCCCAAAAGCTCTGATTAGCAACTTACATAGTTGGAAGCGTTCAGTTGCAAGGTTCCAACTATGTAAGTTGCTAACATTATTAACGATTATGCTTTTTGGAAATGTATCCCGGAAGATTTGAACTGGCGCCCTTCCGATCACAAGCACAGCATTCTAACCCACTGAGCCACACCCTGCCACAATTCAGCATTGGTATAGATTTATATATTTTTATCTTTAAAGGAGCCACTGGTCAAAAAAAGATCGAAGACTTTAGAAGCTGGTCAGATTACTAAGTTTCACCATATTTAAATCAAGGCATCGATGTTCTAGTTCAGGAAAGCCAAACACTCTGCCAGGAGATGGTGGTAATATATATTTTTCTACAAAAGCAAACAGAACTGGTGACTATGTCTGGTTAGATGTGCCCATTTGTAGACTTAATAGTTCTTACGCATCGCTCAGGTTGCTTAAAGAGTGGAAAGGGCTCGTCTCCCTGCTGCGGTCCAGGCTGCCATCACAGCACAGAGAAGGGATCAAATGGACTGGGCCTATAAGAGAAAGGGGACGTTCTTTCCAAAGTACTCTTTTACCATTGCAAACCAATTCTAAATGATCATAGTGCACGGCTACCCCCTCCTTTACTGCAAACTTCAAACAGCTCTGCCTCAAGGCTGTTCAACTGAAAACGACGACCCAGGGTTAATCTGACATAGCTGAGACCATGGTGCAGGAATGTGTGAAGAGATCACCCAAGGGCACCTGTGGACTACCATGGTAAGTGGAGGAGGGGTGGAAAAGCAATGGGCTCTGATTGCAGGAGCAGCTTTGGAGTCTCTGGATAAAATGAGGTCAAGCTAGGACAAGGGACCAGAACCTACCACAGGTCTGGCCAGGGCTTTGGTGGCACTGGCAGCAGGTTCTGTGGGGAGCCTCATGCACCCGCCGCCGGTCGAAACACGACAGCTCTGCCTCATTATAGGAGCCCACCTGGGATGATGACGATACTGCAAAGAGGTGAACCATGAATTAAATCTGCCTCACACTACACCTTAATATCTTTAATATTTAATTAAGTAATATCTTTCAGCTCATCTTGCATTTGTTCCTACAAGTCAACGGGAGTGTATCCAACAGCAAGTGCTAAATATTCCATGCCCTTCATGATCGGCTCAGCCAGGGTGGTACATATGATATGATCAAACTAACTGTCAGGATGGTGTAGAGGAAATTTATTGGGTAACATTCATGGAGCTTCAGCAGTGGAGTGGGGGGGGTATGGTGAATTACCGCTGGGCTTCTTCTCCAACAGCTGCCGCTTGCAGTAGATGACGCACAAAATGAGCAAGGCCAGCAGGACGGTGGCCAGGGCACTGCAGATCACGGCTGCCAGGGCCATGTCCCTGGGGCTGGTCACCGTGGAGGGGATGGGCACCAGGTTGACCCGACTGCTGCCTGAGAAAACAGGTCAGGCAAGATCAGAAGCACTAAGGGGAGCAATTGGATGTAACAGATCCATCTAAATACACACACACATTCCTACATATGAGTAAAATGCAATTTCTTATGCTATCTTTTGGCATCCTATACTATTGTCTAAAACTAATAATTACAAGAAATTCTGGTCCAGATTCATTTTTCTTGTCTTAATAGACTTTTTCATAGGCCTTTTTAACACAAGTCTTTGTTACAATGACGAGGTATAACGTAAAAATATTGTGCACTTTTTTCTTTTTTTTTTTTAATAATCGCTGACTTTGATCATATAAAACATGAGGATTACTGGTGCAGGTGTCTGCCTCCGGTTGTAACTTCTGTCTGCTGACCTCAGCGTACCTCATATCAAGCAGACAGAGCTAGGCCTCCTTTTGGCACAATATCTGAGGCAGGGTGGATTGAGTCTGTCACTTTGGGGTTGGGGGCTACCCTGACCCCCCTGCCCTGTGCTGTCATTACTCTTTCAGTCTGGGCCCAATCGGCAAACGCCTATCTGCTACCACTGGAATACAAGCTTGTGTCAATGGTAACACAGCCATGCACTGAAGTTAACAGGCTGTACTTAAGCTTAGCTACGCATTTTACTAATTCGCCACATCTGTGGTTTCTGTTTAAAATATTACATATCAGAAGCTACTAATAATGGATGTTCTGTTCAGATTTTTGGTGACATGGACTTTGATCTTCATTTCTTATTTTTTTATTATTAGATCACATTTTATTGTGCAGTTCCCCAGAATGAGGCGTGGAACAAATATATCAGCTAGAACTATGGATATTTATAATGTCTGTATCGACTGCTTCAAATTATAAAGTTTAAGTGGTAAATAATCTCGACAAACATGCAAGCAGAGTTTTATCACAATGGCCTGTGACGTTAGTCAACAAGACCTCACCTTCCACCAACAATAGTGACATTATCCATGCTGAAATATTGCTCTCAGCTGACTGTCCCGTATCAAGAATGTGGAGGCAACTACTTTTATCATTGTTAGCTTATTGTCGTCGTTAATATGAAATCTAAAAAAAGTCCACAATTGTCCCATTCTGTGAAAAAGGAACTTATATCTGTAGCAAACAAAATAAGCGGTTCTTTGTTTGAAAATTCATTTTCAATGACCCCCTTCAACTCCTGTTTGCTTTTCAGTACATTAATCAAAAGCAAATCCCGATCTGGCCTTTTCCAAACCAAGAGCTCTTTGTTATGCAATGTAAACAATACTTTGGCTGTGGCTGCATGGCTTTGATATTGGAGTCGATAAGAGAAAGGGGGATATGGGGATTTCAGCATTCCATCTAGTGAAAAATAAAAATTAAAAAGGTGGGGCAGATGTAAATTCTAATTGATTGCTCGAAAATAATTTAAAGTACATAATGATTCTTAATTACGTATAAAAGAATGACAGAAAGTGATAGTGAGAAGGTAAGTAATTAAGATACCAAAAGGATGCCTCTTACAGCTACTTCAGTATTTGTTGTTGGGAACTCCATTCCAGAGTGGCTCGCTGTATAAACACAATTAACACTGGGTTGTGCTGCTGTAACAGAGTTGAATCACATGGATTGGAAGCATTTTCTTCCATGACAGTTTTGGCACGCAGGGTTTCTGCTCTTTCAGTAGCTTTAGTATATGCTACTAGCATTTGTGAACAAGTTCAGTTTCCCCTCTTTAAAGTGCATTGGTGTTTCCCTGTCCCGCATAGCTACCTCGTTGACAGATGTGCTTTGACAAGTACCTCTCTCCCCCCCCCCCTTATAATAAGAGCACAAAAACCACAGGGTCATACAGAGTCCTCCCCTACCTCCCACAACAGTTGTTGGTCTCTTTCTGCAAGGCATGCTGGTGCTTCCAGCTCTATTCTTTCCTAGGCATGTCGTAGATATAAATAAAGAAGGCTTAACAAAGAATATCCGCTAAAGCACTATAGCAGAAGCAGGACCAGTACAGCTGTGCCACGAACCGCAAACCTCACTGTTACTGGCTGTGGGTACCTCATGGCTAAAAGGGGGGTGGTTCCGTTGGGCTCTCCCACCTGCTGATCTTATCATGGCGCCACAATCCGTAAGTCAGTAAAGTAAAACCACCTCCTTATTTGAACAGATGCCGCCCGTTGCCCGTTTCAGAGCTACACACGTTAGCCGGTAGCTAAAGTTCATCACTGGGGACTATTAGGTTTTCGCTGACTACTCCTGCGCTCTGGTCAGCTAACTTTAAGCAAACTCTATTGCAAGAATAACCAGTTATTTTCATAAACGTGTACCTGGCTCTCATCTGAGTGCTCTCAGCCTGCGGCTAAGTTTAATTATATTTATACATCATCCTGTACCAAGAGCAAATGCTTCACAAAGCAGAGGTGGATGAAACAGAATAAGATATTTTAATTGTGCTGTAAAATAATTACTCTTGATAGCATAAGATTCAACTTCTGTTCGTTGTTTTCTGGTGGGTCATTTTGCTTAGTTTATGGTGCTGCTGGACTGCATAGTGTCGGCTTGGTCTGGATCACATTCCTCACTCTGATGAGTTTTCTCCAAGGCTGAAGTTAGTTTCTTATTTGCAGGATCTGTGCCACCTTAAATAGACCTAATGCATGATCTGCTGTGTCAATTTATCATGTCAATGTCAATACATCTTTTAGAAATCTCAATAACGTGTAATACACTAACCATTACACTTACTATATCCTGAGTTTGAAGGCATTTTACTGTATAGTTTTTACAATAATGCACTCTAAAGTTTTTATTGTATAGAGTACTGTAGACATATTGCATGTTATTTTAAAAACTGTACAGTAAAATACCTTTGAACTCAGGATTTAGGAAGTCATGAGAGTTATGGATCCTGATGTTTAGTTTACAGAAATTATTATTAAAATTGTATTTTGTTATTGTGCAAATATTTTGAAGTTATTCTGTCCAGTCTTGTCATCTGGCAGATGCACTGGGCTCTTTGAAGATAATTGTCTTCAGTGTGCATTAATCTTAAACTACGAAGAGTGAGTGATGTAACTGGAATAGTCCCTAGGACTTAAAGGAGTCCCATAAGGTGCGACCTGTCCCTTTAAAGCGTGTCCTGGGGACTGAAGTGGCCAAAGGCTTACGTCTCTTTTCACATGGGCCCCCGCGTGCAGCTGGGTGGTAGCCTGAGGCCAGTGCGTGCCTATTAAAATGATCTGCCCTTTCAGTTTTCACTGCAAGATAACGTTGTGGGAGGGGGTAGGACAACTTTTTTTTTCTCTAACATTTTGGAATTGCTCCACAGGAATTCAATTGTTTGCCAGTTTAACTCGAGGATACAATGGCTATACTGTTTCATTGGAATTTGCCATTAAAATGCAAGACTGCTGTCTTAAATATCAGAATATGGTATGGATAAATTATTATTATTATTGTTGTTGTTGTTATTATTATTGTTATTATTATTCATTTATTTTGGTATGTATCATTATGAATCTTTGTGTCTGAACCCCCACAAATGGTCTGTTTGAAATGAAAATATGAAATATAAAATATATTTATGAAAATAATGACCAAAAAAGTTGAATCAAGATCAGGTATTTTACAGATATCATTCTGGGGCCTAAATGCTCTGACTTGGCACAAAAATAACTTTACATATCCACAGCACATAAAGCGACCTCCGCTTTTCTAGCTGCCTGATAAGCTCCCGCAGAATTTGGGGCGTCTCTGTGTGTCTCACAGTCTAGTGCTAGACCTGGCTCAGTCATGCACACTCATTGCATGCCAAACCTGCATGCAGGCAGCTGCGACCTCAGCTGCCACCAGGAAGTCACACTTGGTTACCAAACGTATGACTCGGCTAACCAATTCTCTCTGCTCAAGGCCCTTCGGTCATGAGGTTGTACTTAACTGCGTTCAATGACTGGAAACGGTAAATCTAATTGGAGCAGAGGCCTGCTATAATGGGATACGCAGCCCTATAAGCATACTGACTTGACCTTTCTGGATTAGATGCGAAGTTGGACTTATTTGCTTTACAGTTACTGAAAATGTTTAATGTTAAGTCCCAATTTAGCTCAACTAGCAAAGTCTTAATGTTTACGCTTCTTGCTTGAAAATATGTTAACAGAACCATCACACTTTCCCTTTTGCTGAGCATTAAAGGCTTCATCCATCACAAAAGCCCCTGAATAAAGTCAGAAGTAGGCAGTTTGGGCTGGAAGACTTACAGTGAGGTTCGTATGGAGGTGGAGGGTCACCACATGGTATACACTCCATGTCTTGAAATCCACTTAACTTAGTCTTCCTGTAAAATCTGTAAAAAAAAGCAGATCATTTATCAACATTAAGATCCATATTTTGTGTCCTACTTTTTAATCTTTTTTGTATCAGATTTGCTAATTTCTTATCACAAGAAACAACAACATATTTCATATACCCTTTAACCATTAATATTTGCTGTAAAACTACCCCACAACCGTCAAATTAATTCTGGCCCTACCATTAAGAGTGAATCCCATTATCAGAAATGGTAGCTCAAACATTTAATTTAATTTCTACGTAGACACTTTAGAGCCAAAAAAATACATATTCTCTATCTTTATGCAAGTATGTTGCGTTACGAGTTTAGGTTTTTTGGTCAGAAGTACTAGACCTTTTGCGCGTTTTAATGCGCCGAACTCTATGAGATGAGAGCGGTCTCTCTAGGATGGGGGAGCCACTTACCCAGGCATGCAGTCACCGCATACAGCATTGCTGATGGTGGAGCAGTTGCCCTTCTGAAAGCGGTTGACAAGGGCACAGTCCAGGCAGGGCTTGCATTTCTGTGGCCCGCGGTCCTCTTTGAAGCGGTTGGGCCTGCAGGGCACGCAATGGGCATCCTCCCCGTAGCCGAAGCCACATTCCTACGGGGATTAACACAAGATATCCGACCGATGAAGAGGTGAGGGGAGCGTGGGGTTTTTGGAAGGGAGGGGGAGGGTGACTGTCTGGAGAAAGGATACGAATGAGGGAACCGGTGCAGGAGGAAACTCAATAAAATGACAATCTCAGCGTGCAAAATTCTAGCACACAAAAGGCCTACCCCTTCCATTTCCCACTCGCAATAATCTCCCTTACTCCCGCCGCTCACCGCGTAGCCTTCCGCTATAGTCTGGGGAGAGCCGTCCATTTGAATGACAAAAGCACTCCCGGACACCTACTGTTGTATTATTACAAGTTTATTGCTGGCTCCATTGTTCCATTTTTCTCCTCCTAAACAGACTGTGTGAATGTGCCGAGCCTCGGCCTGGGCCAACGTGCCAAAGGCGACGGTGGGGCTGCGGGAACGCCAGAAATTTCGAGGGAAGGAGCCGAGACTTGAATAGCTTCTCTTCTACACTTCGGAGAAGCCTGAGCTTCACAAGCACCACACGCTATTCAGGCCGAGACAGCATGCAGGGAGACTGGCCCACAATGGAAGTTTCCGGTAACCAACCCCCCCCCCCCCCCCCCCCCCCCGGCCCCCCCCCCTCCCCCCGCGCGGCTCCACCCACTCCCCACAACCCCCCCCCGCCGCAACCGCGCCGTATGCTTTTTCTACACCTCTGTGTTT
>JAAGVU020000036.1:10360111-10387154 GCA_011763525.2 Mormyrus iriodes | reverse complement strand
CGTGCGGGGGGACGGGCCCACGGGGGAGGTTGCCGGTAACCGGGCCCCCGCCCCCGCCTCCCAGCGGGTCCCTCCCCCTTCTCTGTTAGCGCTAACATCAGCTTCAATGAACCCCATCGTAGCAGAACCGTGCCTGATTATTAATCAGCATCTGTTTGTTTAAGCCTGTCCCGTGGTCATTTGTCTTTTAAATCGTTCAAAACTGGTTCTCGCTGTTAACCGGTTCAGAGGATTTCGAAATTACAGAGATGAACCAGAACACCCAAGGAGATGGTTTTAGGCGGAATGCGAGTGAAGCGCAGACACAGCAGAACCGCGAGGGGCGAGGGTACGGTTCATATATTTTTGAAGCGGTTAGAAAAGTAACTTAGTCATTCAGTGTCGCAGGCGAGAAATCAGCCGCGGGCCACGAAAGGGCTTCTGCCGATTTCAAAACAAGAGGATGACAGACTGCCGACGCTCAGAATCCGAAGCGGACAAGCTGTTCTGCAGTACAGATCCATGTGTGACACAAAGGAGAGCTTTAGTCAGAGCAGTCGGGGGGGTGGGGGCACCACCGCAAGAGGGAGATCGGTTGCCTGGATTTGCCATGCAGCCCATGCAGAGGAAATCCACACTATCACCCCTACCCACCCCCCCATTGTTCTCTCGGTACGGCAATATTCCATCACATTCGGCTCACTGTGACCCGACTCTACCCTTTTCAGAGGAATGCCAGCATCCATTCAGGCATTTCACTCAAATATAGAGCTGTACCGATTCACATATTCCTAACTATATCTCATAATAAACTTTTGACATTTGATCTTGGATGCATATCAGCTATATTTTTGTATATCATAACTTTTACATCAATCTGTCATCTGGCTGCCTGTCCGTAGGAGTCTGAGTCAAGGTTGAGGGTGGGGGTGGAGGTTATCTGAGAGGACATATGGAAGAAGGCTGGACAGGATGTCAGTGCATCAGCTGGCAACAACACACACGCACACACATTACATAGTCACAATGATTAGCCTAACTGCATGTCTTTAGACTGGGAGGAAACTGGAGTATGCAGAAGAAACCGCCCCAACATGGGGAGAGCATGCATGAAGGTGTGAGGCAACAGTGTAGGGGCATAGATTTGGGTACGGACACTAAGAATATGTGGGGATACCGTGTGTGTTTAGGGGGGATTTGGAGCTCATGTAGTCACCTACCAATGTTGAAATCAAACGTGCATCTTTGCGACGGTGTCTCCCTACATTCACAATGACATTATAGTATCAACGCCATTTGGTCAAATACAGAAAATAAAGCTGAATCCCTCACCAAATATCTGTGATGCAATACAGCCTACATGTGATCTGCCTGCCTAGATATTGACAATTAAGCAATTCGGATTACAGAGCATGGTAACTGTCCTGGCTCTCTGACCCACTGTGTAGCAGGCTGGCCTAATCCACCCACAACACTCCCAGCCGACTCATTTAGGGACACATCTGGTTCTTGTAAGAGTTCGGGAAACACTTGTTTATTCATTTCACCCATAAAAGCACATCTCTAACTGTGTGTCCTCACAGTACTTGGGAGGGTCTGGGTGTTGCGTACCTCACAACCATACAGTTTAGAAGCATATTTGAGAGCAAGCTCTATAGAACAAATGTTTTTGAGGTGTGGATGTTGGAGAAGGCGGTCGCCTGTGCAGTACGCAAGTCTTTATCGTCTCAATCGAAAGACAACAATCGATTTGGAACCCATATTTCACAATCCAGTAGTTCCACTGTGCCTTGGAGCTCAGAAGAGCTTTCAGCTCCAGTGCAGATGGGCCTAGATAAAAGATGTCCTTTTCAACTCCGATTCGGTCTAGGGAATGTGGAAACCACTGTTTTGTTGTGTGGGGATTTTTTTTGTCTTCCAGATATGCTGCCAAGTGTTTGAAACGAGGGTAGGGTTTTTTTTTTTCCTCAAAATGAACCGACTTGGATTCTCACTGTTCTGAAACACAGCACATGTGATTTATAATCTGCTCATTGCAGTCATGTGGGATGTATAAGCGCGTGACTGCTCTAGTCCTTAAAACGTTGGCAGCTTTTGGCTTTAAAGCCGATCACCCACCAGAAGGCAGTCCGAATGGGCCCAATATCAAATACCAACTATAAAATGGGTAACTCAAGGAGCTTACAAAGAAACCAGGGATCCACACCTCATAACCGGGGTCTCCTGAACTGATATCACTGACGGCCCTTTTAACACTCCAACATGGCGCATACCAAGCACAAATAAGGGTGTCAAAGGTTGCATGTGTCAGAAACGCGGAGGTTAACTTCAAAAGGATCACTTTACCACATCCCCTTTCACAGGCCGGCTGTACATCTGTGCCAGGAATGTGGGCTACATAGAACAAGGTTGAGAAAACTGACAAAAAAATGAAAGTAGGGGGAGGGGAGGGGGGCATTAAATTATGGCACCACATAGACGGGACCTCTGAGGGTGAGGAATCCATCAACCTTTGCCAGCTTTCCCCGGGAGAGACTGAACTGCCAGCCAGGCCCGCCCTAAAAAGGGTGTGTGGGTGGGGCTTGGCAGGCAGGCGGGGCCCCTGCCAGGGCAGGGCCGAGCAGGGCAGGGCTGCAGCTGTTGTTGTCCGTGCTCCATATAAGGCAGGCCAAGGAGCCAAGCTGGCAAAAGAGCAGGGCGGGCTGGAGCTGGGAGGAACATCATAAGACACCATAATAAAGGGTAGGAAATGGAGAGGCCGGCCACTTTAGGTCACAGGACATTATGCCCTTGGGTGAAAGAGATCTTGAACCACAGAGAAGAGACAGGCTTGGCTTTTACTGTGCCATAGCCTCTGTGCCTTCTTCTCTCTTGCCGTCTCAGCAAACGGCCAGTTACTGTGGAGGTTAGAGTGACTTCAACGTGTCAGAACACTTCAACGCCAAATTAAGGTGTGCCACTGTATGGTAATCACACCAAAATCCTGGCATCCAGGAATTATGATTGGTGCAAAGCGGACAAGTAAAAATAATACTTCAAGGAAGGTAGCGAAGCTCTGGGAGGAATAGAAATGTGTTTTGCACACTTAGTTCTAAGACCAGGATGACTTTTCACTACCTGGTGGAGTCTTTCAGCTGAGAACAGCGCAGCCTAACCCAGCAAACTGGTGGTGAAGTCAGTACATGCAAGTCCTCATTTCCCCCCATCTATCTTCAGATCAACTTTTAGCGAGAAGGCCAAGTAAAACACAGGACAAGCGCGATAGAGGAGTGTGCTGAGGAAAGCTGAAGCGTGTTCAGACGCAGAGATATATTTTGGAGATTAAGTAGGAATCAGAAGAGTCCCTAGGGGCGACGAGTCATCTGATCCAATAATACATGGGGCCAGAAAACAATGCGAGTTTGTTAACACGCAGTGCAATCTCACATTCCCTGCACACTCAGAGTCGCACAGCGTGGCCCGTGCTGGGAGAACCATATCCTTTCGGAGCTTGGTCTTCTGCCTCCTCCACACTCGTGGCTGGCTTTGCGCAAGCATTTTGGTGTGAAATAAGGATGGAGAGCTTTAAAAGCGAGGTCAAAGTCATAGTCGCTACACATACACAAAAACAGATGGGTCTGGGAGAAGTGAGCGACTCACAGATTTACACGTGGTGAGAAAAGGAATTCCTGCACTGTTTAATTCCGGATCTTCTCGATAGTGGCAATGATGCAATCGCAATCTGAAGGCTGTACATAGGCTGCTCCAAGTTCTTATTTAGGTTTCCGTTACAAACATTGCCCTTGCTGTGAGTACACCACGGCGGAATCTGCACATCATGTGCGAATGTAATCAGGCCGCACTCTGGTTTCTGCGTCCGTTTCGGGCCACACTTTGGCCAGACAAAGACAGTGAAAGTGCCCCGAGGTTTAGTTCTTAACTGATCTAACTATTTATCATGCTTTTTTTATAAGATGCTTTGTTTAGGTTTATCATCATCACTATTGTGGTTGTAAGGAAATGAGAAGCAAAAAAAAAAAAAAACATGAAGACTCATATGAAGTCATCAGGGACACGGGACTGGAGACACATTGCTTTGAATGAATTGGACCAAATGAGAATAAAACTAGCTTCCATCTTTTAGAAAAGAATCTTTTCAGATTGCAGGGTTCAGTGCATTAGACTGAGACTTCCTCTTTTCTGCAGGGCACTTTACCCTGCTGCCTTGTAGCTCAGTGGCTCTGTGGCTCCCCCTCTTTCACATGCATAAATGAGGGAAGCAATTATTAACCGGCACCATGGGGGTCGCTGCTTGCAGCCCTCCTGCCCATTAGGAGCCGGCAGAGGAACAACAGCTGTGATGAGGTATGTAAATCTGTGTAGTGGATATGCATGAATATATGTGTGAGGACAAAAAAACAGTCTTAAAGGCATGTCAAATACGAGACTGTGGTTCAAGTTAGTAATCATACTAGCCTAAATTATGTGTGTAATTCAGTTATCTGATATTTGCACAACAATTTTTTTTATTCTTAGGAATGATAATAGTTGTTATTAGGTTTCAATTACATATTTATTTGTTCAGGTTTAATACATTTGCACATGTAATTATCATGGTGATGAGTCTATATATCGTTTCAGGCAAATTCAAAAAAGGGTCATATCCCTTTAATGTAGTTAGAGATTTTCCCAATAGGTGACTATAAAGGACAATAGCTTATAAAAAGACTTAAGAAGGAAAAAAAACAATATTCTCTCCAGTATAAAGTCAGAAGGAAGGGTGTGACGGATGTCAGTTCAAATTTCAACAGAAGCCAATAACAGTTTGGCCATTTTTGCCCTGAAAGAAAGCAAGTAATAAGTACTGGACTTGGACAGGAACCAGTATGCTTTACAGCAGTAAGCCTTCCATTCATGCAGTACACTCCTTCAAAGCTAACCTGAACATAAAAGCCATCAAGCAGTAGTTAGCCATATTTGGCTGAAAGTTTGGCCTTAAGAGTCCACATCCACATTGTTACATTAGCGTGTTCACCACCTATTACCATTGTCTGTTAGGATGGAAGTTCTCAGTGCAGAACAAAAACCAAAGAATTGGCAAATAAAACAATGGAAGATCTCTTGTGTACCTGCTATCATCTGACTTGCCACACCAACCATGGTATTGTTCCTACTGTAAATCCAGGCCTCTGACCTGTTCAGTGCTTGGGAAAATGAAAAGACCTATGACCCACTGTAAAGCACGTCTTCAGATCAAGGCACTAACAGATTTCCATTTACAAATTAAAAAGACCCAATAATGGAAGGCTCCAGTGACCGACAACCGCGGGCGTTAGCCTTAGGTTAGCATTACAGTTGCACACTAACCAATGGGTAACTGAATTACTTGACTGCACAGCACAACGATACTGCTCACACACCTTTGATAGCTCCTGTCCAGCATCACACTGTTTGCAGGCTATGCACCTCCCAGACTGGTCCTTGTACTCCTGTTCCCTGCATTCCCGCAATTCTTCGGCTGTCGCTAGACCCTGGAACAGAAAGACATCTCAGACCTTGTACCCAAAATTAATTCTACCCCCCCCCATATTTTATGACGAACTTGTCAATCTTGTCCTGATACATACCGATACTATGATAAAAGTGCATAGAAAGCAGGTCAACAAATCAGGCCACAATGTCACCTTCATTTAGAGTCATTTTAGAGCCCCGGAGTTCCTGCCAGCTTTGAGGAGTAATATAAGCCAGGGTCAACAGATTACTTAGGATTGATTTTCAATGATGTTCTTCATCATGAAGAACACCAGAAACCCTATTCATAGAGGGACAATGTTCTCAGTACTTGAAGCATCCAGCTGGTCGCGAAGGCCTGAGATGATGGAAACAGACATTAGTGTCCATCACCTTCTGAATGCCAACTCACCAGGAGCGAGCAGGCTATCAGCAGCTCCAGCAGAGAGACACCACCCTGCTGGAGTCCCCTGGCCATTTGTGGATCTGCACTGGGGGTGGGGGTGGGGGTGGGCTCGAGCTTATCCACTCTGTAAAGGAAAGGAGTTAGTTAAGTTGATCATATTGGAAAAAATCATAGAGAATATGTAATAAATGTCTACACATAATGACAAAGGAAAGACTTTGGTATTGGGGGGTACACAACTTAAATGTAGTGGTTTATTTGGGGGGTGGGGGGGCGTGAATGAGGCCTAATTCATTATTATGTTACAGCGTCTTTTTGATATACATTTCATAGTACCAGACTTTACACTAGTCATATATGAAACTATGAATTTCATTTATTCTATTACCATTGAAAATTAATGCAAAAGGTATGAAGAATACACTTTATTAACAGAAAGCTACCATTATTTCTGGCCTAAGGTAAATACATAATGGTCTACTGCATTAACTATTTCATATTCCAAATTATTCCCTAGATAATTTGGGGGAGATTATGATAAACAAATACTTTAAATATTTTATTTAAAAACACAATACATTATTACTTCAACTTTAATATTTATTATTGGGTGAATTTTATGTAGATTTGGTGCATCCTGTATAGTTCAGAACAAAATTAAATCATTTTTAGCTTTGAGGTTCTTGTTTGATTGATTTCATTAGGTGTATATAATATTGATTTATCATTTTAAAAAATAATTAATGAAAAGCAAAATTTTGAAAACTACTAGTCTACTTGATTAAAAATTGATGGATTATGAAGCCAAAATATGTCCTATAGCAACAGGGGTCCTTACTTTTAAATGTGTATGACTAGAGATACATCTGTTAAAGACATAAGGCATCCAACATATACTGAACCTACAAAACGCAACTCCTGCTTCCGGCTGACATAGAACATAGATCATTTTTAGTAGATTGTTTGGAATATGAGGAACGGACGATATATTCTCACATTCACAGTCACATTCTGTTGTATTAATCTTTTTAAATCATAGCCCAGTAAGTTAAGTAAGAGGTTTTGATTCACCCTTATTGTTAAAACACTAGGTTAACCCTCACTTTATAACTTTAAACTAGAAAAATATTATTGCATATATCAGTGACAAATAGGATTGTTTCTCTTATTAAAAGGGAAATAAATATTTTTTGCATATTTTTAAAACTTTATATTCTTAAATCATATCTGGATTCATAAATGTCAGACAATAGGCAAAATTTAATAAACTAAGAGGCTAAAAGATTTTTGCTCGTCTTCCACCCAGTGATTTTACTCCCTATTTCCAAAATGGTTGACTTCATCACAACAAAAAAGTATGTTATGGTTATGAGAACAGACACCTACTTAAATCATCAACTGTGCGCAGTTCATCTCTTACACCAACAATTTCCCGATAGTGCTGCTCAGACTGAGATTTGAAGGTACCGGCAAATACATCAGTTAATATGATATGATTTCGCTGCTTAAGTTATCTGCATTAAAAACGAAAGTGCTTACAAATTTATCTCAATTCCTTTCACTACGAAAACAGAGATTTACTTTTTAATACGCAGCTGTTTACTACTTAATATCCGTTCTAGTCTAACTATGTATAAAATATTTGAAATCGGGCTCTTATCAGATAACCAAAACATACAAACTGTTTTGCGGATATATGCGGGTTTCACGCACCGATGTCTAAAGATTGTTTTATATTATAGCTAATATGCACTGAAATTACATACTTAGTCATATGCGTGCATGTTGCATGGGAATCTGGGTAAAGTATAACTTCATAATAGTTAAGACGGAGTATGCATTACGCATCTATAATTATGATTTAAAATTATCCAGCAAAACTTACCAATGCAATTACATGTCTGTTACAAGCAATCTGTGTAAGTTAGTAGCTAGCTACTTCTGTAGGAAATGTTTCTTCTGTTAAGTCCACAGAGCATAAACATGAAACAGACGAAAGAAGGTAAATCACAATGCAAAAAAAAGAAAACGTGTTTTTTCTTACCAGAAAATGAGAATGATTTCGTTCAAGAAGTTCGACTTGTTTACTGTATGTCGGGGAAATCGACGTTTCTCTCCACTAACTTCTGCACGGGGTTCAGAAGCATTGCGCTTCTTCAGTTGGGCTCGCCTGCGCGACTCAGACAAACCACCAGATCGAGGACAAAATCTGCACGTAGATCAAAGGCAGGGGCTGGTCGCGATCAAAGCCGTGTAATCTGATCTATGATCGGGGGCACATCAAAGCTTAACCAACAGTGGACAGACACCAGCACTTTAAAAATACGTCCGTACGGTCGCAAAGTATTATTGGTGATGCTTAAACCATTTTAAATAATTAGTAAATAGAAAAAAATATAACTCGGAACAGAAAGCAGAAAGATCACATTTATTCTCTGTAAAAATCACAAACCCTCCCGCTTCTAGTGTTACCACCCCCCGTGCGATCCCGTCTGTTCCTTAGTTATATCAGTGGGCTCGGTGTTTAATGCTTGAAGCCTTGCCCAGTCTCAGCGTTCCCCTTTCATCTCAATGAGCTGCAGATGACTTGACGTCACCCCTTCGCCCTGTGATTGGCTGGCCCGGCTTGACCGGAGCCTCCGGGGGCTCTTGTGCCAGTAAGTTAACAAGCTCAAGGTAAGCAAAGCTCCAGCGCCAGGGTGGTCAGTTTGAACAAACGTGCCCCCGTTGCCGCTAAACGACAAAACCCATTTTTGTATAGGGTTAAGAGAAAAAATACTATACCAGGTCGTAGACTAAATCCAAACCAATCACAGGAATTGAGAGTTTTTATTTTTCTTCTCTGTAAACGCCTTATTCGCCCTCGGAGCGAATGCCATTTGGGGGATTTATAATCACTAAGCACTATTTTTTTTCACTCACCAGTAAAGGGATGAACAGACGGACAGAGGATTAGAGGAGCCAGACTCCAGATGTAGCTCACAGCTGGAATTATTGAGGACAGCTGGACTTATTTTTCAACATTTTATCCTGGGCTTAAAGGATCAGCCCTTTTCACTGAAATATTGTATTTATAAAACAAACACACTTAAGGAACAATGCCATAGCTTCTACAAGATCTCTTACATGGCTGTTAAGTAATGCCTTATATCAATCCATCCATTTTCTGAAACCACTTGCTCTATTCAGGGTCGTGGGAGGTCCAGAGCCTGTGGGCGCAAGGCAGGGAACAACCCAGGGTGGGGTGCTGACCCATCGCACGGCACACATGCACATCTACGGCCAATTTGGCAACTCCAATTAACCTCAGCATGCTTTTGGACTGTGTGTGTGTGGGGGGGGGGGACCAGATTGCCCAGAGGATTCCCCTCGACAACACAGGGAGAACAGACAAACTCCAGTCATATAGAGCCATGGAGCAGAGACTCAAACTCTGGTCCCAGACGTATGAGGCAACAGCGCTAACCACTGCACCACCGTGCCACCCAATACCTTATATCCTGTATGCATAAGAAAGTAGCATTATGTTTCTAGAGCAGTGAGTCCCAATCCAGTCCTCGGGGACCTACAGCTGGTCCACGTTTTTGCTCCCTCCCAGCTCCCTGCTAGGCTGTCCACATTTTTACTCCCTCCCAGCTCCTGGTAGGGCAAAACCATGGACTGTCTGTGTGTCCCCAAGGACCCGATTGGGAAACACTGCTCTAGTGTATCACAACTAGTGATGATTTTTCCATGACAAGTTTAATATTGGTTCTAACCTAGTGGACAATGTATACTAGCAAAATAGCCTGTCTACAAATTACCTGAAATTATCCATTATTCCAATAAAAGTGAAAACACACCATGGAAAGAGCAAGCCAGAGTGCCGCTAGAGATTTAAGGCCCCATGAAAGTATATCCCACACCAATCGAAGTATGTTCTGAATTTTTTAGAGGCCCTGTTACTCAGGGGCCCTTGGAAACATCCTAGCTTTCCCTTCCTTTACAACTCTCCTGCAGAAAGCAATGGCATTTGAAAAATTCTTTAAAAAAATCAATCAATTTCTATTTATGATTTCCAAAGCTTACACAGTTAAGAAATGTAAAACATTATTTATGATTTATAAATACTAGATAATATTTAAGTATTCGTTCAGAAGGAGTCACTGATTACAAACATGCAGAATGAAAGGAAACAGGCGACTCTGGAATGTCAGTTATTATAAAAGATAAAAGAATATTTCTGGTGTCATCCAATAAGGGTGTTCCACTTTTTATTTCAGCAGGAAAAGGGTTTCCCAACAGGAGAGTTTGGTCTGAAACACAGTACTTGGCAAGGGTTGCAAGCAAAATGACATCTAACATAAATTCAGTTGTCTGGAGGGAGGGAGGTACTACAGTAAAGAGAAAGGGTCTAGTCGGGACATCCCACATGAGATAATGATTATTTATATACTGCATTGCATGCTCAATTGAGATATGTTACATTATATAACCTCAGAAATATTACATACCCTACCCAGGGCTGGACTGAAATTAAAAATTGGCCCTGGAATTTGGGGGTGTAGGAACCAGGGGAATGGGGGCATGTACCCCTCAGTATTTAATTTGGGTTCATTCATCCCCTTAATAAACAGACCTTTGTATTTAGATATCTAGGTTGCCCCCCCCCCCATATCAAACTCTTCTACACCATTGTTCAGACTCCCCCACAGTAAATTTTACCAGTTGGTCAGATGTCCAGCCCAGCCCTGAACCTACCTGTCATGTATTGCCTATTTGCATGTTTTGCATTTTATGTTTATGGGTCAAAAGCTAAATGTTTGAATAAAATCAATGCACTTCTTAATTATAATCATTATGATTTGCTGGGAATGGCCGCCACCTAGTGTATTACTGGTTTATGCTCATGAGTCCGAGTGACCTTGTTATTGCATCTTTAAGTTACGGTCCAGGAGTAATTTATTTGTGTCAGTCACTAAGTTCAAGCCCAAAGCCTCAAACCCAAAAACAGTCTGAGGTATTGCTCCAGTCGAGTAAACATGTATAACGAGTAAAAGTTATTGTTTCATGATCGTTATAGAGGACATTTTCTCAAAGGCCGCCATGATTCATATTTTACTCGGCGCCAATAAGTGCTGTATTCATTAGGGTATTATTATATATACAAAGGCCTACATTAGTTTATATGTTGCAAAACCTTAATAATCACCTTTACATCACCAAACAGAGTTTGCAAACGGTCGTCATTATGTGAGTTGTCTGCTTCCGTAAATATTTTGTGCCATTGCGCCATCTAGTGGAAACCATCATCATGACATCCCCCTTTTTAATCGTGTGTTTCTTGAAGAAGGTTCAAATATCCATCCGTCTGTCCGTCCATCCTGTAAAGGAAGTTCATGTATTATGAATATCTCCTCACTAACGCAAATAATAACTTCATAATAGCATACAATATTGCTGGATAGTGTCAGAGTTGTCTTAGCTGGTGGGCCTGGCCATAAAAAAACTATCTTCTACAATTAAACAATTGCTCATATAGTATGATGTACATTACACTTATACTGTTTTCAATTCACAGTTAATTTTACATGCAACAAATTAATACATTTATACAATTAATACACAATGTTTGATTAGCGCCCAGCGATGGGTTGGCGCCCCATCCTGGGTTGTTCCCTGCCTTGCGCCCGCAGCCTCCGGGATAGGTTCCAGACCCCCCGCGACCCATATGGATTAAGCGGTTATAGAAAATGGATGGATGGATGGATGTTTGATTAGCCTGTTGATGAAGTTTGAGGAATAATGACCTATGGCAGTTAGCCATGTAACTGAATATTGTGCTTTTTTTATGGCAAATTTGTAAATGCTGCCCTGGTGCTGGAAAATACTGCAGTGTGTCTCTCACTCCCAACAGGGAATTATCTCTCCCTAGCTTCACACAATTTTATGGGTTTGTCATTTTCAGGGGCAGTTCTGTGCTATTTTCCCTTTGACATTATATACAGCCCAGATTCAGACTGGGGTCTGGATGAAGTCGTCCCCACTTACACTCTTCCCACTGCCAGCCCTAGATATACATAGATTGATTATATTTATCCAGACATGCTAACTGGTGTGAAAGGTTGCTTGCACACTGTGTCATATGGTTGTGATGACCTGATTCACTCACTTGACTGTATTTTATAAGGATTTCACCTTATAACCACAACAAATGTGTTATACCAAAGGTTCATAGTCTTATTGATTATGGGGAGCCACAATACAGGCTGTTACCTAGAATAATTTCATAACGAAACTTATTCCTGTTTTAATTGTGTGTGTGTGTGTGTATGTGTGTGTGTGTGTGTGTGTGTGTGTGTGTGTGTGTGTGTGTGTGCGTGCTTAAAGTTCAGCTTCAAATAGGTCTATATCAGATTATATTGACTATCGAAGTTTTCATATTCTCATTAAAATCGAGACAGGTAACAGATATGAGCTTAACTATAAGATAGGTGATATACCATTCTATTTAAATAACGTTCAGCTTATTAAGTAATCATAGTATGCTAATTTTATAATTAAGATTGTTTTAACCAATCGTATATCTTTAAGAACACCTTTACCTCCAGGGATCTCTGCAGTATTCGACTTGTTCGAAGATAGTAAGATAGGGTGAACTAATATATCATTCAGCCTTACATGATCTTTGCTCTGAGCACCTGATGCTGATGCCAGCGTTGTCTTTATCCATGTAACACGCCCAGTGTGCCCATGGGGTGAAATGGATGATGGAGGAAAAGAGACCGACAAACACGCAAGACGCGGTCGGACCCAGACTCGTTCAATTCGACGTAAGTGTAAGTACACTGATGGTCTGTTGCGGCAATGCTATATTGTAAATGTTATATTTTTTGTGATACCTTAAGACAAAGGCGGAGGATAGCATTGTTTTTGCTGTGGTTTTGGATTCGCTTCTGTTAAACGGGGCATTTTCACCACTTGCCTACCTTTCTTCTAGACGCAAATAAACGATGCGAACACTGCAGAGTCATTTAGTGAGGGCGGATGATGTCATCATTTTGCATTGCATTACTCTGGCGGTGGTACATAGCTATTACATTGCACCAAAGGTGGTTGCGTTTATGTTGTATAAAAGAGTGGAAAAAATAAAATAAAAAAAGTGTGTACTCACAGTATAAGGCTTATTTACCGAGATAAACTAACTGAAAACGTTTCCCTGTTTATTTTGTGCTTCTGTAAATTACAATCAAAAGGAATAACGGGCCAGTTCTTATTACAGTGGGTCAGTGTTGCGCACGAGTAAGTAAAAATGGGCAAAGGAAAAGTGCAGTTTTGGTTAAGATGAAAAAACTGGAATGCATACCATAAATGGAATACGTAGCCTATTATTAAAGTGCACAACAGTTTAATCTTTAGGATTTATTTATACTTGATGTCGAACCTATTGTTCTTATTGAATTTATATATTTTAAATACGTTGTTTTTTGGCAGATAAATGCATGGCTAACGACTAAACAAGATGCACTTATTTTTGAACGCTGTTTTAAAATATTACTTATTTCTGCTCTCTCATTCGCTGCTGGTGATATCCGTAGTTTACTGTCCTATGACGACTACATCTACCAGAATTCAAAGCGGCCAGAGAAATAGCCGCAGCTATCACATGTGCTGGTACATTATTAGTAACAGCCTCTTCGAAGGATTTACCATGTAGGAAGTAATTCTGTGTAGCTCTCACCACTTTCCTATTCGCTGTGTTACAGAGCTGCGGAGTACCTGCCTCGCATTTGAAAAAAGCGGTTTACTGATACTGGAGACAATGAAGAAAATATCTGGGACCTACGGAAGACTTGAGTAACTGAATAAGGGGAATAGGGAGGCGAGATCCATGACTGCAGTGATTCAGTTTGGGGCAGACATAAGAGAAATAGTAAGGTTAAGCAAGCCCGGTTTAGCGGACACCAGCATGGGATGATATTCAGCCACAGGATAAACGCAGCGAAAAGTGTCCTGTAGAAACTAACGGTTCACACGGTGTAATAGACTGATACATATAAATATATTTACGGGTGGAGCTGAAAGATACGCTCTATGCAGAAGAAAGAAGCCGAATGAATGTAAACCCGGATTGCACAGCGGGGAGAAAGCTCAAGGATCATGGCAGGCGATGAAAAACCGAGGTAAGTTAAAGCTGTGAATAATATTATGAGGATATGAAGAGTAAGAGTTGCGCGGTGTCGTTGATGGGGGATGCATGAAATGTCATTGTGTCTGATGTAAAGTTTCCTTTTGAACGGTCATGTTCAGTTTCTGTCATGCTGAACTGCAATGTAAATGGTGCAAAATACGTGTGGAAGTCCTGCTGCAGTGTTGTTTTATTGCTGGTACTGCGCCGTGCTGTTCTGTACTATATTTTATATGGATCCTCCAAGCAAGCTCCTTTAGTGGTGTAAACAAACGTTATTTTTCAGTTTATTTTAAGTTTTCGTATTCGGTATATGAACATTTAAGTATGTTTTGTGAATTATGGTGGACAGTTCCGCGATAGCTCGGCCATATGAATGCTGTTTTCCTATTAATGTTTTGCATATATATATAATTTTTAAAAATGATACCTGACATCCTTTTGATCGCCCCACCCATCCTCAAGACAAAAAGTATCCGGACGTTGCAGCTGCTGTCATTGAACAGAGAATACACTGCCGATGAATGTTAAATACCGTTATGGCGTTTATAACCAACGCCTGCAAATTATATCTCATTAAATGCTGTACTGTCGCTGTAAAGTAAAATTATAACCGAACAGGTTTGATGAGATTTACATTACATGATGGGCACGATGTGTGTGGTTGTTGCGTTGCTCTTGCAGCAGGGAAATCCCTAATGATTTAAATTTTACTCATTTGATGAGCCCTGTAATAACACACTGATGGACTATGCATTAATCTGCACAATGCTTGATTTTGAATAGCCATTTTAGGAATAAGCTACCTCAGTGCACAGTCTTGGGACAAAGACTGGTGTAACACTAACTGAGACACTAATCAATCCGAATTGACCTGACTTTGGTTCTCAAGTTTCCCTGCGATCAATGGCTGCTATGAGGCATCCCAAGCCTAAACATCCATGCTGTAGACCCACTTTTCTCTTCAGCAGACCAGGCCTACTAGCGACTAGAAATATGTGCTAGTTATCCAAGAAAAGCTGAATTGTTGTTAAACTGTGTGTGGAAGCCTGTCTTATGGAGCGATTACCCTGTAGAACCAGGGATGGTGACCCCTATTTCATAGATGGACATGGTCAGGGTTGTCGACTTTGGTCAGCTGGCTGGTGTGAGATTTTCAATTTGAGACAAGTCTGCACATGCAGTTACATGTATGTAACAGTTTTATTACCTTGTATATAGTTCGTAGGGTTTGCAAACTACCCCAACACTTTTGATGTAGGTAATTTTAGGTTTATAATGATAAATAATAAATAATTTTATAAATAAATATGTATTCATAAATGTAATTTATAAATTAGGTTTATATATAGATTTGCTATAAGATTTCTTGCGTGAGAGTCTAAAAGTGTGAGTGTCACGCTCTCACATGCGTGAGAGCTGGCAGCCTTGCATGTCGGCTGTAGGCCTTTGGGTTACCACCTTTCTGTTAGCGACACGTTTACCCCAAGAACGTTATGTTTGCAGGAGAGGTTTACTTTTCATAGCATCACAAGTAGTTATGAGTTGAGGGACAGCAAATTTGACATACACTAGGCTTCAATGGACCAGACTCCCCTACTGGACAGAGGTGTGGGGGAATTCTGGTATGTAACCCTATAAATATCAGTTTATAAGTGATACTGTGTGTCAACTAAGGTAATAAATGTTTGCAGATATTTCAGCAATAAGCAAAAACCTATGTTGTGTTTAAATTTAATTACCAGAATAGCAAAAGGAACATTTTTATGAATGAGAAATTTCCCTTAAAACTCGAAAAAGAAAGTTAAGGCTTTCCAAGTATATTTCTGTATTTGTGGAGAATATTCTGTAATTTTCAGCTAATACTCATAAATCGTATAAGTTGGTCTCCTACAGATGTGTGGCTGTCTTCAAAGTGGAACACAATGTTTGTCAGGCTGCAGAGGATTTTCTTTTAAGACCTTTAAGTGTGTTTGTTTTAAACAGAAGCCCGATATTCTGACATTGGTGGAAAAGTCTGTCTCCTGGTTCAAAGTGAAATACTCTCTTTAACGTCATTATTTTTAAATGCACCATGACTTAACTTAGAGACAATTCAGTCCAAGACTTGTGTTACTTTCCATTAAAGGGTACTCTGAAAGAATACGCTGAAGAATAAATTTAAACATACTGAAAGATAAACAATAATGACTTGCATACTTTGCCGTATATGCAACATGAAACCTACAAGATCTTCACTGCATTACTGGAGCCCACATTGGTTGAATAAAACTTGTTTTGTTTTGTTTTTTTCCCAGGGTGACTGTCCTTCACGAGTACATTGGACACAGAGCCTTCCTGGTTTCACCCAGTACGACTGTCAGAGACGTCAAACGACTAATCTATGAGGAGGCAGACATCCCTGTTGCAGAACAGTGCCTCTTCCATCATGGGAAAGCGGTAATGACTCGGCAGTTAAGGATGCTGGCTTATTACCGCAGAACAGAAATTCGTGACATTTCAGGCTAAGCTGTTAATTATGGTGTGCTGAATGACTTACAAAAAAATGGTAATTTTTAATTGATTTTGAAGACATCCCCCATGTTTACAAAAAATTCAGAATGGCAAAGTTTGTTGGCTTTCTAATCTGCTTTGTCCTTCTTCTCTGTGTTGCATTGTTTGTCAGATGGTCACCTAATGGGTACCATTAAGGATTTGAAATGATCTTGTTATCCGTGTGTCATTTAAAAAGCTGTCAGCAGTTTTGTAACCCATCCCAGTTGTTTCGAGTACAGTGATTTTGTACAAGTTCATGTCTCATGTTTTCCCAAGTTTATATTGCATAAATAGATAATGACAGGAAGTTGAATGTGAATTGTCCTACTATACCAGACAAAAGCTAGCAGAACGTGATCTGATGCGGTCACCCTGTCAGCACTGTATGTTAGACTTTTGTACATTGCTGTGTTTAATGGACAAAGGGCTGCGATGACTCATCACTGTCGAGACGTTCCTGGCGTTCATATCATTGCGGCTGTTGGTGGTCAGTGATGGTTGAAATGCGTGCATGCCTCTCGTAACTGCATCTTGTATCCCTTCATATCATTAAAGGTCATTTTTTATATACATCTATTTCCTTTTAATTATATTACAATGGTATGTCATCCGAAAACATGGAGGCTGAACTGAACCATGAGATATAAGGATGGGATGGAGGAATATGGACTTTATATCAGTGCTGGAGTTATGACGGATGTAAAAAATGGAGGGAATAATGCAAACGTACAGCTGTTTTGGCTTCAGTATAAGGAAGAAGCAGGAAAATGAAGGCCGTCAGGGCAGGGGAAGGATTATGGCAGGGTGCAGACTTGGGCGTCGAAGTCTGATAGAGCTTATATGAGTGCTAATCAGATGGTAGCTCAGTGGGTATCCCTATGAACTCATGCTTGTGGGGTTGGGAGTTGGCAGCCCCACCCCTTTACGTGTGCAATTTACAGGTATTCCCCATGATTATGGAGGTTTGCGCCGGGTGCTGTGGTTTCCAAAAACACCTGGACAGGCAAGTTTGAGTCTCAAAAATTTCCCATGGTGTGTTATTGTATAATATCTTTGATGGACTCCATCCAAGGCCTCCCCAACCTCATGCTCTGCAGTGCCTGGGACGGGATCCAGGCTCGTCGCGACCCAGTATTGGATAAGCAACTCTGGAAAGTGGATGGGTGGAACACTACTGTTAAGCTTATAATAGTCTGAATATCAACATGCATTATTTTTATAGAGAAAGACATTGAATAACATTTTGTGAATTTTATTACATGTACGACTTCAGGAAAGGACCCTAATAGGATATTATTATTATTATTATTATAATTTATTATTCAATCATCATCATCATCATCATCATTATGCAGCATAGTGGCTTAATGGCTTTGTTGGTTTGCACCACAAGGTTGGGAGTAGACGATGGACTGGCGTCTTGTCAAGGGTGTACCCCGTCCTTGTCTTCTGTGCTGTCTGAGATACCCTCTAGCCCCCCCTCCCCTCGTAGCAGGATAGCGGATAAAGAACTTAATTTTGACCACCCCCCAACATACTGGCACATGTATAGCACAGGGTGACATCTCGCTTGTAACTGTGCCCTACAGTGTTAACATTTAGACCTTGATCCAGTGCTGTCCCCAAATAATGAGTCTGGAGCTGTTATTCTCTGTTCTGTTTCCTTTTGCCATTGGATTCAGTCTGAATGTATATTAGCTTGGTGATGAAACTGAAGTATGTAGGTAGTTACTGTTCACTCCGGTAGTGACATAAATTCCTTTAGAGCTACAGTTGCTTTCTCAACAGAATAGCCCTATTTATAAAGGAGGCTAATCACAGAAGAGAATGATTGCTAAATTTATCATGGTACTGTACTAGTGTACCAAATGTCCCTTGTACTGTTGTTTTTATTAGGGTCAGTCCTGTGAAACCTTTCTATTCTTCAGAAAATGTATTATAAAGTTTTCTTTTCCCATATTTTATATGAACATAAGAACATAATAAAGCTACGAATGAGAGGAGGCCATTCGACCCATCAGGTTTGCTTGGAGGGAATTAAAGTAATCATTTAAAGTTGGCAGGATCTTGTCAAGCTCAGATTTGAAGGAATCTAGATTTTGGCTTGCACTGCCCCTTCAGGCAGACTATTCCGTACTCTAATTACACGCTGTGAGAAGAAGTTCTTTCTCAGATACAAACTAAAGTGTCCCCCACTAGTTTCTGACTGTGGCCACAGGTTCTTGAATTAGAACTTACTTTGAAGTAACAATTTGGATGAAAAGCATCTGGACCTGTTAGCATCTTACACACCTGGATCATGTCACCCCTTAGTCTTCTTTGCTCAAGGCTATACAAATTCAGCTCTGTCAACCTCTTTTCATAAGACATTTGCTTAAGGCCAGGAATCATATGGAATGGATGTGCCCTGCAATGGACTGGTGTCTTATCTAGGGTATAGCATTAACCATGTGGCCCAGGACATGTACAAGATAGATGGATGGATGGGGGTTATTCATAATCCCTATTCATAATCCCTTATTTCTCTATAATATCAGTGATTTTTTTTTTTAACAAATTTTTAAATTTGGCATAACTGTATATCTTTTTTCACACAGGTGTTACGGGATTTTTTTATGTGGCAGATGCTCTACAATTAATGCAAACCTCAAGTAAATGTTATGTAAACTGAGATAATCAGGCCTCGTTTTCATGAATCCTCTTTGCATCTGTTCTTATCCATGCCATGTCAGTTCAGCAAGTCAGGGAATGACTCAGATTTTCAGAGCGGGATACAACAAGTCTACATACCGTTTGCAGAAGTGCGTTTGGACCTGGAGAAAATGGGGCTGCAGTGTGAGTGACAGCAGGATCCTGGGGATTTTTGAAATGCCCTTTGGCAAGTTTGAACATATGGCAGTTTATACATTTCTTTGGCTCTCATAAATCTCTTGAGTGTTTTTCAGCAAAATGACTGATAGGCTGATCAATATGTAACCTAGTTGGGTGATTTCCATGACAAAATCCTTTTGTGTGATCTCTGGTACCTTGGTGGTGCACATAGCCACTGGAAGATGTTTGAGCCATTTAAGTGATCAATTCTGTATAATTAAATGTAATACAATACTAATGTGATACAAATCTAATTACGGTTTTGGAAACTGGGCAAGTTGCAAGAGTAATCTTAATCAATTTATACCTGAAATTAACTGTGATGGTTTTATAATTTATTGAATTGGTTTTATTAGTGAGTTTACTTTTCACACTATATAAAACACATTTATTCTTTCAAGCCTGTGAAGTCCAGTAACTGTAATTAGTCAAATATGTCCATGAGAAAAAAACAGGCTTTTGCAAAAGGGAGTCTCTTCTTAAGTGCAAACACTATATCTAAGGAAACACACAGTATTGTGTACTGTTGGCACATGGCTAATGTTATGTGAGTAGCCTTCAGAAATGCTTCATAATAAAAGACCCATGGTTGATGAAGTAGCCTCATTATCCCTTCTTAACAAAAGACTCTTATGAGCCTGTTTTTTATTGGCGATGCTGCACTGTCCTTTCACAGACTTTTTTTTCTTTGAGTGATGGTGCTTACATTGTTTTAAGAAGGTGGCCATGGCTGAAGGGGACTGAGCTGGTCTGGGGGACTGGACTCCTTTTTTTAAGGAGAGAGGTCAGCAGCTGGCCCACTTCTTATCAGTACAAATGATGTCACGGTCAGAAATTAGCCACTGAAAATTGGCGCCCCTAATCTACTGTGATCAGCTGCTCACTGAGAATGCCACGCATTTGCTAAAGCTGCCCCATGACTGTACATTTAAATGGGGTGTGCTGGGCATTATGAAGAACGTGTCACATGCAGGGCACCCTTGAATCGTTTAGAGCGATCATATTACAGGCATCCAAACTTCAGAATGGAACATGTGTCCTGCCTACATGGATCAATTTTCTGACATGTCACACTTGGTACAAACTGACATCTTAAGCAAACATTTCTCTATTTTATTACATTTAAGAAGCTGATATCTAATGAGAAACTATACTTTCACTAGCGTGGGAGTCTCTGCTTTCAGCAGAAAGACATAAGTTTGACCACAGCGGTTTCTATTCAAGCATTGTGAGTCGCCTGATTCTGCAAATTTGAAAAATAACTAAAAATAAACCCCCCCAGGTTGTTAATGGTTATGTAACTGTACCGAAACTAATGAATAATTATAGTTGTTGCCATTGAACCATTAAGCTATTTTCAGTGTTTGCCCTCCATAACAGCGACTGTTTGAACTTCTGAGAGCCTCTACGAGATGTGCACTGAGCAGTATTATTAATACTAATGTTTGCATTAAATGTCTGATCTGTGAATTTCACTGCACCCAAAAGTGCAAAATTCTTTATCTGGAGAGGTCTTATGGTGAGTTGAAGAGTAAAACAAGACACCCGGGCTGGGATGCTAAGCAAGCTAATTGCATCACTTGAGTGCCGTCATGGCCTTGAGTGATGGCAGCCATGTAACAGAAGTAGCTGAGAGACACACTATAGTGCTGTGGTTACAGAAGGGGTGTCCGGACCCCAGGGACCCCTCTGTAAGTAAGGTGTGTAACCTAAAATAGCTAAAATATACAGCTGCATAGCTTGGTAAATGTTGCATTGGGCAGAAAAGTGAGTTACCCAACAATATAGTAACATCACGTTGTGCTGTGTTTATTGGGGATGGTATAGGTTACTTGGTGTCATATTGATTGATATGCATCACTGTAGAAATCATTAAATCATGAAGGAGCTGGGATTATGCCAGTATACTTAACAGGTTTAATTGACACATTTGTACTTCCTGTTGATTTTGAAGCACCAGAGAGTGAATTTAAAAAGGCCATGAAGGACAATCCAAAAGCAGCTTTTGTTGTTAGGTATTTTGTTGCTGGTCTCAAATATTTACCATTGTCCAGAAAGGAAGCATAATTAACAGAAAGCTGTGAAATGTATCCTGGTTCCAGACATTGTAGTAGGGGTCAAAACCGGGTTATGACATCGTAGATGAACTTCGGGATTCAGAAGCTGCCCTGAGGTCAGCATGCCAGAGGTCATCTCAATATCTGTGCAGTCTTATTGCAGGCTCATGCATCTGCCGTGCCAGCAAAATGCATGGGCAGAGGAGGGGCTTTGACGCACAGTACCCCCCTCCTGGTGCCCAGCCAGACTGCTGAATATCCATCCGGAATAGCGCAGTAAACAGACTGCTTATTACAGTCATTCATTTGAAAGGGTCATGTTTAAAGCTTTTAGCCTCATTGGAGGTGCAGCCAGAGCTCTTAATTTTGCCCTATGAAATAGAGGTCTTCCTAACATTTCCGTTAAGACTTAATTTATTCTTTGGTTGCATATTTAGAACAAGGCTCTGCACATTTTTATAGTGAAAATCCAAAATCATCACTGATAATGAGTGTCTTTGCACTCTGGATTCCTTGCCTTTCCCCTTAGGCCGTTCAGCATTAATCAAGTCTCTCATTAAGCAAAAAAAAGCTAACTTTCCCACATGGCGTATTTTCTTATCTTCCCTACAGCTACATGACATGATACAGATTGAGACCCTTCTGCCAACTGGAAGCTATGAGATATTTATGACCCTGCAAGGAAGCGGTCTGAGAGGGGGAGGTAAGAAAGCCTCTGGAGGCTTTATGTACTTTTTAACGGCAGTATTTTAGCGTAATTAAAAATATTGTTTTAAAGTTTTCCAAGTTTGTTACATGATGTGCAAAAGAGATCTGATGTGCTAATTATTCCTAGATGGTGTTTGAAGCACATTGTTCACACAAAGGCCCCGATTAATGTTAAGTTCCTCATGAGATCTGATGTTGCTGAGCAGTAGAAAAATTTACAGTAGTTTTTATAGCAATAATTTGTTTGGATAATATGGATTTGAATGCCAATGAGGACTTGGTGATACTGGCATTATTTTGCAATTTCTAAAGGCATTGCATTATTTTTTGCTTTTGTCTCAAATAGGCCACATGGCTTCTAAATTGGGTAGCTTGAGTGTGGAAAGATAGAATGTTAATCTTGTGCATGCATATGGGTGTGTGTTTAATGCACTGCCCTGCTCAGCCTGAGATTCAGGTTATATGAAGAGAGCTCATAATTTTCATAGAGAACTTCCGCTGATATTTTCTTTCATTTGCCAACTTCTTGACGCAACGTTCAAGATATTTAAATGGAAAGATATAAAAGATTTAAGGATATTTAAATGGAAAACTGGCATGAGATATTAATGATAATAATTTGTATGCTTAGGTAATGAAATGGAAACTTCAAGTGGGAAATTTTAAATGGGTGACCTGTGACGAACTGGCGTCTCAGCTAGTGTGTAGCCTGTGCTTCTTGGGGTAGACCAGACCCCAGCCTACAGCTCTGACCAGAATAAGAGGTTGGAGGCTGGATAGAAATTGGATAGAAATTCCAAATGGAAATTCTTGGACATATGATTTGCTTATCAATGCCTCTGTCTGCCAGTGACATACTTCTTTTTTTTGTCCATAGGGAGATTTGGCCAAACAACGCCCCCCTTGGTGGAGTTCTTAAAAGACATCCTGCGGCGATATCCTGAAGGGGGACAGATTCTAAAAGTACGAGCCACGCTGCGATTCCTCTTAGACATAACGAGCAAGAGGAAAAGCACAGGCACTCAGGCTAGGTGCCCTTTTGTCGATAATGTAACATCAACACAAAGCTGGACTTAGTGACAAGTGACATACCTTCAGTTACCACCAGAGCTGTTTGTGCTGCATTTCAGCCCTCGAGAAGGTCCACTCGTCAGTTTCACAGGATTTTTAATACATTGTCTATCTTCTAGCGAACAAGGCATTTTAGCATTTTAGCATTTTGCATACACTTGCATGCATTACCCCATAGACAATCTAATAGGGTGTTCTGAGAAATAGTCTGAGGTTTAATGGTCCGCTGATGAACTTTTAGGAACTCATCCAGAATGCAGAAGATGCCGGAGCTACAGAGGTCAAGTTTATGTATGATGAGACTGAATATGGGCGTGAGTCACTTTGGTCCGACGCCATGGCACAGCATCAAGGTGTGTGGAGTACAATGACTGCTGTTTCAATATGTTCTGCCTATAGATTTATTATTATGTGACAAAAGGTAATCTGGTTTTAGATATAGAATAAGGATCAAGTCACGGGAAAATAGATCAATATAATGTAAAGATTTTAACTGGATTACAACACTGAACTTCGCTTTATAAATAACTGAAAGCTTAATCAGATTAGTGGCAGCTGGCTGTAATTCATGAAATTTTGCTTCTTGATTTCCTGACAGGGACGGCTTTGTATGTGTACAATAATGCTGTTTTCACGACTGAGGATTGGAATGGTATTCAGGAGATTGCCAGGAGCAGAAAGAGAGACGATCCCCTTAAAGTTGGTAGATTTGGAATCGGATTCAATTCTGTGTACCATATAACAGGTAAGGAATACAGGCAATTTATTGGGTTATTTTGTGAACTTCAGTCACACTAAACAAGATATGAAACTGATGTGTTTAAAATTGTTCATGCAATGAAAATTGAATAGGTTTTTGTGGAAATTTAGCCATGTCCATTTTTATTTTTGTATTTTTTATTTTAGATGTCCCTAGTATTTTCAGTGGTGATCAAATCGGCATGCTGGATCCACATCAAACCCTGTTTGGACCCCATGAGTCTGGACAGTGCTGGAACTTAAAGTCAGACCTCAAAGAGATTACGGAGCTTTCCGACCAGTTTGCACCCTACATTGGGTTATTTGGGACTTCTGAAAAGACTATCAAGGATGGGAGTTTCCCTGGGACACTCTTTCGCTTTCCACTCCGAGTGAAGCCTTCCCAGCTCAGCAGCAACATCTACAACAAGGAGAAGGTTCTGGAACTCTTCGAGTCCTTCAAGGCAGATGCTGACACAGTGCTGCTCTTCCTCAAAAGCGTGCAGGAGGTATCGCTGCACGTGCGTGAATCAGACGGTACGGAGCGGGTCCTCTTCCGGGTGACCGCCAGCGAGAACTCTGACCTGAAGATGGAACGACCTAATTCACTCAAGTCTCTTGCTCTGGCCATCGATAGCTACAGCAATGGCGTACTATGTGATATGGTCACGTGCGCCACCTACCAGGTGAACATCGAGACCCAGGATGAAACCACAAAGGAGACACAGAGGACCACCTGGCTTGTTTGCAATGGAGTGGGGGGTCGTGGGATGTGCTGCGAGCTGGACTCATTAGCTGATGACCTCAAGTTTATTCCAACTATTGGCATTGCCCTGCCACTGACCCTGATTGACATGGATAAGGGGGCTACTTCAGCTTTCTCCGGGAGGGCCTTTTGTTTTCTCCCACTGCCCCCCGGGGAGGAGAGCATGACAGGATTGCCAGTTCATATCAGTGGGTTTTTCGGCCTGACTGACAACCGACGGAGCATCAAGTGGCGGGAGGTGGACCAGTGGAGGGACCCTGCGGCTCTGTGGAATGAGCTCCTCATTGTCACTGTCATCCCCAGAGCCTACTTCACACTTATCATGGAAGCCATTAAGCGTGTTCAGGCTAAGGAGGATCAGGAGTTTCCTCTTTCAGCCAGGGGAATCTACGGGGCCTGGCCAGACCCCAGTAAGATCCGGCCACGCTGGAGGCCCATTCTTGAGCCTCTCTTCCAGGACCTGCTTCAGCAACCAGTCATTTACTCCCTGGGTGACACCTGGATGACGGTAGATGATGTTGTGTTCTCTGAGCTGGATGAAGGTGAGAAGAGCACAGAGGTTGTCATTGGCTACCTCCAGAGCTCAGGGATTCAGGTGGCCAGAGTTCCGGCAGCTGTGGACATTGTGTTGACAGGGTATATTGCTGCACCCAGGGATGTGAAAAAAGTGACCCCTACTTTGGTGCGGCAAGTGCTACGAAAAGCCAAGCACAAGGGGTCCTCCCAGGAGAAACTTGTCCTTCTGGAATTTGTCCTCAGCGACGCCTGTTATAGTGATCTCATTGGCTTGGAACTGCTTCCTCTGCAGAATGAAACATTTATCGCCTTTTCCTCATCAGTGAATGACAAAGACGCAGTGTATATTACTAGTGAGGACTTTCCCAGGTATGGCCTGTTCGAGACAAAAGCAATGCCTGTCGGGCATTTTCACATTCATCAGATTGTATTTTAAAGTGAATTTTTCAGTCAGTCGGTGGAAAAAACAAATGTTTCTGAGAAATTAGGAATTAACAATAACGCAACACGCTTCTCATTTTATTGCACTAATAAGCCTTGCAAAATCAATACAAAGATGGCAATAGAGATCTTGTTTGCTGTCGAGGATTAAGAATCAAAATGAAACGAATATACCTCGCAAATGGCTCACATGTCACGACACCGCAAACATTTCTTTGGTGGTTTGCTATTGAATCTCCTCTCCTAAAGGATAATCTTGTTTTTCCTCCAGGTCCCTGTACCCAGGACTAGAGGGAAGATTCATACTTGAAAGTATAAAACCATCTGTGATGACGAGCCTAAAGGATGCTTCCAAAAGCAGAGGTATTTACCTGCCCTCCGTCTGTCGCTAAAATGCGCTATTGGGATTTCCCAGAAGGAGTGCTAAGATTGACCTGATGGCTCTCGCTTTTGCCTCCACTTTCTCCATCTTGGCATTCAGCTTTGTAGGGGTCATATCTATTAAACATGGTTTTCGTTCTCTTGCAGAGGGGCTTGCAGTACAGTTTTGCAATTTGTCGGTAACGTTCTGAGTTACTTGATGATTTTTTTTGTTGAGGAACACAGTGGCAGCTTACAGGCAAGGAAGTGCGTCCAGCTGCAGAACCCAGCGGGGTATAAGACTGGGTTCACTGCCGATTAGATAATTTATGACAGCTGTGTGCATTTATGAGTAGGTGTATGTGAGTATCATTTCTTTGGGGCTTCACATTCCACGTGCAGCTATCCTGGGCATGTTCTGTCCCATACCTAGCTGTAAATTTGCCAAAAGGATGAGATTCTGCTGAAAAACGCTGAAAAGCTTTAGAAGGTTTAGAAGGCTTGAGTGCTTGCTACGGAACATAAAAACACGGCTCCATGCTTGCCCTGATCACCTTCTGGTAATTCTTAGTCTTGGTTTACAGCTTCAGCAAGAGCTCTGTTAGCCCAAATGCCTTATCCACCCAGGCTAGCTCCCCCATGTATGTGGGACTTGGATGAAGATGGTAAATTAGTGCTGAGCTCAGCCGAGGCAGACAAAAGCACTGACTCACTGTGGTGAGACTGTAGGGTTGAGTGTGAGTCAAAGGGAACAGCTGTTTTCTGTCCTGCCCTGTCCTTTACCCCACAGCATGTGCTGTGGTCTGCACTCTAATGCCATTTCTGTAGAGAAAACGATCCAGACAGGAGTTTCTATGGTGAAAACCCAAAACAACTGGAGAACAGTGTGTGTGTGTGTGTGTGTGTGTGTGTGTGTGTATTTACCACCTTGTGGAGAC
>JAAGVU020000036.1:10321769-10360011 GCA_011763525.2 Mormyrus iriodes | reverse complement strand
CCATATTCATGCATAGACAGACAGACTCAAACACAGACTCAATTCCAAGATATATTAATTCTTTTGTACATTTCAGGGTGAACTGAAAGCCAAATAAAATGGTCATCTTGCTTTGTGTGTAGCCTAAGCCTACTTACCCAGCAAAGACAATAATAGTGGTTAGTTACTGTCAGATAACGACTCCGACTTGTCGAATATTGACGATTTCTGATATCGTTATATCATCCAGCCCTAGTGAAGTACAACTTCATCACAGCTTTCGTCACAGTATGAGGAAATACAGCAGGGTGCTGTCAATGCAAATAAACCATGAAGTGTAACAAACAGGAACTTAGGTATTTTGTGCAAGGAAACTGCAGCGGCTAATAATCTGCATGAAACCCACTTCACCCATCACAATTTCATGCACCTTAATTATATTCAGCGTGAAGCTAAGTAACCGCAGGGTCCCGTATGGCCATCTGTGCTCTGGCCCAGCCTGTGTGTGATGCAAAACCAATCGATCACGGTGTAATTCATTATCTCACTATGCTCAAACGGCACATTAAAGGTCCAATGCTACGGGATTTTAAAAAAATATGATTGACACTGGTTCTGAATCACACTTTGTGCACATTTTAAGTTTCTTAGGAATGATCCTATACCGATTGAGCAGTTGAAAGAGCTCAGTGGCTAACCAGTGCAAAGCGTGTCATGAGATTCTCTTTAACCATTCTTTGTGCGCCCTGCATGTCCCATGTTTAAGAAAACTCTAACACTACATGTATGAATGAGGGCTTGTTCTGCAAGCAGTAAAATGTTCACTAAGCACTTACATCGCACAAGGTCTCTTTTTAAATTATTCACTATGGGATTGGGGCAAGAAAAGAGCAAATAATTAAGTAATTGTCCTGCTTATGTGATTTGCTGCAATGACATTGGCAACAACAAAAGGTCCACCCAGGGCTACCTGAATCTCCTGCAATGAAATTCGCTGGATGTCAGTTAGCACTGTCTGCTAGTTGTCACACAGAAGGCTTTACAAACAACATTTATTTTTTCCCAAACACCAAATGACCAGCAATCGTCTGCACATCAGCAGGCCTCTTGTCGAACGCACGGAATCTCAGCTGGTGACCTGTGTGCTAAGGACTTTCATCTCAGCTTAGCTGGGCACTGCTGGCACTGCAAATGGGCAGGTTGCCAAGCAGCAATGGAATAAAACAATGCAACCCTCTGCTCATTTAGCATTCCACTGTACACTGCATGTGCTGTGGACTGTATTCTGCTGGTGGGAGGAAAGGACTCATTTAACCGGAAAGTGTCTTTCGTGCAAAAGTGTTTATTTGTACTACCCTGCACAGCCTCGCATACATGTGTCCTGGCGGTGTTGTGCATTTTGGTTTTTATACATCTTCACAGTCTTTGAGGTAGTTATTGCTGCCCAAAGGCTCAATGGGTTGGGGGGGGAGGTGCTTCCTATCTCCCCTAGAATAGAATACGCCAATACTTAAGCAGTATGGGCAGCTGAACACTTTACAAAACACTGGGAGAGCTATTTGCACTGTACATGAAGCATGACTCTTTAAACAGAGGCGGACTGATGGAAGGCATGATAAATTTGCATGACATAACTGAATATGCTCCAGGCTCAATTTGTCAATGTGTCCTATGTTATAGACTTTCTCCTCAGTTAAATAATTTTAGTAGTTAATTCTAATACTAATGGGTATATGTTCATATCAATGTGTAGGGTCCATCAAAAATTACAATAACTATTCTTCTTTTCCAAAATGAGGTCACAGGGGGTCTGGAGCCTATCCCATTCAGCCAAGAGGAAGCACAGCAACACTCAGGAGAGGATGCCTACACTGAGTGGGATTTGACCTGGCAGCCTGAGAAAAGGGAAGTGCTGCCCACTGAGCCCCCCTTGCTGACCCCACAGGCCAAATGATTAAAACAAAAAATACCGTGGAAACCGCTTACAGTGATCACGTCTGTTTGGGTGAAATTGATCACTATAACTGGATGATCATTATAACCTTTTTTTTTTTTTGCTTTTTCTTTATGTCTCAGGCAGATTTCCATCCAATTGACATTTGTAAATTTATTACATGGATTTAAGGTAATAAAACGGACAGTGTTGCTACTGAATTTAATTCTTTCAAAAAACAGTGCAACTGTTTCAAATTACAGTACTGTACAAATAAAATTACTGAACTATGCATAATTCAAATGCACTATAATACAGTACAGTACTGTACATAAAATATAGCTTATTGTAGTTCCGCTGTAGCATCTCCGTGGCTCATTTCTGGAAGTTTATAATAAGCTTTGATGACTCTGCATCTGACATTGAGAGAAAATGACTCTAAGAGTAGTGTTATCACCTCCAACATGGTAGTTTACGTCTAAAAATATATTTACCTTTGCTGGGCTCAAAGTGTAATAGTTGCCACCCTTAAGACATTTAAAAAAATGTTCAGGGCCTCCCATGGATTTAAAATTGCCAGCTTTAACCAGTATATTTGTTGGTCAAAATAGAGACTCGCCCTTCAGTATTACATAATGTCGCTTTTACTGCAAATGTTTGTTTGAGGTGTCGTATAGGTACAGCATTTATTCCTGTTGGCTTGAACTAACAGCACACTGGATTTAAACATGGGGTGACGTCCCTGTTGACTGCCAGATGCATTTTCCTGGCTCTCCCCAAGAGGTAAGGAGAGGGAGCTGTAAGAAGTGTTCAAAGCGACGATCATTTTAAATCTAAACATCCAACGGACAGCCGCGTCTGTGAAAATGCTAATGTGCACTGCATTGAAGACTTCGGATTTTCTGCATTCCTGGAAAACTCAAGCTGAGCAAAACCTGACGAGGAGCCATCCCATTATGTACTTTACAACAAGAATATAGTGTGAAGTTTAGACTACACTCAATCAGCACTTTGCCTTTTCATCCCAAATCCTGAGACAAGAATACAAGATAATTCGGCAGGCACATAATGCCAAACCAAGGACAGGAAGTGGATACACAGTCATTGGGGAAGTGTGGAGCAATTCAAACCTGGAAAATTTAAATATTAAACAAAAGCCATTAGAGAAACCTCACAATGAGAAAAGTTATACAGCATAAGATTTCTTAAAAGGTTAAGGAAAATGATGGGGAGGTGGTACCACTGAAATAAAATAGATATCACACTATTGCTATACATTCTTAGTGATGGGATATTCCCCTCAGTCTATGAAGGTAAACAAATATATAAATTAGTATAGTCTAGTTATTTTCAGTTATAGTCAAAAAAAAAAAAAAACTTGATTATAAGTCCTCAACAGTTTGCCTGTCTCCAGTGCTTCACTAAGAAACAGCAGCCTAACTGCACTGCACACAGCCTAACCGTGTATGACTCGGTCAAAAATAGCAGGTTTGTTGTTGTGGGAAGTGAGTAACAGGTGTCATGTGTGACTAACTGATATTAATGTAGAAACACAGTAATCTGATACGGTTTCACATTCACGCTGGAGCCGTGTCAGAAAGTTAGCACTGATATTACTAGGTCGCTAGAGGGTGGACCAACGGGTAGACATTACTGTTTTGCTCCCATCTCCACACAACATCATAACAGTAAAATAGTGATATATAAGCGGGATTCAGTGTGTATGTGTGAACGGGGTATAAGCGAGCGAGGAGAGAGATGAGTCTTCTCCCCCCACCTAACAAAACGCCTGCTCTGTTTACCTACCTCACCGGTTTTTCTTTTCCTGGGAAAATACCTAAGTAAACTCATTTTATTAGAGCTTTAAAGAGCGTCTGCTAAATGACAATGCAATATAGCCTATTAGTGCTTTTAACCAGCTGAATTCCACAATGCGTGCATGAGGAGCTGAAGGGGCAGGAATCTGGCTTCCAGGGCGAGTCACCAAGGTGTCGGATTAGACGACTGACTGGCTGGATAGAGATTTTTTATTTTTCCATGGAGGCAAAGATGTCAGCGTGGCGAGCCGCCATGGAAAAATGTTACCAGTAGAAACACTATTATGACAATGTCCTTTACATATGGCAGGGACATGCAGCAGGACGTAGCCGGAGGGGTAAAGGCCATCCCCTTACCCTCATGGGCAGAAGCCTCTCCTTTGGTACAGCTCTACTGAGCAAGAAACGGCGGATTTGATATAAAAAAAAAATTAAAAAAAAAAACGTCAGCTAAGATTGCAAGCAACTGCTTGTCACCATGACTCTGCGAGGCAGCCAATGAAACAGACAAGCACGTAGGACGCACTGTGACAGAACGGGGCGTTCAATGTTGACTGCGAGTAGGAGGATAAATCAATGGAGATGATGTGAAACTTAACAATGATTGATTTCCAGAAGCTAAATTTGAGGTGTTAACAACGCCGTTTGGAAAGCTACTTGCAAAGATGTAGCACTAACGCAATGATTAGTTTACCGTTTTGTAAAGTAGTTAAATAGCAGACAGTAAAACATTTTCTGTGTTCCCTAGCATCATGTGAAGCCTTAACTGTCAAGCTGGGCTGTCAGAGACAGGAAACTGTATACGTGCAGTTCCTGAAAAATGTAGCGCCTTCACATTTTAATTATTCTTCCAGAACCCATCTAATGCAAGTCTTGTGTTTTTACAGCTTAAATCACTTATTGTGCAATACACTGCAATGTGTGTTTTCCTACAGAAGGATTGTGAGCAATGTGTGTTTTCCTTAAAATGATGTATGCTTATGTGACTATACAAAACCGTTAACTACACAGTTAAATGCTATGTGGTGATATTACATTTAAATTACTAATATTCTAACAGATTGAATTGTAACACTCTCTCATAATAGTTGTTCAACCTACGTAGAAGCCTAAAGTGCTTTATATTATAATTATACTATATATTGTAATTCAAATTACACTGACCTATGTGAGTATGGCATCAAATCAAATTTGTTGTGACAAAAAAGCACAGAAGCTGTGGCAAGCAGAACCGCAGTTTTACTCCCAACTTCAAAATTGCCACATTACTTTTGGTGTTTCACTACATGAAAGCAGCAATAATGGTTCTAAAATTTGATGAAGATGCATAATAACGGGCCCATTTGTTGTGTAGCTTAGCACGTGGGAGGAGGGATGTCGATTTTTTAAGCTACATTCAGTGCGTCTCACATGGACATTACAGATGCTATTCATGCATTATTCCAGAACCATTTATCTACCACAATATCACACGTGATTCAAATCTTGGACAAGATGCCAATCCATCACAAGACACAATTACAAGCCACCATGGTCTCCAGATACGGTATTGTATCATTAGATATACAAGAACTGACAAACAGCATGTAAGCATGTAAAATAAACACTAATCCAGCACACCAAATTTTGCATGTAATACAGTAAATAGCACTCATCTCCATTGTGTCCTGATTGGGAGAAACATACACTGAAAACTGTAAATTCTAAGGCTTCCATCCTAATCCTCCCACAAACCTTCATTCAACAAATATCCAGAGTTCCCTGGGGAGAAGAAAAAAAAAAAACCATCCATCCATCTTGCAATCACTTACACAAAACGGCCACAGGGGCCTGGAACCTTTCCCAGGCAGCAAGGGGAAAAATGCAGGGGTATGTGCTGCACACAATGCCAATCCCAAAAGGGGCGCGCACGCACACAACACACAATAAGTAATACCAATTAGGAAATGAACAAACCAACCAAACCTGGAGGTATGAGGCAAGTGTTACTCACTGAGTCACTGTGAAAGAACAGCTTTTCTAAATAATTCACAGATTCAAATACTTCTTTAATTGGCTAGGATTTCCTGAGAATAATTTATAGAAAGCCTCACAGTGTATTTCAAAAAGAATGTTAGAGCATTTTGTTCTTTTCTTTAACGATAAAAAGTGGGAATTTCAGATAAAAACAAACTAAAAACAAACTAAACAATCAGGACAGTCAAAGCTACTGTATATTTTTCACAAATCTCTATATAGGACACTATTCATGGAGACAAACAGAGCAACAGAACACTAGTACAAACATTTATAAACATGAAGAAAACTAGATCAAGAAATATTTGTCTGCCTTAAATAAAAGTGCAGTCATAAAAGTAACTCAAGTGTTTAAAAAAAAAAAAAAAAAAGTGGTAGTTCTTTGAGTGACGGAATATATTTCCGTTACCCTTTCTTTCAGAAATCATTTTCTGACAGTTTACATCTGGCTTCACTTTATTCAATATTCTGCTCGCTGAAGTCAAAATGCGACCCAACAAAATCTATTTTTAGGTACCAAATCTTCATCTTTGCCTGACACAGGTTCAGCAATGGCACTCAGGAGTACAGATGAAATAGTATGAAATTGTAATATCACGATTATTGTGACCAAAATTATCATGATTATCAGTATTTTCAAAGTGGGTTGAGAAAGTTAAAAAAGTACTGACACAAACTGATATTTCACCAAGTTTTATATTGAAAACCATAAATGACATTAGCAGCACTATACACTTTAAACATTAAAATAATAATGTAACCAATAAAACACAACAATAACCAGTTACAATAAAAAGGTTACAAAGAAACTTTATCAACATCATAAAAAAAAAACACCATGGATTCCGCTATCACTGATTCTGTTTTTTTTCCTGCCCTAAACTGGCTGTTCCATCTACCCTCTAAAATAACATGTAGTCCAAAATTATAACTTTTTTAAATCTCAATTTTTATCCCTAGATTCTTCTGGGAGAGGAGGAGAGGAAAAAAGTTTCAGTTTGATAAGTGCAGAACGGTACATTTAAAGCCAAGAGCTATGTATGATTAAAAGTAGCTAAGCTACAGCAAAGTTACTGTTTCAATAGTTACAGTAGTTAACTACACTACAAGCTAGAGAAAAAGCTATTTCATCCAGTAATACTTAATATTTGTCCTGTAGGATACTCTTAAAGCAAATTTTAAAAAATGAATCATTGTTAAGTTGAAATGAAAATCATTATTTGACAATAATGTCAAATAGTAAGATTTCAAAAAAGTTACTGTATTAGGCGTAAACCAAGAGCATTTCACAATTGTTGTGTGAAAATTAGAAGCGTTACAACAAAAAGAGATTGATAATCTGTCCAAGAACCAAAGTGCTCCTATGCATTTTAATGCAAGTCTCTAAAATATTGTATGCCGTGAAGTTTTCAACCCTTTAACGCTCATCCCCATAGTATTCAAGCAAAAAGCACTAAATCAGAAATACCTGGTCGCTGAAACGAGTCTTTTTAAAGAGAGAAAAATACAGGTCGACGGCGACTTACAACCGTGATCATTTTTGACTGACGGATCGTAAGTCAGTTCTTTATTTTATATGCAAAAATTACCATATGTATTAGTATACTGTATAATAAAATTTTCATCTTTAAAATGTATTGTTTGGTGTTTTTTTGATCACCATTTTCTTAGTTCATTATAACCTTTTTATCACTATTTAAGCTGCTAAGACACAAACGAATACGAATGCATACTATACTGTGACCGCTACGAACAGAAGCCTGAGCATGAAACAAATGAACGAGCATCTTGCGGGGAGGCTCGCACCGCCAGCCGCTGGGGTGGAAACTGTCATACACTCGCGCTGGGGAACACTCGAAAAGCTACAGCGTTTTAAAAGTAGCAGCGCTACTGATCAGCTGCTGAAAAAAGTTAGTAGCGTCACTAATTTTAGTTAGCTACCCCCCAACACTGACTAATGCTACTGTAAAAACTAGAAAGTTGTTCCAAACAAGCCAGAGAGCGAGCCTGCACATTGTTACTGTCCATTTTATTCATCTACTGAGAAACAAGTACGTGAACTGCAAAGCAAATGTTTTCATTAAATGGCAGGTTCAAAATTCTGCTCCCAAACATGGCTATCACATGTGAGGTTTTAAATGCCACACGAAAACAATAAAATTCCTGAGTGATGTCAGAAAGGGACGTGTAGCCTAAAATGTGTTTATTTGTACCAGATACTCTAACCACATCCTTTATTAACTGGATTGCCATAAAATACACATAGAAAATACACCATCTGCTGTAGCTGCTATCATGAGTGAACAATGCAGAAGGGAAAATTTAAAAGTCGTGACTTTCATGGCCTGAACCCGTAGAGTCTGGCTTGCGGCCAGATATACTGGGGAACAGGGTTTTAATGAGAGAGGTCATGACCTGCACCAGCAAAGACTGACTGTCCTACAGCTAAAAATAGAACACCATGTGTTATGGGGGAACAGACATTGCATCATGACATTCCCAGATTCCTTCCAGACATAAAAATCTATACAAAAACACACAGATGCCAAAAAAACTGAATTTTTGTGCAATCAGGGAAGCTCAATTTTAACTTAAGGGAAAACTAAAAAGCTCATGAAATGGTGTTAATGAGTAATTTCTTACACTAAACCTATTTTTAATTAAGGGAAAAAAGAAAATGGTAGAATTTTTGTTTAAAATGCCATTTTCAGCCAAGCCAAAACTTTTCAGGATTGTCAAAACAGTAAAATGTTTTAGAAGTGTATTCAGCTCTCAGTTTCGGAAGTAACACAAATCACTGATGTACAAACAAGGGCCGCACGATATATGGTTGTTTCAGGGCTGCAATATATCGTGCGCATGTCCATTAATCACATCACAATCACATCTTGGCACTGCTTTCTGACTGTTGACAATTCATGTCAACACCACCAACTTATTTGACATACACTGATACATAAAAGTACTACTTCATTGTACAATAGTCCCCCCATGTCCATGGGTGATACATTACAAGATCTACTGGGGATATTAGAAACCACGGATAACAGCAAACCATCTGCGGATCCCAAATATAACGTGATTTTCGTTTATATCCGGGGTGTAATGGTACACAGTATAGTATAGTGTGTGTGTGTGTATACACACACACACACACACACACACACACACACACACACACACACACACACACACACACACACACACACACACAGAGGTCCGGAAAAAAATAAGAGACCATAGCAAAATTTTCATTTTCACTCATTTCTCAGTTTATGGTTATGTGCCCTTCCCTGCTTCTCATTTATGAAGGGCTTCTTCCTTGTTTTATGGGTCTTCACAATGTTTCCCATTCTTTTTGAAGATCACTTAAGGTCATCCACCGATTTAAGAGACATTGCCGGATAAGTTGACGGTCATCTCTGCCATTAGAAAGTCACTTCTGCCCTCTACCTGGCTGGCTTTTGGTTACTGCCAGTGTCTCCTGCTTCACATTGTTATTGTGTACTGCTGTCCTAGAAATTTTGAGCCTGGAAGCAGCCTGCCTTGCAGTGTAGCCTTCTGCCAGCAGAACCAGGATTAAAGCAGGATTTAAAAATGCAAATATTTAAAAAATATAGAGTGGTCTCTTAATTTATTCCAGAACTGAATGTGGTATTTTATGTTTCTTGACTAATTGTAGTGAAATTTTCTTTGTGATGTAATGTGTCTGTACTAACTTTGGAGGTAAACGGAGGCCAAAGTTAATTGAGATTAATTGTTTTGTAACTAAGAAATATAGCATCAAAGTGAAATGCGTAGCACAGTGACCTCACACCTCCTGGTATGGGGGTTTAAATCCCATTTCTGCTGTGTGTGCGGGGTTTGCATGTTCTCCTCATGTCATACCAGTTTCCAGTGGTACTTTGATTTCCAGTCACAGTCCAAAGACATGCATTTAGGCTAACTGGGGTATCTTACTTGCCCTTAGAGTATGTGTGTGTGTGTGTGCTTGCCTTGTTTCCTCTGCTGCCTGAGAGAGACTGACATATGGAGGGATGTATAGATGACCATAAGGCAGAATGAAGTACTTTGGAGATTTGTGACACGATACACGATTGCAGTAATAAATCAGTTATTTTGACAAAATACTTGCTATGAGCATTAGTATGTGTTGGATAATCAAAGTAGAAAAGCATCCCAGTCTATCTGATTCAAACCTTATTTGCTATTCTTTCATAGTGTTTTCAAAGGCCTTACTACAGCATACCCAGAAAAATCCATATCTGTATGTTTTTGTCTGTTCTTTTATGCGTACAGGTATTGGCCACCATAAACCAGACCAGCAAACCTTAATAGTTTTTTTTGAATGTTCCTTATTTGAAAGGAAGTTTCATAATCTCTTTTCTTGGGGCCATTTGTTCACTTCCTCTTAACCCACTGTGGCACCAGAGATCATTATTTGCTGCGTAAAGATAGATTATTTGTGTTAGATGCTACTTTCTTGAGACATTTTGTCTGTAAAACAAACTTGCACTAGATCTTCAGGTGGATGGGGATGCCGTCATCCTGGCATGTATCCTGTGCATTTTGCAAGTTGTCTCTTTTTTTACGTCTGTTCTGGAATCCCTGATTCAAGAATTCAACTCCACAACAGTCAGAACCTATTCTAACGTGCATGCAGGCCATTGGCTTAGCCGCAGCTCACTTCCTGTCACTGAGTGTGTCGGGGTGGGGGTGGGGGCACGGGTACACAGCATCCGCCCAACGCTTAGTCAGATGGAGCACAAGCTCAAGGACATTGCAGTGCTCTAACTCAGGGTGCAATAATCATGCAACCGCAAGCTGTTATACAAATGGAACTTTCCGGAGAATTAATAACCTTGTTCTACTAATTCCAGAGTACCTAGCATGCACCATTTTGGTGCAGTATTCACCACCACATGTGCATTTGTTGCTTTGGGTTTTCATCTCTGACGGTCAGATCATGTTCATGTGTCAACATTCCACATGGCCTTCTAGTATAATATGCAACTTAAGTTAAATTTAGGAGGTTCTAAGCATTACACAGTAAGTATGGTACCCATTTCAAAAGTGGCCGGATTAAAATTATAATATTGTAATATAATATAATATTGGATCTTATTGGCAAGGAAGCCTAGCCTATTTTTTGCTGCATCTCTCATGTACCCTTTGGTAAAAATGTAAATATGCACTTATTTGTTTTACTTTGGCCTCATTTTTTTACATGACTTCTGTTTAAATTAAATTGCAGTGCAGCGGTTGTTCTGGGGCTATTCGGGTAGGTTTAACGGTAACAAGCACTCTGTACTTGGAATTAACTGACTTTAAAATCAGTGCACATGTCTGCAGTGAAACTATGAAATCTCTACTTTGGAGGACATGGGAAAGAGCCTGAACACTCTTATTTTGGAAAGCAGAGTATCAAATTATCATTTATTAAAAGTAACACTAATTTATGTCACCCAACATTTTTATTAGTTGCCTTGTGTTCAAGATAAAATGTGGTTATGCTCTCAATTTATGACTCCCAGTTTGGTCAAATTTAATTTTTCCACACTTTTTATCATTGTACTGATTTCATAGTACGCTGTATGTACTCTAAGGAGGTGATTTATGGCGTGAATATGTTTGATTTTCCTTTAAAACATACCTTTAACATCTTTTCTTACATGTATCTGGGAATCTTACTGTCTTGCTGTTCTTGGTCACATTTGCATCGTGATCGTGTCGTAAAAATAAGCGAGTACCAGTGAAGCATTTAACCTTCTTTCCCCAGAGCTCATATTTTACTACAGCCAACTGATTGACAGGACACCTGCTATATACCTTGAGGCAGACACTGTCAGATAATAATGAACTTGTGAACCTGATTCTGACAAAATGTAAGAATAATTACAGAGGTGGACAGTTCAGGTCCAGAAAGTAAAAATCCAGACCAAGATTTTGTTTCAACCAGCCAGTTAATTATCACAGGTACAGAGGACTCAGCTGGCTGTTTGAAACAAAATCTTGGATTTGGATTTTTACTTTCTGGACCTGAACTATCCACCTCTGAATAATTACATAAATTGCAGTTCTTTTGTAATTTATTTACAGAGGCGTCAACCACCTTAAATTACATTATATATAATTGTAATAATTTATAATGATATATAAAATTTATACAGCCTCTCCCTGAGTTACGTTCCGATGAACCTATAGTAAGGCAAAAATATCGCAAGGTGAAAATGCATTTTAATACAGTACACCCCACCTAACAAACCGCCTAGCTTAGCCTACCTTAAACATGCTTAGAATACTTACGTTAGCCTACAATTGGGCAAAATCATTAACACAAAGCTTATATTATAATAAATTACATGAGATATTCAACATTTTATTGAATAATGTACTGAAAGTGAAAAACATTTACCCATCGTAAAGTCAAAATATTGTAACATCGTAACCTGGGGAGTGTCTGTATATAAACAGTTGATGACCAGACTGCATGGTTTTGGTGTGAATTGGTTTATTGTGACTGTGTTTTACTATAACATCGAACATGACAAGACGAGGTTAAAGGAGTGGGTTCCTCCTTTAAATCCAGTGTCTGTTGCATGTATTGCATGGGGTCTTAATGTGTGTGTGTGACGTGTTTGGTGTTAATACTTTTGTCCAAAATAACTATTTATTATGTGGCTCTCGCAGTAAGTAAAAAGACCGTAAAACCTAAAAGAACCATCAACGTAAGTGATATAGCATAAGAAGTAAATTAAGCATAGAATAAATACCCAAAATATACACGCATTTTAAAATGTGTATATTTTGAAAGGCAGATTTTTATGATTCACCTTATTGAAAAGTTTACATATTAATAGTTATATTGTATTTTTGGCGAAGGCTCTATTTAAACCAGTATTTGGTTATAATGCTTGCTAAAACATATATCATTTTAAAAATCTTAATACAGTAGTGTTTGATTTTTTTGGAAAGATTTTCACTTTTTTCAACAGGTTAATATATTTCTCAAGTAATACATTTTATTGTAATTAAAATTGTAATGTATAACACAAGGCTTAATTCAACATGAATTGTAGTTCACCTATGCAGGACAAGGACGAGATCTGAATTTAATGTAACCTTATAACACATTTTTGTTAAACAAATTTTAATAAAAATATTTCTTCTTTATCCACAGGAAGGCCATGTACCCAGGTTCAAGAACTTACACCAGAGCGATCTGCTCGTCTTATCAAGGAGATTCTCATGACAGCATGGCCTTCTAGAGATTTTAGTGTTGAGTGGAACCCTGGGAATCGAGAGAAGAAACATCCTGCTCTTCCCTGGTTAAAGATGGTGTGGAAACATCTTTACATTAACTTTCCCGATGACCTTAGTATATTTGAAGACATGCCTTTGATTCCAGCTGTGCCACTGGAGGACAACATGGTCTCTGTAGAGCTCTTACGCCTCAAAACTCCTTCCCCTATCATTCTTGTGGATGAGGAGGAGGCCCCAATTTCAGAGAGCCTGCAAGAGATCATGAAAAAGCTGGGTGGGGTCGTTATGAAAAAGGTTGATCCGTGTTTGCAGCACCCCCTTCTTAAAAACTACATCCACCAGGCATGTCCCAGCTTGTTACTTCAAATAATGGATAGATCATCAACACAAAAGTTGGCCAGCCAAGTTTCATCTTTCACTGACAAACAGAAGGGTGCGCTGAGAAGTTTCTTAGCTGGCTTATCAGATGTTACCGAGAAAGAAAAGCGTATTCTTCAGGACCTTGCAATCTTTGAAAAAATAGGGTCATGTACTGCGAAAGGCACACCGATGTTCATAGCATTAAGGGGAGCTAAAGCTTTGCATCACAAGGCCAAAGTTCCATCAGATGTCCAGTTGTCCTTCAATGTGATTGACAGTAGTGATGAGGCCACCATCCGTCTGATAAAAATGCTGAATATTGAGCAGCTGAAAAGTGCCGAGTGTTTAAAGGTGATTGTTCAAGACATTGAGAAGGGGTTTTACTCCAAAGAAGAAGTTACCAAAATTATGCTCTGGGTGCTCAAGCATTTGTCATTTTTGAAAAATGAGGATCCCTTGGTAATTCAATGGCTTTCCGTGCTGAAGTTCATTCATGCTAATGAAGAACAGCCTGTTGCAGCCACAGACCTCTTTGATCCAGAGCTTGAAATTTTACAGGAGCTTTTTTACATGGAAGAGAAGACCAGGTTTCCCCCAAGTACATACACTTCATCCCCTGATATCCTCCATTCTCTTAGACAGCTGGGACTTAAGAATGAAGTTCAGCTCTCTGAAAAAGACGTGGTACAAATAGCACATAGAATTGAAGATTTATGTAGCGGTAAAGACCCAGACTGGGAACCCTTAATGAAGAAATCTAAAACATTGTTGACAATACTAAACAAGCAAACAAAGTTAGTAAAGTCTTCAGAAGCTCAGGCTTTACTTCAGAAGCTAAAATGGGTGCCAGTCTGTAAAGATCGACCTTTAAATTACCCAAAATCTTTGGCTTGGATGGGAGATTCCTTCAACATTTGTTCATTTTTTGAGATGTGTGATATATCTTATGCTGTTTTGGTAGGTTCTTCAGTTGCTCTTGTGGAGCGCACATCTGCAGGCATGAAGAAGGCCCTAAATTTATCAACAGAACCTCAGGTAGATCAAGTTCTGCAGCATTTAAAAGCAGTGAATGACTGGCACAGGTCCCAAGCATTTACTACAGAAGACTGGTATCAGTTCCAGCAGATACTTTTTGAAATTTATGATTTCATGCAAGCACATCTTGAAGAGGCCAGAGAAGCAATGAAATCACTGCCATTTGATTGGGTCTGGACTGGAAAAACATTCTCTTCACCCAGCCAGACAGTTTTAAGACCCATCCCTGAGCTAGATTTGCAACCTTACTTGTACTCCTTACCAAAAACTATGACAAAGTTTCATGGACTATTTCAGTATTGTGGCTCAGTTGAAGAAGTTGTCCCAAGTCACGTGTTTGACGTGGTCAGCACTATCAGACAAAGGTCTGAAAAGGAAATGACTAAAGAAGATAGTAAACACAATCTTCTTCTATTGATAAACATACTGCGATGGCTATACAGCAGCCAGATTGCTGTAGATATTGACATGTATGTGCCCATACTTAACTACAAAGATCCAAGCAAACTAGCAATGAAAGCAATACATGAATGCAGCTACTGTGACATCAAGGTAGATGACCTAAATGACTTGCTTGAAGATGTAACAGAACCTATCATTTTAGTTCATGATGACATTCCAATGAAGACTGCTGAATGGCTGAAAGTCCCATGTTTAAGTACAAGACTGATAAATCCAGAAAACCTTGGATTTGAACAATCAGGCCAGCGAGAGCCTCTTACTGTGAGGATTAAAAACATTTTAGAGGAGTATCCATCAGTCTCTGACATCTTCAAAGAGCTACTACAGAACGCAGATGATGCAAATGCCACAGAATGCAGCTTTCTGATTGACATGCGGAAAAATCTTGAAATAAGAGAGAACCTGCTTGACCCTGGCATGGCCGTGAGCCATGGGCCTTCATTGTGGTCATTCAACAACTCTGTCTTCTCGGATACTGATTTTCTAAACATCACCAGACTAGGAGGGTCAATGAAGAGATGTGAGGCTGACAAAGTAGGGAAATTTGGACTTGGCTTCAACTCAGTCTACCATGTGACTGACATCCCCATAATTATGAGTAGGGAGTTCATGATCATGTTCGATCCTAACATCAATCACATTAACAAACACATAAGGGACAAATCGAACCCTGGAATCAAGATCAATTGGAGCAAACAGCAAAAACGATTAAGGAAATTTCCAAATCAGTTCAAACCATTCCTCAATGTCTTCAATTGTCAGCTACCTCTTTCCCAAGAGTCACCATACAAGTATAAGGGGACTCTTTTCAGACTTCCCTTTAGAACAGAGCAAGAGGCATCAGTGAGTGAAATCAGTAGTGTCTATTACAACACTACAGATATTTATTCACTTGTTGATGAGTTCAGTATTTGTGGCCACCGTCTCATCCTTTTCACACAACATGTTGGCTCGATGGTCCTGAAGTACCTGAAATATGAAGAGCCAAACCCTGCAGCTGCCCAAGATGTTGTCACGATCAACAAAAGTGTCTGGTCATCTAAGGCATCATATGGACCTTTAAGCATCTTAAAAGCAGCAGCAAAAGTCATGAAAAAGGTCGCAAGCACTAACAGAGTACCCGCTGACATCCCTAAATCTGGCAGCATTATAAGAATTGTAGTTGAAGAGTTCCACAATGTGTTTAGACGTATTGTTGACCTCCATTCACCACTCTTTAGGGGTCCGGACGATGACCCATCTTCATACTTTGAGATTGCTGCCAAAGGCGGTCAAACCAAAAGGCTTACAGATGAAATGCCCCAAAAAGCAGTTGACCTTACTAATTGGTTGATTTGTTCCTGCATGGATGTGGGGGAAGCCCTCAAATTCTCACTGAGTGAAAGTGGAAAACGTCTTGGACTTGTTCCATGTGGGGGTGTTGCAGTGTTGCTTTCAGAGGGTGAGAATCGGACATGGACAGTGAAGACGAATCCTACCCCAATTGGAGAGATTTTTTGCTATTTACCTCTAAGGATCAAAACAGGATTACCTGTACACATTAATGGCTGTTTTGCTGTGACATCAAATCGTAAAGAAATCTGGAAAACGGACACAAAAGGAAACTGGAACTCAGTTTTCATGCGGCATGTGATTGTCAAAGCATACTTAGCAGCTCTCAGCATGATGCGTTCCATGGCAGAAAGTGGAGAACTGGTCAACTACAATTACTACGCAGCATGGCCTGATCCAAGCCTTGTTCATGATGACTTTGCATTGATCAGTCAAGGAGTATACCAGGAAATAGCTAAGGGTGGTGAGGGTGACCATGCAAAGATGTTCTCAGATGGTAAAATCTGGGTTTCAATTAAGTATGTAAGGTTTCTGGATGATTCCCTGCTATGCAGGCCTGACATTGGTCCTGCTGCCTTCAAAATATTCTTAAAATACCTCCGGAAGAGTGGTTCCCAGGATCTCTGTGCAGTTGAGTTGCCAGACTGGGTTAAAGAAGGCTTCGATGATGCTGGCTGCAAGGGTAAGCTTATGGAGAATACCTTGACGGAAAAACAGTTCTTCTCAGATGTGTTTTTCCCACACATTCAGGACATTGACAAAGAACTCCGTGACCCTCTAATGCTTTATGTTCTCAATGAAAAACTGGATGAATTTTCAAGCATCCTAAAAGAAACACCATGCATTCCATGCTCTGGTCGGTCTCAGCAGCTTGTTTTCCCTTCCCGACTTATACATCCAGATGGAAGAGTAGCTAAGCTGTACAATAATGATGATGGGAGATTCCCAGAGGGAACATCAAAAGACTACTTAAACCCAGTATGCTTAGTCAAATTGGTGCAGCTGGGAATGGTAAAGGATGATCTTTCTTGGGAAGACCTCATTGAACGTGCTGAATCAGTGGCAATCCTGAATGAAAGTGATCACTCAGCAGCATGTCTGCGAAGCAGTATATTGTTGAGTCTGGTTGATGAAAAACTAAAACTTCGAGACCCAAAATCTTTTGAACACCTGGTAAAGCTTCAAAGCATTTGCTTCCTTCCATTTTTGACAAAGCCAGCTGGTTTTTCACTACCGTGGTATGGAAACAATTTCCTTCCTTCTGCTATGTTTGCTGCAACTGACCTGTACACTACTGACCACCAGGACACTGTCTGTTTGATGAAACCAATCCTCAATGAGAACTCACCATCTTTCAAAGGATGTGGACCAATCACTTTAGCTGTAAAAGACTTTCTGGGACTGATAAAAAAGCCAACAGTTGAACTTGTAATCAGCCAGCTAAAGGAGCTCTCTAAATCATTTGACGGTGTGACGTTGTATCAAGAAAACATAACCAATGCATGCTATAAGTATCTACATGAGGAAATGTTGCAAAATGATGCTGCGAAGGAACAAATTGTAAAAAAGCTTGGAACATTCAACTCCATCCTTGTGGAAAACACCTATGTTGAGCCATCAAAAGTGGCTTTCCATCTGAATTTTGACTCGGCCCCCTATTTATACCAGCTTCCGAATAAGTACAGAAACAGTTGCCGTGAGCTCTTTGAGAATGTAGGGGTTCTGTCAAACTTCACTATTGAAAATTTTGCAGCAGTTCTTGAAACTGTGAAAAAGGAGTGTGGAAGGAAGCCACTATCAGAGGAGAATTTTCAGCTATCTCGTAGAATAATCAGTGAAGGCATATGGAGTTTGATAAGAGACAAAAATCAAGAATACTGTCAAAGCACCTATGGAGAAATACTCTTGCCAGACACCAGTTTAACACTGCAGCAATCAAAGTGTCTGTGTTACAATGACTGTCCTTGGATTAAGGTCAGAGACTCAACAGTGAAATATTGCCATGCTGACATTCCCAGAGAGGTGGCAGTGAAATTAGGAGCTGTGCCTAAACGACACAAGGCCTTAGAGAGGTATGCGTCAAACATATGCTTCACAACCCTGGGAAGTGAGTTTGGGCAGAAAGAGAAGCTTACAAGCAGGATTAAAAGTATCCTCAACGCTTACCCATCAGAAAAGGAAATGCTGAAAGAGCTTCTTCAAAATGCAGACGATGCTAAAGCTACAGAAATTTATTTCGTGTTTGATCCAAGGAGCCATCCCACAGACAGAATCTTTGATGACCGATGGATTCCTATGCAGGGGCCTTCCCTTTGTGTCTACAATAATCAGCCGTTCACCGAGGATGATGTGCGAGGAATACAGAATCTTGGCCGAGGGACAAAAGAAGCAAATCCAGGCAAAACTGGTCAGTATGGAATAGGATTCAACTCAGTTTATCACATTACAGACTGCCCCTCTTTCATTTCAAATAATGACATTCTTTGCATATTTGATCCCCATGCTCGTTACGCTCCAGGTGCAACTTCTGTTAGTCCTGGAAGAATGTTTAGAGACTTGGACTCTGATTTTAGAACTCAGTTTTCTGATGTTTTAAATTTGTACTTGGGAGCTCACTTCAAGCTTGAACGCTCCACAATGTTTCGGTTCCCTATACGCACAACAGACATGGCCAAAATCTCAGAAATCAGCACTGTTCCTGCCTCAGACAGAATGGTACAAAATCTACTTGATAAGCTGAGAACAGATGGAGCTGAACTTCTTATGTTCTTGAATCACATGGAAAAAATTTCCATTTGTGAAATAGACATGAGTGCAGGAGACCTAAGAGTTCTGTATTCGGTCACAGCTAAAATTACTGATGGAGATCGTTTAAAGCGAAAGCAGTTTCATGCATCTGTGGTGGACAGTGTGCTGAAGAAAAAACAATTGACTCAAATCCCTGTCCAACAGATAACTTACACGATGGACATCGAAGACTCAGATGGAAATTTAACAACATGGCTGGTTTGCAACCGATCTGGTTTCTCCAATATTGAGAAAGTTTCCAAGAGCGTAATCTCAGCACATAAGAATGAGGACATAACCCTCTTTCCACGTGGTGGGGTAGCTGCATGTATCAGCCATAACTACAAAAAACCACACAGAGCTTTCTGCTTCCTACCTCTTTCATTAGAAACGGGTCTCCCATTTCATGTCAATGGGCATTTTGCTTTGGATTCTGCCAGAAGAAACCTATGGAGAGATGACAATGGTGTTGGCGTCAGGAGTGACTGGAACAACAATCTAATGACTACTTTGATTGCACCTGCATATGTGGAACTGCTGATTCAGCTGAAGAGACGGTTCTTTCCAGGACCAGATCCCACTATGACTGTGTTGCAGGGTACACCTATTCATATTGTCAAAGACACTCTCAGGAAGTTTTTGTTCTTCTTCCCTGTCAATAGGATTGAAATTCAACCAGACTGGTATTGTCTTGTCAAAGCCGTCTACAACTGCATTCATGCTGACCTAAAGCGTCTTTTACCTGTTGTAAGGGCCCCTCATCTTGACAACACAGACATGCACTCTGCAATATACATCTCCTGGGTTAACACATCTACTGCAAATAAGGGCAGAGCATACTTTGACAACCTTCTTCAAGATGAACTGCAGCATTTGAAAAATACAGAATACAACATAAGCACAAGGAAAACAATTGCTGAAAATGTGTACAGGTTGAAGGCTTTGCTCTTGGATATTGGATTTAACTTGGTCTATAGTTGTGATGAGACAGGCAGCTTGTACTTCTGCCTACAGGATGCAGGGATTCCAGTGAGCTATGTGACCCCAGAAGATGTGCGCAACTTCCTTCTGACATTTTCGTCCCCAGACTCAACCTGCCAGGTGGGAAAGTTGCCCTGTCGACTTCAGCAATCCAATTTTAAACTTTTCCACAGCCTCAAACTTCTAGTTGACTATTGCTTCAAGGATGTTGAGGAAAATGAAATCAAAATAGAGGGGTTACCCCTGCTGATAACAATGGACAACATGCTCCAGGTTTTTGATTCAAAACGACCAAAGTTTTTAACAACACACCATGAGCTAATTTCTTCCAGAAAAGAACAGTTCATGAACACAATGTACCTGAGATACAGCAGCGTTCTCATGAAATACAATGTGGCAAAAATCTTTGACATCAGCAGTTTTGGAGAATTGCTAGGAGCCGTACTGCCTCGCGAGTATCGGACAAGAACATCTGTGAAGTGGCGAGACAATTATGCCAGTGAATCTTGGTTGAAAAGTGTTTGGCACTTCATCAGTGAAAACATCGGCATCAGAGATGATCAGATAGACATGAAACCTAAATTTGAGACTGTTCTGGACATTTTGAAGGACTGGGCTTTGCTACCTGGGATCAAATTTATGGTGTCCACCAATAAGCTGGTAGTACCTGAATATGATGTACTGTTGCCTTTAAGTTTGATACATGTAGCAATCTTTCCAAATGCCCAGAATGATAAAGTCTTTCACACCCTCATGAAAGGAGGATGTATTCAGCTTGCAGTGAACAAAATCTGCTCCAAGGAGAATCCTGTGGTGCCCCTTTTGGCACAACATACAGCAAACATAGAAAATCCCTCTAGCATCCTGAAAGCATTGGAATATATGATTCAGACATCTGCTTTCAAAACAGGTGGCTTGACTGACAAAGACTTTGAAGCACTTCTTTTGTACTTCAACTGCAATTTAATAAACTTGTCTCCAGAGGATGTACAGAGTCTGAAATTGCTCCCATGTTACAAATCAGTTAGCGGCAGATTCATCAGTGTCTCTAACTTTGGGGCCTGCTACGTCCTCACAAAAAGCATCCCATCTGCAGATATGGAAAAATGGGCACACACAACATCCTCTGCCTTTCTGGTTGATAACCCACAACTGAGGGAACTGCATAGTTTCCTTGGGTGTATACCAATTGATGATCTAGAAGTCTACTTGAAGCATCTCCTGCCAAAGTTTGACAGCTTGTCTCATGATGCTAAAATTGAGCATCTGATATACCTGAAAGAGAGACTTCTGAGCATGGAGGAGCCTTGTGGGATTAAAGACCAGTTGTATGAAAAACTGGAAAGTTTGTTATTCATATATGACTCAACAAACAGACTGAAACCAGCCAAAGCATTCTATGATCAAACTGTGAAGGTTTTTGAGGTGATGCTTCCTGCAAAATCCTTTATACCCACTGACTTCTTCAAGAAAATTGAGCAAGCATCAAAGCCAAAGAATGGGACATCATTTCTTCCCTCATGGATCACATTTCTTAGGAACATTGGATTGAAGTATGTTGTTTCCCAACAGCAGGTATTGCAGTTTGCAAAAGAGATTAGCATCAAGGCTCAGACTGAGAACTGGAGTAAAGAGAAAACACAAACCATGGTTGATGTTCTCCTCATTCACATTTTCAATGAAAGAACTGATCTTTTTATGGGCACCTTTCTCAAAGAACTGTCAATGATACCATTTTTGTGCCCAGAACGTGCTCCTGCTGAGCTTGTTAAGCTTCATGCTCAACACCAAGAGATGAATGGCACTCTCCCTCTAATTCGCTTCAATGGGTCTCAGGTAAACCCGAAGTTCAAGCAAACAGATATTATCCAACTGCTCTGGACATCTTGCCCCATTCTTCCAGAAAAAGCCACTCCAGCTAGCATAAAAGATCAAGAAGGCAGTACGCATGTGGGCCAAGAGCAACTTGATCTAGTTTTGACTATGTTAAATGTCAACTTGGATCCACCTTTGGATAAAGTGATAAGCAACTGCAAGAATATCTGTAACATATCAAACCTAGATGATGACATGGTGAAAACAAGAAACAAAGTCCTTAGATGCACTTATGAGTTTTTAAATGCAGACAAGAGGGAGTTTAGATTTCAGCTAAGAGGCATATCTTTTGTCATGGTTGAGGATGGATGGAAACTTTTAAAACCAGAGGAAGTCGTTATAAATCTAGACCACGAATCAGACTTCAAGCCCTACCTGTACAAACTTCCTTTAGAACTTGGCACGTTTCATCAGCTGTTTAAACTTCTGGGGACAGAAGACATTGTATCAACAAAGCAATATTTGGAAGTCCTTTGCCGCATTTACAGAAACTCAGAAGGTAAGCAGCTTGACCCAAATGAAATGAGGACAGTGAAAAGAGCTGTTTCGGGACTATTTAAAAGTCTTCAAAATGATCCAGTGCAGGTCCGCAAAGACTTGGAAAACCTCAGAGATTTAACTTTTTATCTGCCTAGCCATGATGGCAGACTAGCAAAATCAACTGTTTTAGTTTTTGATGATGCCCCACACTATAAAAGCAGAATCCAGGGTAATGTTGGGGTACAAATGCTTGTGGACATGAGTCAGTGTTACCTTGGTAAAGACCATGCTTTCCATACCAAACTAATTATGTTGCTACCCCAAAAGCTTCGACCCAGACTTCTGAGTAGCATTTTAGAAGAACAGCTGGATGAAGAGTCTCCAAAAATGTGCCAATTTGGAGCTCTTTGTTCTCTTCAGGGTCGTCTGCAGTTGCTTCTGTCCTCAGAACAGTTTATCACAGGGCTAATTCGCATAATGAAGCATGAAAATGACAATGCATTTCTAGTGAATGAGGAAAAAGCCATTCGCTTATGCAAGGCTCTTTGCGAGGGTTTAAAAGTTTCGTGCTTTGAAAAATTGCAGACAACACTGCGTGTGAAAGGTAGCAGCCCTATCCCAAACAGCAAAAGTGAAACTCTGGCTTTTCTAAAAAGATATGGCACAGCAGTGATCCATCTCTACATTCAGCACTCTGACAGCAAAGATATCAACTTCCTGTTAGCGCTGGCCATGACACTTAAATCTGCAACTGACAATTTAATATCTGACACCTCATATCTCATTGCTATGCTGGGGTGCAATGACATCTATCGGATCACAGAGAAGTTGGACAACCTGGGTGTTAAGTATGACTCGACTGAACCCTCAAAACTTGAGCTTCCTCTTCCAGGAACACCTATACCTGCTGAAATACACCATATACTGCTCATGGATCCCATGAATGTTTTTTATCCTGGAGAGTATGTGGGATACCTTGTTGATTCTGAGGGAGGAGACATATATGGCTCCTACCAACCAACCTATACCTATGCTATCATAGTTCAAGAGGTGGAAAGAGAAGAAGATGATAACTCAGGTTTCCTGGGGAAATGCTTCCAAATTGATATTGGATACAGTGAGTACAAAATTGTGAGTTCCCTTGATTTGTATAAATTCTCCAGACAAGATGAAAGCACTCACATTAGAGATAGTGCTCCATCTACACCTACAAGCCCCTCAGAATGTCCTCCTTCCAGTCCACGATTAGGACCTCACCTTTTTCCTGGAAAGGAGAATCATAGAGCTCTACCTTCAAAGCAATGCCCCAAAAATTTAAGAGTGAATGCATTACCAGAAATACTGAAAGAAGTGACCTTAGTGATAGAGCAAGCTTGGAAACTGCCAGAATCTGAACGAAAGAAGATTATACGGAGGCTCTACCTGAAGTGGCATCCAGACAAAAATGCAGATAATCTGGAAATAGCTACAGAAGTCTTTAAGCACTTGCAGAATGAGATCAGCAGGATGGAGAAGCAGTCCCTGGCAGAACAGACTGCAGACCGAGCATCCAGGAGGCCTTTCTCTACGTCTTCCACTCGCTTCCAGTCTGAAAAGTTTTCTTTCCAAAGGTTCTACACCTCGTGGAACCAGGAAGCAACAAGCCATAAATCTGAAAGGCAGCAGTTTCGGGAGCAGTACCCAACCTTTGCGGGTTCGTCACATTCTAACCGTTATTTTGTCCCACCATCCTTCAAATCTGTCGGGAATCCTGTGGAGGCACGCAGGTGGCTGAGGCAAGCAAGGGCCAACTTCTCCGCAGCAAGGAACGACCTCCACAAAAATGCCAACGAGTGGGTGTGCTTCAAGTGCTACCTAGCAACTAAGTTAGCTTTGATAGCAGCAGACTACGCCGTCCGAGGGAAGTCAGACAAGGACGTGAAACCCACAGCCCTGGCACAGAAGGTAGAGGAGTACAACACGCAGCTTGCAGGGCTTGCTAAGGATGTGCAGATCCTGGAGGGTTATGGTGTGGACAGTTTGAGAACTCGCTATCCTGACCTCCTGCCTTTCCCCCAGATCCCCAATGACAGATATACATCCGAGGTGGCGATGAGAGTGATGGAATGCACAGCACGTATCATCATTAAACTCGAGACTTTTGTGCAACACAAAATATAAGTCATTTTCCAGTTAATGTAATTGTCCAATCAAATAAGACTGTGTGCATAGATTCCCTAGCCAATAGAAAACCTAGTGGCTGTGTGCAATGTTGATAAATATATCGTCGTGTCAAGGCAAAAACATGTATACAGCTGGCAGCTTACAAATGCAGTATTGATATTGGTACAATGTTTAAGTATATGGCTGCTTCATGTGAAAAGAAGCTGTCTGAGACTGACAATGAGTTGCTGAGACTTTACCTTCTAGTTAGATCGCTGTACATATGAGAACCCCAGCAATACTTTTTTTAAACCAAAGTCCCATGATATATTTTTTCCTCTTGAATATAAATACAAATATGCTGCTTTTTTACTTTAAAATTTTATAAAAATGCTTTTTCCTGTCATAAACCACCGACCGTCTGTAGATTTCTTACCGTCAAAAAAGGCAGGAATTGTATTGGCAGGACAAGAAAACAAACCAACTGAATAAATATGTTGTTTTTTTATATATAGGTTGGTTTCTGTTGTTTTAATTGTTTTGGTTCTAAGGGTCTTGACCTGTTGTAATGTCCATGTACCATATTCTATCACTTGGAAATTAATCAGATAAAGCACTTTCTCAAAACACTTTCTTTTGCACTTGCACTCCTGTGTCTCCTGAAGGCTGGGAGAATTAGCCTGTGAAACACAGTTATGAATGTCACAAGGTTACTCACATACTGTGCTCATTTTTAATTTTCAGTGTTCATTTGTTGTTACAAGTTTGTTGAACATCTGGCATCCAGCTTGCTTGGTTCTCTGTTGCCCAAGAAATGGATTTCTTCAGTGTTGTCTCTACTGGAGCACAATTGTACAACACTCACGCATACGTCTCTGTGAGAACAAGCGGTCTTTGAGTGCTCACATCGTGATATTATGCTAAAACCAGACAAATTAAGTGGGAAACGGATCTTATAGAGTGTATAGTTTGACGTAAATCTGTCTTGGCCTGGAAAAAGAACTGGAATACAGTATTTTATCTTTTCTACAATGCAGAGTCCTGTGCTGTGCTGATGACCTGATGCTTATGTCCTGCTGCGATCTTCCTCATTATAATCAAACATTACAGGTGATACAATATACACATATGGTGCTCATTTGGAACCGACTGTCCTTATAGTTGTATTTTAATTTAGTACATTTTCAATGAATGTTTATTGGGACTACCATATTAAACACTGGCAATCAAGTGGGCTGTTATTTTTCTTGTGTAATGTGTCTATTTTTATTTAGAAGTCTTTACTTCTGATTAATTGTTCAGTGCTAGAAAAATCTAAGCATGGGCTTTCCTCTCTGCATCAGGTTTTCCCACTGATCTACATGGTGCTGTAGTCGTAAGAACCCCCCCCCCCCCCTTAATGTTTGGCAAAAATATTAGCCTGTCTTCACAGTGTGATTACTTTGAAGTATAATTGAGTGGGCTGAATGTAGAAATAGGCAGTGCAAATATATTAGCTATTGAATCAGGCATACTTTATAACATATAGAGAGGTGGCTAGCTGAAGGGCAGTGTGTGGCTCAGTGGGCTGAGCCTCTGTGCCTGTGACCAGAAGGTTGCCAGTTCAAGCCCAGCCTTGGCAGAACATTTGTGTCTGTGGGTTCTTGAGCAAAGCCCTTAACCCCCAGCTCTATGGGTGCTGCTCTTCACTGCCAAGCTTACTCTCGTCTGTGTCATGGAAAGTCAAATGAGGTAGGTAAAAAGAGATTATTTTTCCCCATGGGGATCAATAAAGTATCATTTCATAATCTTAACCTCCACATGTTTTTAGACTGTGGGGTGATGCCAGAGTACCTGGAAGAAACCCCACAATGACACAGGGAGAACATGCAAACGCTACACACATGGAGCCATGAACCCTGGTCCCAGGGATGCAAGGCAACAGTGCTAACCACTGCACCACCATGGCACCCCATTAATAGCATCATTTCTACTACATTAATAACTGTTAATAATGGCAAACACTAAACATCTTTGGACATACAGGTGCTAGATTGAACTATATACATGCAGCACAAAATATGGCATATGAAGCAGTAGAATCCATGCACACAAAACTGCAATTATAGATTCTTGGAGCATGCATGTCTATATATCAAACTGTATAGCTATATTTAAATTTCAAAACATCCACTTAAGATAAACAACAGCACATGGATTTATTAAAAAATATTTTAAATGTGTACAGCAAATAGGGAAGTGCAGATGCATATTGAACCACCACAGTTTAATGCACAAATACCTGAGAAAATACAGATGCCAACTCTCAGGACTGACTAAGAAAACAGAAATGTGCTCTGATGGTACGCAACAGCACAGCTGAGATGAACAAGCAGCCACACATTTCTACTAGCAAACAATTTCATCGTTAAGGCAGGTTTATTTCATTCACCCCTACCAAAATCCAAGCATTTTCACTTTGCAAATCTGAAATATTATTCTGAATCGTCAGTGACTGACCCTTATGCACAGATAAAGCATTCCTCATGGCAGTATATTCTGTCCTTAATCAAAACACCTACATACACAAGACTTCATTGAGTATATTTGCAGATTAAACTTGAAATGACAGGCCAGAAGATGCTTGCATTATTGCTTCTTAAAAACATATTGCATAGAATGCATGCTGTAACCAGCTCTTCAATGCCCAGTTCTCAAATTATTTACAAAAAAGGTCACCACGTATAGTTTTTAGAAAAGTGTTACATTCATTTGTGAAAAAAAAATGGTTTTCCAGTACATTCTCCAATTCTGAAAAATGTCATGTTACCAAGGGACCAGGACATTATTTCAAGAAGAAATTGTGCTTGTTTTGTTTTCTCTGATTAATCATGATATATGTACCTATTCTTATTATCCACAGCTTAATAAATGGGTATAGTGTACAAATGGTAGCAGCTGCAAGATAAAACAATCTGCAATGCAACTAAATAACATAATGCTGATGAACCAGACGGGGGAAGAATCCTTCCAAATAGCATACGCCACCTGCAGGCCTGGAGGGCATTTAGCAGTCTTGGCTGTCATAGCACGTCGAGGTCATACCAGCCTTGGTGAAGTACAGCTTTCCGCTGGGGCAAACGCACACCTCGTAAACTGTATTGGCAACCCCTGCCACACCTCCAACACCCTTGGGCAGCTTTGGAAGCCGTACCGTTTCTGCATCGAGGATCAGCTGCCGGGAGAAAGTGAAATCATGTCAGCACACGCGTTTGTGCATCAAAAGGTTCCATGCATCAAACTGCACAGTGACAGCATACATCAGCTTCAGATGAAGCAGGGTAATATAGAACATTGTAAAGTCACATAATTAAATTATTATTCTTTTTAATATTTGATAATATGATGGCATATTACAGACGATTTCCTTAAAAACCGGAAATCAAGAATCTCAAATTTGAAATGGGATTTTAAGTTATCTGGACTATGCAGTGGTAAATCGTAAATGACCAGAGAGGGGTTATCTCACCATTCCTTCACTTGTGTGCAGGATGATGTCAAGGTTGGATGCAGCCTCAGTGTTGCCTCCTACTGCTTTCATGTAGACACCTTTGGGAGCATCCATTTTTAAGGACCTGGTGGGTGACTCCAGCCTGTAGTCAGAAACGAGGGGTCTCAATAAATATGGGGCATCTGCAAGGGAAGTGCTGATAATTTCCCAAATTGTTTTAAGAACCGGCCACTAGGTGGCAGTAACCAACTAAGTTTTTATGCTCGACTGAAAAACATACACTGGGGAAAAAAATCGATAGGATACAAAATAAAATGTTTTCCATTTATTAAAACATTTATAAAAGCTAAATGTTTCATGAAATCAATGAGCTGAAAAATGGGTGAGATCTACATGTACAGTACCAGACAAAAGTCTGGACCTACCTGCTTTTAATGCATTTGTCTGTATTATAGCTATGTTATTCACCATATAGTAAAAGGCCTCAAGGCAATGAAGTTATACAAATATTGCAACTACCAAGAGAAGTTTTCAGCATCTCATAATGTTCTCAAATTTTATACTCTTCAAAAAAGCCCGCTTTTGCTTCAATGACAGCATTGCAGACTCTTGGTATTCTTTCAAGCAGCTTCCAGATGTAGCCACCTGGAATGCGTCTCCAACAGTCCTGAAGGAGTTTCCACAAGTTCTGGGCACAAGTTAGTTGCCTTGCTCTTGATCCAACTCATCCCAAACCAGCTCTATAGTGTTCATGCTGGGGGGATTGTCAGTAGATTTTCAGTAGGTGTGTCCAGACTATTGACTGGGACTCTATAACTGTACAAGTCCTTTCCTTGAGTGACCAATGCCCATGTTTTGTCATGTGATTATTAAGCAAATCAGCATCAATATTTGGGCTATATACCCACACATGCCATGAAGGGAACTTGAACTTGAACTATAAAGGACACCATCTCAGGTATGATGGTGCATCTAACCCACTTCTGTTTGGATGATTGGTCTAAACATAGAATCACTTTATTTAGCTGTAGGCTACCTAGACCCTACACAGTTCCTAAAACAGATTAGAGCAGTACACGTTGTTCTCATGGTGTCCGTTAAGGTTTGTGAAACCGACAGCCTGCTGTTTATATATCTAATAACATAACTTTATATTATGGCTTAAAGGTAAACATAAACCTTATAAAAGAGCTTGCACAACACTCCACAAACACGGTAAACTATATCGGAATGAATGTGTCAACAGTTGAGACAAAGTAGATTAGGCACTGTTTCCAGCCTGGAGTAAAATTTGTACGTACCTCAAGTCTTTTAAGGGATCGCCTTTGACCAGTGGGGTTTCTACAGAATGCTGAAATAGAGCACCTTCTGGCCCTGAAAGACAGAAACATCCTTCAATATCCTGTTGGCATTTAACCCACAATGGTATTAGTGCTTCAGCAGCACAGGGGGATCTGGGAGCCTAACGTGCTAACGAATTGTTCAAACAGAATTCTGGAATTGAAATTTTATTGTAAAGGGTTTGTTTGTTCTCATTCAAATACGCCAGAAGAGACACGATTATCAATACAGGGTTTAAAGGAAGTCAGTAGGGATAGCTGCATGCATCTGTTTTGCCAGATGTAAGCAACTAGGAATGTCGTGCATGTGGGAATGAACTGGAAAGTTTGCAGTAAAGCTTTCATACGGGTTTGGTTTGTTTTCAAGCATAACTGCAGAGCACTCATATTGGCATAAGAATGATAGAGGTGGCAAAGTAGGCATGTGCATTTGTTTTGTCTATTTAAACAGGAACATTTTCGGAATCAGGCAATGTTTATGACTTTTGGTGCCAATAAACTATGCCCTTTGGAGCTTACTGCCATGTCTCTTTGACTTGGTGCAGTGACCTTTTATGCCTGACTGCTCCCCACCAAGAGCCACAGCACAGGTGGGCCATCTTGATAGCCATTGACCACCATCCATAAGCAGATGAAGACTACAGACCTTAGCACACAAACTGAGTTACCTGTAGCAGCCACCTGCATTAGCTAGGGCCATATAGATACGATAAACCAAGATACCAAGATCATGTGACATCACATCCACCAACAAGCACTGTTCTTGCAGCCTGTTGGATTGTTTTAATAATGATGGCAAGGGAACACTTTTTTTGTCCTTGTTAAATTTTGACTCTAACAGGCAGTCAGAAACATTGTGTTGGAGAGGGTTTGAATGAAGGAAAAGCGACTATTTAACCCACTACTTCCTAGAATGTTACCTCTTCAGAAACACGAACGCGGTAGATACCTGTGACACGCAACTTCTCCACCCCGAGAGCCACCTTGTTCTCATCGGCAGAGAACAGCATTTCGCCTTTGCCCGAGGTGATCTCAAAGCTCTTCTCCTGTACCTTTACCATTCCAGGCCCTAAATGGAAAGAAAACTGTGAAAGCCATCAAATACCTCCTAAGTTTAAAAGGTGACTACAATGTGAGGCCTTAAAGGTTAGCTTGTCAAGTGTCTGGTCAATGTTAAGCGTGTTTTTGTGCCACTGTGTTAGCCTGTGAATCCGTTTTTCATATTTTAAAGGTGACTTATTATGTTTTTTCAGTTTTTTTCTTTTCCTTTAGTGTCTTATATAGCTTTCTGTGCAAGTAAATGATCTGCAAAGTCTTTAGGCCCAAAGTACAGACCAAAGGGAGTAACTCGCCACAGAAACCACTCTTCTCTAATCTACCTGAAATGCCTTGTTGGAATTCCAGCCATTACTTCTGTGACATTGTGAGGTCACCCCATAACAATATCCTAATTGGCTGCCTACCTGCAAGGATCTGTCTACAAACTGTAAGACAGGGCTAGAACGTGTAGGGCAAGCTGACCACTCGGATAATCTGACCAATCAGAGCACACTGAGCACATCGGAGGTGGGACTTAAAGCTCTAACAGAGCATTTCAGACACATGGTGAATGGAGATGTACAGTACGAGAAAAATAATGTGTTTTGGAGCAAGAAGCATGTAAGTCCATTCTAGTAGCCCGCAAAAATAAAATTATGCACAGTGAAAATGAGCATAATAGGTCCCCTTTAAAACTGCACTGTTAAAAGTAATCAAAATCCTGTAGGGCATCATGGGAAATTAATCCATTTTTACTGTTTATTTTTAAGAGGAATTATCAACTAATGCCTTTAAGCTTTATTCAAAGACAGGCTAAATAAATAGATCTAACATCCCACACAATGCAATGACTAAGAATGCATAATAAATGAAACAATCAAATAACATTTTTCACCAGCTGTCCTCTTCCTAATTGCATTCTCTTTTCTTTTGCAGAACTCACAGTCCAAAGATTAAAAGGAACCAAAATAACAGCCTTAGTGAACTTCTGGTGTTTTGAAGTGATGAATGCAAGTTACTTTTGGCAAAAGGGTATTCAGTTAAATGATTTCACTGGAAATTATGCCATAAATAAAATTCTGCAAAATAAAAGGGGAACAATTCATATTGGAGGAATTATTGCCATTATTTAAGCTGGCTTATGCTGTACGGTCACACTAGAAAGGGTGCGGATGGAAGTATTTTGACTGGTTATTAGACTGATTGTTGGCCAGTGTATTCAGAATTTCTAACCATGCAACTGTTACAGCGCTGTTGTCTCTAATCATATCTCAGTTTACTTTGAAAGGCAGATAGTTTACATAAAACGCGAGTGCAGTTCAGGTGTTTTGTAATAAAGCCTTTTAAATCGTTTTAAAAGCGTAAAGTTAAAGAGCTGCAGTAAACAGGATAACATAAGGTAGGGCGTAAAAGCCTGCTCACCTACAGTCAGTCTGCCGCTTACATCTCCGTTGTCATTACGGGCATTGAGGGTGACATTTTGAGATGAGTGCAGAAGAAGAGATGCATCCTGCAGATGATGAGCATTGAGTTAAAACATAATGGTAAAAACACTGGCCTTTAACAGAGTCTGTGTAAAAGCCGGGCTGAATGTGCTATATTTTTCTGACAAGCAGCCAGCTTGTAATTTGAAACAATACAGTTTCCTAGAACAGGTAGGTTCACATTGATACAAGCAAATCATCTAGAGGAACAGAAAAAAATGGGCCTGCTGATGCAAAGCAATTAGTAATGATCGCTGACATTTTCCTAGAAAACTCCTTCTCCGTTGCATAGACAGAAGATGCTATTTTTTTTCCAAGTCTGAAATATGGCGAAAGGGAGTTATATATATTGACAAGGGTTAGCAAACTTCCAGATCCATAATGGCACTAAAGAAAAAAATGACCTGATTCCCAGGTTCTAAGGTAATACAGAAATCCAAAGCATAAAAGTGGCGGAATTAATCTCAATATGAGACAAAATAAAAGACTCATGAGTCAACAGCACACAAAAGTAGATCATTTTCCTGTGGTTACAATACTGATGTAAACATTGAAGTAGACAGTACAGGGAAATGGGACAAAATCTTCACTGAGCATGGCTGTCATTTATCATGATCTCCTTAGCATAACATTTTGTGATGGCACAGGGCCGGTCAGTTTGAGTTTAATTGGCAGGTTACTGGCATGCCTTGACTGGTGCCATTAGTGTGTTATAACGTACATGACAATATGTGTCCCCATGTATTTCAGGTATTTTATGTTGTAAATAGCATATCGACCGTCCGTAAAATGTTTGAATGTTATGTAAGCAGCTGTCTCGCTCTGTCTATGTAGCTTTTAGGTGAGACTGCTTGGCACTGGTCTGTGTAATAAAGGTGGGACTTCCCGGTGAAACTGTGAACTGTTTCATTCAAACCACCATGACCCATCAGCTGGCCACAATAAATAGATTTGGTCATCTTCACAAGGCACAGATTCTGACACATACACTGGGATAATTTCCTCTTTTACAATGAGGTTATTATGAACCATAATTTATGGTGAGAACTTGGATTAAGTGGCCCGATCCAGCTGCATGTATTATTTCTTTATTTTAAAATACTGGATACAAAAGATTATACTGTCATTTTATTTCAAAAGAAAGATCAATTATGAGCTACTAAAGCAAAGATATGACAAGTGAACTTGAGGAATGACCCAAGTTATGAGTGATTGCTTTTAACCACTTGATATTTTTGCCATGACAAAATAAATATAAAGGTTGAATTACATAAGTAACAGAATTCTGGAGGGGAAAAAATGCACAGTTATATAATATTTGAATCAACAAAGACAGGTAGGCCAGACTATAATTATATTTAAACCAGAAAATTTTAATTCATTTAATTGTCACATCAGGGTTGAAAATATGTAGGTTGGGTGAACTCTAGAAAATGCAAAGGATTTCAGCATTTTCCTTATTCTAAGGATCTGAGTCACTTTGGTCCAAAGACAACAATGGCTCCATTATAAAGTAATTTCTACAGTTCTTCCAGTATAATTCAAGTTTATTTTAAAGATAAAAACCTCCTGTGCATACACTGCTTGAGCAAACACCATTTGGATTCCTCATTACCTATAAGCAGAGGAGTGGAATTCTGAATAATTATATCCGTTAACCTATAGATGACCTGGCAGTACTGTGACTTTTGGACACCACCATTCACAGCCTAAAAATGTGTGTGTGTGTGTGTGTGTGTGTGTGTGTGTGTGTGTGTGTGTGTGTGTGTGTGCGTATGTGTATATATATATATATAATGAAATGCAGCACTGTGCAAAAGTCTTAGGCAGTCAAAGGAAATGTTTAAAGCTATTTATTTGGGTAGTACATGAATATTTGTCCAACAGAAAAAAAATAACTCAACATTAGAACATATGCAAATTAAAAGTAACCCAGTAAAAGCTAACAAAAAGATGCTGATATCTTGTTGGATAACTATGTGAACGCCACTTCAGTTCCCAAACCTCTCCTCAGAGGCACCTCAGCCATTCCATGTCTTCATTAAATTTAACAATCAACGCACTTAATTAATTAATTTAATTCATTTTAAAAAGTCAGTGAGGTATTGATTTGTCATATGAGGTGTGCAATTAGTCCATTCAAAAAATACATGGGTGTGTTGGATGGTCACTGCAAGTATTAGGGTGACTTTTGAAGAGTTTTTTTAATGGTCTAGCTAGCCCAATTTTACAGACAATTTCCCAGATGGTAAACTGAAGCTTATTAAAATAATAAAATAACTAATCTATTAGACATGCATTAAAAATAACACACACACACACACACACACACACACACACATACACACAGACCTGTACTCTTTGTGGGGACCGTCCATTCATTTCTATGGGCAAAACCCTAATCCCAACAATGACAACCTTAGTGAGCGAAAAAGCAGCCTTTGGCAGGTTAATGAGAGAAGTGCTCCAGGAAGATAGCTTACCTCTCTTGAGTGAATCTCCTGGGCATAGAGTGGAAACAGAAATTCAGATTCACCCTCCAGTCTCACACCATCCGTTGTCACTTGTAACAACCCCATGCCTTCCTATAAACGACAGTAAAGAGAGGAAAGAAATGGCTAATTATCTTAGTTAGCTCAAGGGCATCTGAAATAGAGGGGGGGGCGCCCTCCCAAAAAAAAAAACAAACAAACGAATGAAGGATGTTCCTTTTATGTTATTATGAATGTGCATGTTACTGGGGCCAATTCTCTGCGCATGCAGAGTGTGAGGATGAAACAGATTATGGATCTGTTATTTTTGCAATGTGTTTTTGTGAAACTGCACTTTAAACAGTATTAGTCTTATTTTAAATGATGAAAAACAAATAAAATAAATGCTCTGCCTTCTCTAAGCATCAGTTAATATGATCCAAAACAGTGATAATTACAGTTGTACACGCATATTTTGTTGTTTAAAAAAAGGTCACGGATTAACTCCATTTTTCATTTATGCTGCTTGATTTTTATTTTCTGAAACATGGCAGGTTAAATATGTTGATAATATAGTCAAGATCTTGCGTAGCAGATCAGCACTACACCTCCTGCTGTTCCTATTTCCTCTGCGCGTTGCGTGTGCGCGCGCATTTGTGTACATGCAAACGCATGCTGCGAGCTTCGGGGAACAGTTCTCCTTGAACGCTTGCGTACAGAGTTGAACCACATGACTCGAAGAATCCAGATGGCCAGCGCCAGGTTCAGCACCAGGATGGCCAGCAAGATGAGCACGAAGAGATAGAGGCAGCGTTTCCTCCAGCCGTAGATGCCGATCTTGTAGATGTAGTCGGGGCTGGTACTTGGGACGGCGCCGCCCTGCGACATGGAGAGGTACTCCTCCCGGACCATCTGTAGCACAGGAAAAGGGGGCATGGCAGAGAAGCTAAACCCTCAGAAAAATTGTATTTGTTAGACAACCTGCTTTGGATCATCATTTTTTACATGCCCAAACAATGCTTCTTTCCTAAAAAGTACCACGATATGCCATTAAAAAAATTTGGGGGCGATTAATGCCTCCACGGGCTAAGTCTCTGTGCCTGGAAAACTGCTGGTTTGAGCCCCGGCCTTTGCAGAATAGACACATGCCTGTGGCCCCCTGAACGAGGCCCTCAACCCGCAAACTCCAGGGGCACATGCCAACTGACCCTGTACTGTGTCCCCCAAACTTACTCTCACCTGTGTGTGTCTCATGGAGATCAAGATAGGGCAGGCAAAAAGAAGCATTACAATGCTCCTTGTGTAAATGGCAAATAAAGGATTTAATTTTAATTACCATGTCACCTCCTTCTGATACTACGAATGCATTGGGATCCACAGCTCAATTCTGCTTTACTTAATTCAGCATTAACAATAATAATACTTTTAAAAACTTCTAAATGCTAATATCATAGGAGTATTCTTTTATATTATCATGGTTCCTACTCACTTTCCATTAAAAAATTCCACACTTTTTCAAATTGTACTGGGGGGTGGACACTATAAAAACAGGGGGGGGGTTGTCGCTGGTGGTTTGCCAAGTCGGGACCCCCTTAGAAAATGCCCTGGCAAATTCCCCATCTTTACCCCATCCATTTTCCAACAAGACAGTAATACTTCTACCTGTCATGTGACCAACAACCAGCCCCAGTTCAAAATGTCAAACATCTTCACATAATCTTTACGTTTTGCTTTCACATTTGGGATCCTTAGCCAACCAGTTACAATGTTAATGTAAATGGGACTGGCAAGCTACGCAGGTGAAAAGTTGCATTTCCCCATTGCGGATGTCGTAAATCTCTAGCAAAACTTTTTTGCTAGCGATTGATCAAGCAGGAACCCCACAGACACACCCCCTCTCCTTGGTTTGGGATGTTGCTCTTAAGTGGTCGCCTGCGTACATTCTGGTAGTGACAGTCAGCTCACATAGGTGATTTCATCAAAAACATTAATGAGTAAATTCAGTTTTTTTTTAATACACAGTATTGCCACTTTATTGTAATAGTCTGGAAATATATTTCCATACCTTCTTTCCTGTTTCCATACCAAACCACACTTGGAAAACAGCAAAATCAAATTCCATACTTTCCCATACTGAGTAGAAACCCTGTATTATACACAACACAGAAACGGGTCTGTTCTCCATCTAAAGTGCACAATTGTTACTACTCTCTAGTAAGTCAATTCCAGCTTTTTTGGCCAGGGGAGTTTGTATTGCAGGACAAGCACGGCAGCTGTTCTTGTACCCCCTATGTCACTCTGCCTCACGAAAATAGCCTCATAGCTCCCACATGCAAGGCCATGTCTGAAGCCTTAAAATACCTGCTTTAGTCATGAAGGCCTACTTCCCATTTGGTGACTAATAGGGCACCAAAATTACACTCCCACCTCCCCAGGTGAGTGCCTACAGTAGCACCCATCTCTCTCCAGGTGAGGGCCTGCAGCACCTCTGTCAAAGTCAATGACCTGACCTGACCTGACCTGATTTTGTAAAACACAAGATCACTCAAACTGAATGCTGAAATGATAACATGATCATGGATTTTTTTTGTGCGGTTCAACGCAGTGTACTCTACATTAGAGAATACACAATAAAGAGCTTTGTCTGAAATGTGATTCCAGAAGCTACATACAAGAAGGCAATGCCTCAATGTTGTTGACACCTAGATGAATTTCAAAATGTGTTCTGGAATTATGTAATGTTAGTTACAATTAAACATTATAGAAGTACATCAATTTTCTACTGTGATTTGCCTGGCTGCCACTATAGAAAATTAATCAACACCTTTCTGACAAATCAGACTGGACAGACTGGACAATTGACCAGTGCCATGGCATAACATACAATCTTAACTCCTCTTTGAGCTCTGAAGTAAGAGCATCTCTAATGTCATATAGTCACCATGGAAACCAAAGTGCATCTGATATCTGTTCTCTGACAGCTGGTAGGACACCACACCAAAGACCTGGGGCACAATGACTCTGCAAGAGCAACAGCGGTCTTTTCTCAAACTGAACCCTTAATTGCTTTATTTGAAGAGATTACTTGGGCAGTGTATTGCCTCATTTGGGCACCAATTAAAATCTATCCTCCTAGTCACTGGGACATCCATCCCAGCCATAGGCATACTATTCACCTTTAGAAAGCTCTCAAGTGAGCTCTCAGATGCACATGATATGTTCTTTCCAGGATTATTCAATCCAGAGAGTATTGATGTTTGTTGCCTGCATCTTCGATCTAATAGGGCTACTTCTACTGTGATCCAATTCACTGTCACAGAAATATCACAAAAGCCATCTCCAAGTGTCGTCAAACATATCGTGTCTACATTATTAAATTAATTCTGATTCTACAACCACAAGAAGAGTAAAGGCTACTTTCAGGCAAAGTCCTTTAACGCACACCTCCGTTTCTTTTTTAATTATAAGACCAAACATCTTTAATGGCGGTCATGTATGTTACAAAGATCTCCACTGCAATGTTTTATAAATCTGGACTCTGTAGCAATGTTCACTTTAGTTTCCTAACAAACAATACGCTATTAGCCTCAAAATTCAATGTTTTGCAAGAACATCTACAGAGATAATTGCACAGACACACATATATAGTTGTGGCCAAAAGTTTTGAGAATGACACAAATATTGGTTTGCACAAAGTTTGCTGCTTCAGTTTTTATGATGGCAATTTGTATATACTCCAGAATGTTATTAAGATTGATCAGATGAATTGTAAAGTCCCTCTTTGCCATGAAAATGAACTTAATCCCAAAAAACCCATTTCCATTGCATTTCAGCCCTGCCACAAAAGGACCTTCTGAGATCATTTCAGTAATCTTCATGCTAACACAGGTGAGAGTGTTGACGAGCACAAGGCTGGAGATCATTCTGTCATGCTGATTGAGTTAGAATAGCAGACTG
>JAAGVU020000036.1:10309279-10321247 GCA_011763525.2 Mormyrus iriodes | reverse complement strand
ACATTCAGTTTAGGATTTGGTGAACAGATCGAATGGCATTTTATTGGAATCACATTGCAAAGCACTGACCAAGATGAAGTATTTTGCTACTCGGGGCATTCCCCATTTCATAAAAGAACGTCTAACAAAAAAGGGCCACGATTAAAATCACACTGCTAATATCACCGCTTCCCAATCCGATCCGCGGAGACCCACAGACTGTCCACATTTTACAAAAATGTGGACTGTCCGGCAGGGAGCTGGAAGGGAACAAAAATGTGAACTGGGATTGGGAAACACTGCTAATACAGTTCTGTTCAGTGCGGAACTTTACATTCAAATACAACAAAGTTCCAAGCAATAGAAGAGGTTTCCAGATATTAAAGCACAGATGTAAAATGATGGTTTCATGATCAGGTTCAGTACTTACTACTGACCAAACCGTCAGACCCTCAAGGATCTTGCCAGATCATCTAGAAATGGAAAAAGCTTCATCAAAAGGATCAGAATTATGATCCAGCACCACAGGCTGGATCAGATTTACCCTAAACACACCAAAATTTGTATCATATCATGGTACTAGATGTCAGCGATCCTGGTTGACATATGATTTCCTTAACTGTCTTGATATTCTTCCCAACAGGCAGCTTATAATGATATTACCAAATCATATGATATTAAATTATATTACTTTGAAATGACATTTCCAAAACCATAAAGAGCTCTCGCTGTCTGGACAGTTCCTGCTCATTTACAATACTCCCTCTATAAAACTGACTAAGAACCCTACTTTCTCAAAAGCCATCTACTCTCAGAACATCTCATCTTCATTTGAGAAGTAAATTGGGTTTTTATACAAATGATTGCTACTTAAAGTAAAAAATGCATAAAATCTGATTCCCACTCTGAACACAGCACAGAAACTACCCTTGACAGAGTACCAAATGATCTTCTAATGAGCACTGCAATTTTCTGAAAGCTGCAATTTACTGTGCTGGTTCTTTTGGACCTCCTGTTGAGTTTGACTTTAATAGTTCACTTAATGCATTCTAATTTGTGAATAAGGAAATGACATGGCTTTCATGAAAGGCCTCTGCCCAGCTCGATGACAACTGGAAAACCTGTAGTAATTCCTGAAACAATACTAGGGCTGTTTCTTTTCTGTAAATAAATCATACGAATAATTATATAACTGAATTCTTCGCTATGTATTGTGCATGCGTGAGTTATGTGTCAATGTGCAGAAGCTCAGGCTTTTTTTGTTATATCTAGAAAACAGTACTTGAATTTTCAGGCCTCACTTAGCTTACAAATAAGTTTCTGGACTGCACTGAACCACAATGGTTATCAAGTAAAAAAAAAATTAAAATAGACTTTCCTTTGGGTTCGTACACCTTGCTTTAAAATCCTGCTTCCACCCTGCAGGCCCTTAGGCTAGAGAATGCTTTGCTTGGAAATATCTAGGATGTGCATTACTTACAAATGAACCTGGCACTGTTTGGTACTCTTACATTTTTCCAAAGGAAAACAGGGATTTTTTAAATTATTACACTGAAAATATGTAGGCACCAAAAGATAAACACCAAGAAGAATCACAAGATTCTCGTCTTTGTCTGAAACTGACGTCTCATTTTCAAAGAGTGCAGCCAAACATAGGAATCAAATATGTTGGAGTAATTGATACTGAGTATCTCCAGCTAGCAGGAGCCACCCCTTCACGCTCTGTGACACACGGGCTCTGCAACCAGGGGATGATAAATGACCCCTATTTTACAACACAAAACGCATTATCCCAGAATGCTAGTCTGAGCGACATCACGAGGGTGCAGTAAGGACCACCTTGAAGGGCTTGGCGGGCAATTTAGTCTATATTGCATCAATGTAGAAATCATTATTAAAATGGTGTCAAAAATCTAAATTAAGATAAATGCATAATGTTACAATAAAAACACCCTGGTAGACTTTGAGATGCCATAACTTTGCTGAAGACTCAAAGCTTCACACAAACCTAAGAATTACTGTAGGAAAGAAATCAATTATAGCTTTGCAAAAACCCAGAGAGAAAATAAAATAATATTCTCTAGATATCATCAGAATTTTTTTATGAGTGCACAGACACCTAGGGGGCAGCACTGTTCTGGGGGTTCGAATGTGGGTAGATTTTGCATGTTCCCCCGTTTTGTGCTGTGCCCCCTCAGGTTCTCTGGGTTCATCCTGTACTCCAAATACAGGAGTTCAGGCTAATTGGGTTCTCTAAATTACCCATAATGTATGATTTTGTGCGTGCGCGTGTGTGTAATTATTACATTCAAGGGGACCAGATTTCCCCAGAATGTGATAACCTGTTACTTTTTACTTTGTGGGGACATTTTTCAAGTCCCCACAAGGATAACTGCAAAGTTATAGGAATCTGTGAATGCGATCAAAAAACTAAAAATGTCAAAAATCTTGTATTTTATTTGGTTACTTATGTTTAAGTAAGGTTAGGGCTGGGTAAGGGTTAGGGTTATAGTTAGGATTAGGGTTATGTTCATAGAAAAATATGGAAAGTCCCCACAATAATAAGGAATATATTATGAGTGTGTGAGAGAGAGAGTGTGTGTGTGTGTGTGCGTGTGTGTGTGTGTGTGTGTGTGTGTCCATGCAACCATAACCTGGATAAGAAGTTGAAAGATGGATTAATGAACAAAGCTCTAATTGCCATAGGATACCATTATCTTTTACAAGCTATCAATATTTTTTTTTTTTTTCCTAAATGGGACCATTTTCCTTTTTGTAAGATCTCCTATCAATACCATTGTTTAATTTCTAGTATGCATTTATTTTTTATCAAACTTCATCACTCATGTTTTGCACGTGCCAAGCTAAGAGGGTCACCGCAATCTCATACTTGGTAGCCAACACAGAAACTGAGCTTATTCAGCCATTTATCTCCCTCTTGCACTAATGGCATTGAGAAATCGTCCAGTACATAACAACAGATCAATGCGGGTTTGACCGGCTTGAGTCCGGATTTTTTTTTTATCCAAAGCTCCGGTTCCTGCCTTCCAGCCAGACCACAAACCAAATGTACCATAGTTACCCAAATAAACATTCTTCAAACTGCCTTGCCATTGGATTTTAAGGTCTGGGGTGGAAACATTTTCTAATTTATTTTGCAAAGTTAAATGCTCATTAAGTCTCCTACACAGTAAAACCAGCCTCTGTGCTTATCGAGTTGTTATTTATGACTTTCCAATCACAATAAAAAAGGTTTTACCACTGCAGTGCCCCTCCAGGACGAGGCAACTCAGGTAACCTCAAAGCACTTTATTTCAAATCAACACGTGTCAGAAGGAAGAATCAATTGCACTACTGTTGTCTTAGATTGCTTTTGATAATCATAAACCAAAGTTGCTGGATTTACCACAGTTAAATAAAAACACTAGTAAAGCCCCATAATGAAACAGGACTTTCAGAGCAGTTCTTCACATCCTAACATGACCTCATTTTGAAAACACGAATGCCGCCCATTGGAATTCCAGCATTTGTTATCAGGACAGTGAATGTGGAGCCAGTGTCTAATGGCTTTCACACCGTTACCTACACTGAAGCCCACTGTTCATAATTTCACTTTCCTGTCATGCTTCCCCCTCCAAATATAGTGCTTGGTATTCCTTACTCAATTTAAACTGTACCACAGGGCAAACAAAAACGATCGATAAAATCAAGAGGGTAGCAGCTGCAAAGTTATTACTCCTAGAGTATCTGAGTAGAAATTCATAATTTCCTATTCATTTTACAGGATAAAAATGTAATAGTAAAATCATAGCAAGTACTAATCATTTCAATCATTTCATTGTTTATCTTGCTAACATGCCCATTTAAACTGATGAATCGAAAATAAAAGAAAAACTCAAAATTGAAAATATATTAATACAAACTCAGGTCAAATGTCAGTGCAGTGTCACGACTTGAAATAAGTGTACCGAAAGCAAAGCAAAGGCGTCAAGGTTATAATCACCAACTCCGACTGCCTGAAAAGGAGCATTAAGTCAGCATTTTCGGGGTCGGGCTTGCCTACCCTTGCTTGTTGGCCGAGTACGGCTTCTTCTGCAACAGCAGAACTAGCTTCCGTGTGGCCGCACTTGAGTCCTCGGACGTCTGTCAGGCATTCAACAGCTGTGTGCCATAAATCTAGCTCTGGAAAGGCCCGAGCAAATCACTGGAAGACAAACCCCACCTCCACCGCACTTCCTGTCCACGATTATGCAGCTCCTCTGTCTCCTCTCCCATTATTAAACCAAAAAGACAGAGGCCATCTATGACAGTCCAAACAGAACCTTTACTTAAAGACTTGTAAGACCGCCACTACTACAAAGTTTCCAGCAACACAAAGAAAGAAAGAAAATAATACGCGGCCCCATTTTGAAAGTGAGTCGGAGCACCATGGAGTCATTCCCGAAGCATGAAGTCGCTTCTAATTTGAGACTTACTGCCTGGACTTCAGAGGCATGTCAGTCCATTACTTCATGCCTTCATACAGAGTTTTAAGTTTTACCAGCACCAAATGGGAGAGCACCAATTAAGCAAGTGGTGAGACAGCGAAAGCCATTTTTAAGGACCCTACAAACAGAAGTGGTGGCCAAATTAGTGTCAGTAAATGCAGGGTTGTTATAAACACCCAAATTTGTGCCACTAGTATGACATGCAAGCCCTGCATGGAGTCAGGGGCAGGTCCTCCCATCTGCTCCATCTTAGCATCCAATTTTCCAGGGCTGGAAAATCACGACAATACAATACCATCCCCTGGGGTAAACACATCATGTTCTTTGCAGCATGAAATGCCCATAGACTGTACAACATTTAACCGAACCTGCCCTGACCAGACTGATCCTGAAGGGGATGGAGGGGAGGCAAACAATTACGAGGCAGGACGCATGACTGACCGAGTAGCAAAACGAACACCATGCCAACTGATCCAGAACTTCTAATATTCCTTTAAATGTAATCAAAGGCCACTTACTTCAGAAGAACATTTCTAGGGTGACTGTTTAGCTGACATTGTATTTCAGGTTGCTGGCATCAAAGAATTGCAAATTCAATCTTCATAAATGCAGTCCAACAAATAAAAATTACAAACATGTCTTTTAGCTGAAGCATGGGAAAAGTCTGTAAAGGTTCCCCAGCTCATTTCCTGTTCTGTTTCTTATTTTTCATTTGTATGTATCGACACACTACAATATACACAATGCACTTTCTAAAACTAAAAAGTGGGATGAAGACAGGGCAACATTACCTTTTAATACACTGACATTTTTTCAACGTTTGTTCCCACAAAAAATACGATATAAAAATATAAAAAAATATTCTTCTACCCTTGACTCCCATTCACCATGTCATATTGTGTTACATTTCACTGTAGTTTGATGGCACTTTGGTGGTCATACTAATTCATATTAACTCACCTGACAACACATTTCAACATATTTTAATAAAGGCAAATATTTCCACATCCAAATCCTTAATCCTGCGCCATCACAGCACCTAATTGCGCACTTTACCTGGAACCTATGCTAACATTGAACGACAACGTCAGCGCAGTATTAGTTAAAACACAGATTCGAGCACATTCGGTACAGAATCAACATTAAAATTTGAAAATACAGTAATCCGTCTCGTTTTGTCATAGATACAGCATGCAGGCGTACAGCATTCATGAGAGAAAAAAAATCCTTTTCCTGAGACAAATGTTCAGAGCACGATGATTAAAAACATTTCCGAGACCGCGATGTGACTGCATTTTGTCACAATAACTGTCGTCATAACTAATACTTAATATTAACTAATATTACTATTGAAATACTCACTACCAAATTACTAAAATGACAAATTACATTCATCCTAATAATGTACAAAAGCATGGTGCAGTGTTTGTCCTGGCATCTCGAAGGAACAAGCCTTCTATATACACGATATACATCTTTCGTTTTATTCTTTTTACTTTATTGCATGGCCCTACACACCGCGTTCTGCAATAGGGACTGGAAAACTTCCATTACTTCTTGTACAAGCCAAAGTATTTCGAGAAAATCTGCATTCTTGGTGGGCTATTCAATTAACACTTTTAACAGTTAAATTAAAAACATGACCCAATCTTACCTGACCATTCAGACTGTAAAACTAATACGTCCGTGAACTGCAGTTCGTTGCTCTAAGAGTCCTTTTAATCAGGAACCAAACGATTTTAAAGTTACAGGGAAAAGACTGGAAACATTTTCCCAGAGAACAGAATCAAGACGTTTGAAACGGTACTCCAATAGATGAATTCCTAGGAATGTTATCGGTGTTAAAAAGGAAAAATCGTCACTGGTTATTTGTTTTACCCCATCGAATGTGGACTCGACTATTTCCCTGTGCTGGCTAAGGTAACATTTCTGTTTATACCGAAACACTTATCTTCCTTGAAACTAGAGCGGACTCAACTAATTACTTTAACAGTAACGCACTGGCTTTATGGCAGGGGTGAATAAAGGTACCGTAATTGCTATAATACGAGTGAATAGCTGGCTGACCTTGTCTTCTACGTTTGTGATCTTTTTCATAAAGAAAAACATATTGCGTTAACGCACGCACAACATGCGGTACATTGTTACATTTTTATAAATCTTGTATTTACAAAAAAATCTGGAAATGTTGCTGTTCTTGCAAAAACTGTTTTAGGACTGATTTGAAGATTAAATTCAAAAAGCGGCGCTAGCGAGGCTTTTCAGAATAGGTCTTCTAAACTGCAATAAAGCAATTAATAACAGCATATCATCACTGTATAACAGTACCTCCGTCAATACAATGATAAGAAATATCAGAGAAACACCCGAGATCTGATTAAGCGGCGTCCAGCTGAATACAGACTGACGAATTCGGTAGCTATTCATTTTAACATTAATGTCACATACTATGCATGTTCAGGACATCCCACAGACAGAAGTATTTCAGAAGTTTACTATTATGAAAAGTTGCATGAACGAGCGCTTCGATGCATGTGCACGCATTTCGAGTTTACATGCTGTAGACTCTGTCGTGGAAAATCCCGTTGAGACCAGCAGACCTTGTAAATTGGTTTCAGATGGATTTTCGGCCAGCTAAACTGGTCTGCATTACTCAGTGGAATGTCTCCTGCTAAATACCCTGTGTCTTCTGTTAAATATCCTGTGTACCAAACGGCCACTATTTCCATACCAAATAATCAATATTTTAGCTGAAAGCACTGGAAATTTCTGCTGGAACTACCACTAATGTAGTCATGCACTGACAAAGAAGATTAAAAATGGCCATGTCGATTTCTTTTTTTACTGAGATACAGGGCAGTCATCCGTTTTGAGAGGCACAATGCCAGTTGAAGTGAGCGGAAAACGACTACGCATCTGTCAAAGTGCGCTTCCAGGGTGAATCCGCCGGCTGTCTCAATCCCCTGCGCAAGGTAACGCTGTGCAGGTGACAAAAGTAACAGCTGAAAGCATCAATCAACAGCGCCGTCCCTCATCCTCCTACCAAAATTCTTCTCAGAAGCAAGGAAAACAGAGAAAGTTATGTTGTCACCGCTAGCCTTTCTCCGCCTAAATATCAGCGCACGCATATGAAGTCCGTATTCGCGACACGTTTGTCCGTCTAAAGAGACAGACAAGACTGTCTCGTCGCTATTGTACGGACTTGAATGTGACACACGGAGTTTATAATACCCCATATTCTGCCTGTGCAGTTTATTATGTTTGGCTAATGTTTCCATTTTTGAGAATGTACTTACCTTGATTAACTTCATTTATTTTCCAGATGAGAATCATCATTCAAGCAGAAAAAAACCCTGAATTAATGTAAATTGTCTTATTACACAATTCAGTAAAGAATACTTCAAACAGCTGTGAGATCCATTGCAGAAACCGTGCGCATGTCTGCAAATATACATAATTTGAAAATTAAGCTCATACATATAATTTCCATATATGATGTAGTTTGACTATGACAGGTTTTAGGCTTACCTCAAATATGCAATTAATAATCACCTAAGCAAGAAGGAAGAATCAGGTTTTAGTTGTGCCCTAAATAACGTATGAGATACTTAATTCATTCCAGTTTTATCATTGTTTGCAGGGGGGAACCGATTAGAGAGTAATATTCGAATGGTCGCCGTCTGTTTAAAAAAAGAAATTGTTAATTTGTATATCATAGCAAGTCTTCACTTTTAATGCGTAGTTCAATAACTATTGGCCTCTAGTGGTGTAGAGAACAATTGCGCTTGAATATTTTCACTTAACTGTGTCTCGTTCATATACGTGCGCTCTGCTAGAATGCCAAACGGGGTTTAATGCTTCAGCATTTTAACTCAAATACTGCAATGACTTCTATGACTTTATTATGAATGGATGCACTAGTTCCAAATGAACACAACACATCTAAGGAGCCTTAAGGGATACTATGAGAGGTATCTTAGAGGATTTCGTATTACCTCTAAAACTCACGACCAGAATTTCAAAACACCAATTTCCCTAATATATATAAATCATAGCCATGGCGATAGTCAGAGATACTTTGGGCATCTGAGAAAAGTAAGCAAAAAATTAAAGCATTTAACCCTTGGGAAGTTTACCTTGAAGATGGAGACCAAGCCATTAAATGAATACTTAATGTATTATAAGTGGAACGGATCTACATATTTATTAACATAATGGATGTAATTATAATCAATGCAGTTTCCATTTTATGGGGACAACCTAAGGCAGCTTTCAACTTGCGTTCTTTTTATATTTAAGTACTGGTAAATTTTTACCTATTACAGATGATGCTGCCTAAGGATAATTTCCAATTCACCAGGTTAACTGAGGATACTCAGGTTACCCAATGTTTATATCTCTCTTGCTCCAATACTGCTTACACTTGCGCCTGGGCATTCATTAGAAGCTTGGCCTAGCAGCAATTATGCCTGGTTCATTCCTTGACAGCTGTATATTATGTGCTTTTGCCTGGCTTGTGCATTACTTTGAATAAAAGCATTTACTAAATAAAATAAATGTTAATTTCCTACAATACCATTTATCTTGAGAAAGTGTAAACACTAGGAATCATTCTTGTGGATCTTTGCTGAACGTCCTCCAAAGTAGCAATATCCTTCATGAAGTGATGACAAATTTGTCTTCCTTGGACTTAAATAATCAAAAGCCACTGGAAAACCTCATGACAACAAGCTTCCTATAGCTGTTCAATGTTAAGAAAACATACTAGAACAGATATGTATCTATAAAATCTTCAGCTCAACTTACAACTGATCTGTATCTTCTAACTCACATTTTAACTGCCTCAGGGCTATAGTGATCCATCGCTAAACAAAGGATTTGAAATGAAGACTCGTTCACCGACATACAGCCTCTACTGGGGTTGTTTCTACCCCATTAACCTACCTTCATCCAAATATCCTTGCAGTTGAGATAAATGACACATAACAAAAAACCATTTACATACATTTCCTGAAGAAGCTGCAAAGCAACCACAATCTTCAAGCACAAGCTGCAACATTTAAAAGCACGTCAAAAAGTACCAAGCAAATTCATCAAAGTGGAAGGTTGAAGCAAAATGCTGCATCCACACACCCTCAAGGAAGCGAGTTTGAGGCTTTTGTGATTTAGAGGATTACATAAAGCAGCTCTTAAATCTGCATTTTCTAACCCTGGTCTAGGCAGCATGTTTCAATCTACCCAAACATTTAAAGAAACGATTAAAGTAATACTTATTAGTCTAGCTTTGGTTCTTTATGATATGGAGAACCAGGGACACACAGCATACAAGATGTAGCCTAAATATATTTTTAAAAAGAAACACTGCCTTAAATCTTACATAAATTTTAAAAACTACTATTTAACAGCTTCCTAAGAGAAAAATGACTAACTCCCATATGCAACGACTTGTTCCAAGTCTACTAAAATTACTAAACAGGCTAAATTTATGCTAAGCCGCTATTTTACATAGGCAGACCAAGCCTATATGACATGCTGTCTCACTGGTCATGTTAGTATCTCTCTGCAGTATAGAGGCATTTAGTTATATGCTAGTACTAAGAATTTTTCTAATGAATGTGTGAAAGCAAAGCCAACAGCTTTGAGCTTTCATGTTCAAAACAAAAGAAATTTAGCACGCACACCTAATATTTGAGTGAGAAAATTCCTAAAACATCTGAAAATGATAGATGGTAAATTTCTATGGGGGACAGGGAACTAGCTAAATATAATAATGTTTTGGATCTGTGTGTCAGCAGAATAAAATTAAAAACACTACTGCCTCCAGTCAAAGTGTCAAAAAAGTTCAGAGAACACATGGCATACAGACTCATGTTTATAAGAGGCAGTAGGGCTGTCGCGACGTAATCGTGATTATATGGCGCATGCGCAATAATCACAAGGGCTTTAGAATACAGGTAAAGTATTTGTCCGGAGGTCGGCTTTTTGATACATGGACGTTTACTGGCGCCGACAATTTGGTAAGCATAGTAGTAGTGTTCCTTAAATATTAATGAGATGCATTTTGAAACGCCCAAAACTCAGTCTATGAATTCGGCGTATCCTTATGTTTATTAAATTCGGTTAGCGTAACACGCCACATCCTATTGTTTTGGTAAGTAATTGAAGCAGCAAGCACTTAAGTGGCGGTGAAGAAACAGCTCAAATGTAGCTCAAACAGCTCAACAGCCAAATCTTTTGAAAGATGAGATATTGTGGATAAACAAGGTAAAAAGATGATGTGGTTGAACTTTTTGCAGTTTAGATTTTTCAGCCCGACACAGTTATAAAAACATAGGAATATGCCTAATTTATACAGACTACTGACTTTTGGGCGTCACAATATGTATCTCATTAATATTTTAGACACACTACTAATCTGCTTACCAAATTGTCGGCGTCAGTAAACTTCCGTATAGTACCGAAGAAGCAGCGTCCGGACAAACGTTTCATCCGTCATCTAAAGCACTGGTGATTATTGCGCATGCGTCATATAATCGCCATTACATCGCGATAGGATCGCGACAGCCCTGCTAGGCAGTGATCCCGGAGTACATAATCTAGAGCAGGACTATTCAACTCTGGACGTTAATTCCAAATCCAGCCGCGTTTTCAGTTCTCCCAAGTAGTTTAATGATTACTTTTTCTGATTAGCCAGAGGCTTCACACCTGGCTCACAGGTGAAGGAAGATTGGGGGGAAAAAAAAGCAAAGCTTGGACCATGAGTTGCATAGCCCAGATCTAAAGCATTTACCATGATGCTTTACTGCTGTTATGAGAGTGTGCATTACTGATGAAATATATATACTTTAGAAGGTGTGAACAACATTTTCTTCCCATTACACCAGAATCACTGCAATCCAAACTTCAAAACCAAGGAGGCAAGTTCCAAAAGTTCTGTGTTTATTTGCGTTACATTTTACAAACCCATCCAATGACTAAAGAAATCACATCAGGACGACCTGAAAAACAAGGAACAGCCAGGATCAACATTTATTTGGTACATTTATATTACCAGTTGGAATGTACTACACAGCTACACAGTTAAGACAAACTACTTTGCTACAGGGATACCAATTAGGAACAGAGTAGGAATCAAAAGCAAGAGGCAAATAAGTGACCAGTATTTAGTTATTATACAATCACCTGTTTATGCTTCCTTTTCTGTTACAGCTTCATCACCACCCTTGGTGTTACGTGTGTAGATGATTTGCGCTCTGTGCTTGGACACCAGCTTGATCAAGCCTTAATAAAGAAGGTAAAATGCTCAGGACTATGCTTGATTCTCACCGTGAAAATTTCAAGTGTGTCAATACTAAAATTGAAGTACATTTGAACACACCAGGAACAAGCAACCAGACCAAAGGTCTGTCATATGAACAGTCTTGGACAAGAGATACACATTCAGATATCGTATAATACCAAACACTTCCTACATTATCCAATACATCCTCGGGGGGTATATA
>JAAGVU020000036.1:10296306-10309179 GCA_011763525.2 Mormyrus iriodes | reverse complement strand
ACAAGAGATACACATTCAGATATCGTATAATACCAAACACTTCCTACATTATCCAATACATCCTCGGGGGGTATATATATGACACACAGAGAAGAATGTTTATTTAAGGCTTTGAAAATGAAAGCAGAGCAATAAATTCTCTCTCAGTCCTACCTTTACCAAGCAGTTCCTGAAGAGCAGCCCTAGCCAAAGAGCCCCTAATCTTTAGCCTTTCAGAGACAACAGCAGGTGTGATGAGCTTGTAGTTGGGCACTTCTTTGTACAGCTTGTCATAGGTGGCCTTGTCAAAGAGGACCAGGTTGTTCAGCTTGTCCCTCACCTTCCCCTTGGACCACTTCTACTTAGAAAAGAGCCATATACATGACGATTAAGGGTTTCACCAGTTATAATAATAATAATAATAATAATAATAATAATAACAATAATACTTTTTATTGATCTTCATGAGGAAATTCTCTTTACACCTCCCCCAACTTGCGCTCTGTAGGTGAGACCAAGCTGGTCGCAAAGGGCAGCCACCCACAGCAGCGCCCTGGGAGCCGGGGGGTAAGGACCTTGCTCAAGGACCCACAGATGTGCCGAGGCCAGGCTCAAACTAGCGATCACAGGCACCGAGGCTTAGCCCAGAGCCACACACTGACCCCTTTATGACATACACCAAAAATAAACTACAATAAAATGCCAAGTTACCTTCTTCTTTGCTTTGCCTCCAGATTTGTTGACTGGGTCCTTGTCCTTCTTGACCTTTCCAGAGTCTTTCTTTTTCTTATCGTCTTTGGGAGGCTAAAACAATATAACAAAACTAATTACTGACATTCAATGACAAATTTGTGCACTTATTCACAATCCACAACTAAAGCTCATTCATCCTCATAAGTTACAATGCGCAAAATAACTACAAATAAACCAAGGCTAAACATTAAAGTTTTAACAGTAATTACGGACTACAATAAGGCAAACAGACAACAGATGGTTTATTGGCGAAACAAGCAAGGATCATACGGCAGGCAACGTGAACGGTGCTTAGACAGGGACCGAAACGTGGCCATCCTTAAATTCCAACATCGTTAACGAAACGCTTTCGCGGTATTCAGAAAATGAAAACAGTAAACTGCGGAACAAGATGGGGCAATTTCACCACTTAATTATTCAACAGATTTACTTTTATTCCACCAAATGTATGTGTGCAGCGCTCACCATGTTGCCGCAGCTTCAAGATGTCGGACAGAAAGGAAGTTAAACCCCTGCATATGGCCCTAAGACAACCCGTACATCCGGGCAATTAAGGGGCCGTAAGTCCTACGGATACATGGGAAATGTAGTTTACGCTACAGGAAATCTATAAGATATCTGTTATATATATATATACATACAATATCATAACTAACAGTATACTATAAGTAATATCTTTTGTACTATTTGGTACATTATTAAACAATTCTCAATTCTTCATCGCCTTCCTACCCATGTCATGTGACCGTTTTAACTTCCAGCGTCGGCCAGCTGGGTGGATGTTGTATTCCGGGTAAACATGGCGATATTTAGTGTGTATGTCGTCAATAAAGCCGGTGGACTCATTTACCAGTATGATAATTATGTTCCCAGAGCAGAAGTAGAGAAAACGTTTAGCTTTCCTCTGGATTTGGTGTTGAAGATCCACGATGAAAAAGTGATTGTATCATTTGGGCAGCGAGATGGTATTCGGGGTGAGTTATGGAGCGGGTATGCTTGTCTGTAGTGACTTATACAAACCCATTACCATAGCATTTTATTTTTGCTTATATATGCCACATATTAAAATGACGCACCCTTTTTGTCTCGTACAGTTGGCCACGCTGTCTTGTCTATCAATGGCGCGGACGTAAACGGAAAGAACACCGCTGATGGGAAGGAGATCATTGAATACCTGAAGGACGCCACAAACTATCCGGTTTCCATAAGATTCGGCAGGGCTCGCCTGAGTTCTAACGAAAAGCTTATGCTTGCATCAATGTTTCACTCGTATGTGCCTTCAATATCACAGTATATGCAAGAATGCCAGTTTAATCGTTAAAAATTAATAACGCACCTTCTGGACAGGTCCTGGTATTAAATAAAATATGAATATGTATTGTGAAATTCGATGTGCAGATTAAAAATAAGTTAATGAGTACGTTTTTCCTCGCCCCAGACTGTTTGCGATTGGTTCTCAGTTATCACCTGAAGCTGGGAGTTCAGGCATTGAAATGCTGGAGACTGATACATTTAAACTGCACTGTTTTCAAACGCTCACAGGTAAAGGTTATATTCAGGGTTTTTTTTTTTTTGGTATGGGGGGAAAAACCTGCAAATCCTAGTTAACAGTGGTTGGTTAACTTGTCTTTCTGTTTCCAGGTATTAAGTTCATCGTGTTGGCTGACCCTAGGCAAGCTGGCATTGATGCTCTCCTTCGGAAAATTTATGAGATATACTCTGACTTTGCTCTCAAGAATCCCTTCTACTCTCTGGAGATGCCAATCAGGTACCTTATGACTTTCTTGCCTGTGGTATGTGAGTGATAAGCCTACAGCTGTTAACTTTCAGTAAGACCAATAACGTACAATGCAATGTAACGTATGAATACAATATTCTGTTTGATATCGTGTTCTTTTTTCAGATGTGAGCTCTTTGACCAGAATCTGAAAAGTGCCTTGGAGATAGCAGAAAAAGCAGGTACTTTAGGACCTGGCTCTTGAAGCGATCTGGAGTCTTCATACTGGATGTGAAGGTTCAGTCATTCTGATGTGGTTCACTTCTCAGACTGGTGGACAATACAGAATTATCTATTCATTAATAAAATATCTGCATTTATTGTACTTTTAGTAAAACAGGAATGAGCATGGATTTGAACCAAGCCAGATGACAACCAGAGATGAGTCAAAAAAAGTAGTTTTCAGAATGTTTTTGATTAGTCAGAATGCTCTGCTTTGTAAAAAAAAAAAAAAAAATCAAGGCAGAAGACAATAGTTATTGTGATGCGGTTTTGTGAGGAGAATGCATGGCCTTGAAACAATATCCATGATGTAAATATTGCTGTACTGGCACATTTATGTGAAATTTTGTATATAATGTATAAATACATAAATGAATGTCTGTTTGTATCATCTGTCATTTCCTACATCCTAAGTTCATCAATGAAATGGAGCCTTCACACTTAACTATGGGGGGAAAAAACAATTACAATTCAATTTCAGATTAAGTTAATTTGTTTTTCTGTTTTCTATTGATGGTTAGGTGAGCTCTGGCAGTGTGAGATTAATCTGCATAAAAATACAGGAGAGCTTAAAAGCAGCTGCATTATTTTTCTGAATGTTTAAGAGTGAAACTGGTCAGTCTGCAATGGTCTTTTAGTGAATTTTTAAACCGATCATTCCCTCCTTAAAATTGTATTATTTCCTAAACTGGCGTAATGAGTATTCTGATCACCTAAACCCGGTTTTAAATTTTGGATTGGATGTTAGGGCAGCATTCTTTTTTGTTCCTTTGTTGCAATATCAGTTACATACGAAAATAAACCTGTACATGTAATGCTGACAATCTTTTCATCTTTTCATCTGTCCATCAATCCTCTGACCAGTATCATGAGAGGGATCCCAGGTAGCACAGAGCCAGGATACACCCTCCTGGACAGGGTGCCAACCAGCTGCACGATACAGACAATCGTGCTCTGTGGCTAAGCTTAGAGATACAAAATAGTGTAGCTCTGTGGGATAAAAACTGGGAGTAGACAGTAGAGCCATACAACACAAAAAGAACATGGAAACTCCAGAAACATCCCCTCCCCACGCACATGCGCAGCAGAAGTGGGATTCATACCCTCAACCCACTGAGTCACCAAGCCACCCTTAGAGTCCAGCTGAACATATTTATAAATTAAATCCATTTATACATCATAAAGGTGAGATACATAGTTTGTCAGGTATGAATACACAGGATATTCTTTCATCAAGTGATTAAAAGCACACAAAATTCTTTAAAGTGCAATGTTTTTAATTGTTGAAATTATGAATTCAAACTGTAATGGAAAGAATCTGCACTAGCTTAGTTATTAAAAACCAGTTTAACACGCCAAATGTAGCGGAACACTTAATCCAGTTGTGACACCTTAAATCACCTTTAAACCTTTCCAGCTATCTGTGCTTGCTTGTTGAATGAAAATATGAATATAAAACAAACATTTCATTGCAATAAAGGCTGATTTAAAATACAAAACTTAGCTAATCCACAAAGCATTATTCAATGCTATTATGCACACTATTTGGCCACTGAAATAAAATTGTACACCCTGTGATAGCACTGTCTCCACCCAATGGACTGAAGCCCCAGGGTTGTGCTGTCCGTCAGTTGACAGTAGTGAGTCTACACAAAGAAGATAGTGTAACGTCGATGTAACAACACAAGGTTGTATAGCGTTAGTCTGGCTTCAAACGTACAACAAACTCATCCAACACTGAAGCACCAGTCATTTAGAAAACAGCATCATGTGTGTTGGACCTCCCTCACAGACTGTATGTACATTAAAATCAAGCACGAACTAAATAATTTGATTAGAAGAACGAACAGTACAATTCTTCTTAAATGTGTTTTTTTTCCTAGCTTAATACTGCACGCACCTGGTGGGGCACGCAATGAGGTCGTTATGACATTGCAAAATTCAGATGTATCATAAATTAGCGACAAGCATTTCTGAGACCATCAAGAGGTACTGTACATAATGTACTAATGACTGTACTTTGATTAGTTATAAACTAATAGACAGTATTCAACCCCCCTCCAATTACCCTATATTTCAATATAATTAGTTTTCATAATTTCTAAAAATCTTTTTCACCAATGAAATCTAATTTTTATACCATTGTGGTTTTTATACAAATCGGATATTTCTCCTACAAGAAAAAAGAGATTATTTCCTAAAAGAAGAAGAGTAGTATTAAAAGGTTTTATTTAACACTTTAAATGTAATATGACTCCTATTTTCTCATTTTGTAGATTTTGAAGAAAATGCACTGTTGAGGGAAAAATGAGTGTCAGAATAAAAGGTAAAAAGTTAATACACCCTTTGATAACAGCATTGAATGTACGAATTTCAGAAAAATACCCCAAGATGAGTGAGTGACAGGCTGACCCACTCACCCCGCACAGCCCCCCTAGTCGTGCTTCTTAGGCACACGGCCCATCTTGGTGCGGATGTTACGTAACAGGAAGAAGCCGATGGTTGTCGCAGTGCACGTTACTTCAGCTACCCAGAATGCTGTGTTCCAGCCGTAATGCTTGGCAATGGTGCTGAAGGGCAGCCCAGATAGAAACCCACCAACTGTAACGGAGGAATTCCACAATGAAATTCAATTCAGTTCCAGAATCGCAATTCAAGGCAAAGAGGTAAACAATAAAATGCACAGAAATGTCATCAACACACACACACACACACACACACACACACACCAAAATACTAACGATCTAAAACAATCTACTGACATATCCAGGACAGCCTAAAACAATCTCATTAAAATACTGACATTCTAAAAAAAGAAAAAAAAATACATACATGCATACATATGCAAGCACATCACATTAGGGTTAGTTATAGTACAAGTGCCTTTCAACAAAGTGAATTGAAGCTAAACTCATGATAGTAGTAGATTAGCTATTACCAGCTACAAGCTAGTAAAACACTATGAGCAAGTTCATGAACTGCATTATGAGTCATGATAGGTATTAGCTGACATTAATTGATTTTATTCAAAATGACTACGATTAGCTCGCAAGCTAGATACATATCAAAACTGTATGTCACAGTAATTGACTTACCATTGGCCATCAAAGCCACAATAGCATGAGAAGTTCCACAGTAGTTTGAAGGAGCACTCTCATTGGCTATTACCCCGAACAATGCTATTGGTCCATATGAAGAAAATCCAAATACTGCTCCCAGCGTCAGAATCCAGATCTATATCGAAAACGAACACTTTATTGAAGACAAAAAGCATAGCAAAAATCACCCAACAAATCACTCATTTACGAATGCAATGTGACCGACACACACTACCCTATATTATGAATCTACAGAAAAACACAACATATAAACACAGTGGGTGAATCTCAATACCAAGAACACAAAGACCGTACTTGGGGTCTTGTGAACTTGCCTTCCAAGAACCAACTTGGGGCACAATGAATCATGGGATTCGTCTCGTTTGGCGAGGATGCAACCGATGGATCCTTGATATTTTGGGCAGAGCAAGACCAACATCCAGGGATTTTTACTGTCCTCTGTACTTCTGTTCTTAGTATTGGAACTGGTCGGCAATGGAAGATAACATCAAACGGGTATGCGAGAATACAAATATGGTCAAGTACGTATATTGAGATTCAGCCACTGTCTTTGAATTGATTTTTGAAAAACTTTTAAAAGTTAGATGTTCGGGTGAGGATGAAATGAGAGAAAGCACCACAAGAAGAATCCATGTTAGGGAATGAAGCATGCAGGTGAAGGAGGGTAGAGAGAGAGTGAAAACCAGAAACCTCTTGTTCCGATAAACCAGTGAGCACAGAAAGTGGGTGAAGAGTCACCACCCATAAGGCAGGTTCCTGTAGAATCCACCAAAAGTAAGTCAGTTAAGACAGAATGTGAATATTTATAAGAATAAAGGGGTTGAGTGCTCTGCATTGTGAAGAGTACAGAATTTGAGAGTAATGACAATGTCTTGATTGAATTAAATCTCCTTTAGAAATTTAAAATTTAAAAGCAGCACACTTGGGCAAGTCACATTACGGCGTACCACAGTACTCCGCTGAGGTCTACAAGCTTAAATCCAATAACAAAAACATTGTCCTGATATCTGGAAACAGAAGCAATTCCATCGTTTCGGCCCATGCAGCAAGCTTACCTTGGAGCTATCCGGGGTGACGGTGACCCGGAAGAGATACATGGACACAAACATTCCGGACATCATGGACAGCAAGAGGCCGTGCCGTGGGTTACCATAGCTACTCAGGCCTTGCTGAATAGGTGATGGAGACATAGCAGGGAGACAGTCTATGAATAAACCTTAACACAGCAAAAACATCCCCATAAGAACATCACTTTAAGTCAACCAGTATAGCGTTTATACTCTCCTGAAACTAGGTGGTCCAGCTGCTCATTAAAGAACCCTGTTGAATTTCTCGTGTTAAATATAAAGACCCCTTTTACTGATACTCACCCGAGCCACGGCCCTGTCCGACAGGTACCCTGCGGCAACACTGCCCAGCAAACCACCCACTTCCAGGGCACTCATGTAAGAGCTGCCTGTGGGAGACAACCCCGGTTAGGCACATAGCCCAAAACCAAGCCAACCACCACAAAATTACTCCAGGTTACACTGAGAACTGACGATTTCACCCCACAAAAACAAAATGTTACTTTGCCCGTTGCTGGAAAATAGCGCCCGGTAAATAAGGGCTAGTTAGTTATGTTAAAACCATACCATCAACTAGGGCTATATTCATGGCAAGAGTATAGAGATATATAAAAAAAAACTGATTAACCAAAACGGTAAAAACTATAAAATATAACAGACAGTTAAAATGATCTAAATAAGATGTTTATAATTAGCTTTTGATAAAAAGTCTAAAAAAAGCTTCTGGCTTGACTCAAACCTCCTTTAAAGAGTCAGTAAAATGGTACCTCTGTCTCAGATAGTTAAAAGAATGACAGTACAATAGAATGTGTTTAACATATAACCCCTGTGTTATTTTTGGGGTCGAAGTTACCCCATTTTCAAAATGAGGTTAAATTCTATAGATCCTAGAATTTAGAACGGAAGAAGTAAAATACATGGATAAAGGAGTTTGACAAATGGGAGTCCTGGTAAATAAAAAAAAATAAACATCAGTAAAATCAACATCTCTTGTACATTATGATGTGGTTCCTGCATCCAGGCAGGCTGAGAGTTTGGCCTAACCCATAAGTGTGGACTGGCCCTTGTCCTGGATGAGGAAGAGCTGCCCCCAGTCAGTGCAGGCCGTCTTTACGCCAAACACCACCAGGTAGCCAAAGGATAGCACCCACAGGTAGGGGGAGAGGAGGAACTCCTTCAGAGTGCTCTCATCACTGGAGGCACCTGGGACAACAGGTGAGAGTGATAGTACAGGCTGTAGACAACATGCATGATCACTGAAGAGCGTGCAAAGGGTACTTTGGCTACAGAGACCATTTCTAAATAACAGTACAGCTCGGACAGCACAAATATACATGCAGACATACATACACATAAGCAAAACACTATTGGTCAACCAAGATGGGATGCAAGGACAGTCTGTTTGAGCATCAGGTAAAATAAGGCTGCCGGTCTCTTACCACCTTTGCCCTTCTTAGTCCCAGGTTCGATGTTGGGCAAGCCCACATCACTAGGTTCGTTCTTGATGAGCAGTAAGCAGACCACGGCCACAACCACACAGACAAAGCCAGACGCAGACAGGGTAGTTCTCCAACTGTAGCTCTGGGCCATCACGGTGGCGATGATGGGGCCCAAGCCTCCGGCCAGGTTCATGCTGCAGGACAGCACTGCCCACCACGTCCCAAACTGAGACGGCTCAAACCACTATGGAGGAATGGGGGGGGGGGGGGGCAGGTGAACCAAGTGAGTCAAGCACATTAATACAGATGACAGAACAGGCTTAAATTGGCTGGGGATCATTTATGTTTGGTAGACAAACAAAAGCTGATAGCATGGAACAGGTAGAACAGCTAACAAAGAAGAAAACACTCTGACAAACCACATGACATTCAGTCGTATATATAACCTTAATCGCTTAAAGGTTTCTGTGACAAAAACATAAAACTCCTTTTCAAGTCACTTTTAGTCACTTGCCATGATAGGTTTAGGCATTGGATGGACTATGTGGAGACCTTGAAAAATGCTTTGAAGGACAGCAGTAGATCAGTGTTTCCCAAATCGGTCCTCGGGGACCCATAGCCCGTCCATGTTTTTGCTCCCTCCAAGCTCCCTGCCAGACATTCCACATTTTTGCTCCTTCTGGGAGGAAGCTGGGAGGGATGCAAAAAGTGGACTGTCTAGGGGTCCCCGAGGACCAGGTTAGGGAACACTGTCTTAAACAACTTTCAATGTTCATCACACATCAAATGCATACTTCATTTCTTGCATAGTACACTTTTTTAAATGAAGTTTATTTCTGCATACTTGATTTATGAATTAATTTAAGAAATTTGTTGTTGAGTTCTGCTACTGTGTTATTATTTGTTAATATTAGCAAAGACTTGGACTGTCTGTGGGTCCCAGAGGACCATATTGGGAAACACTGATCTAGATGAATAGGGAATGACTGCTTCGGTCTGCTTTTCATGCCCTTGCAGCCTTGCCGATTGACATGTGCCCATTGGTATCGAGAGGCTCCCCTTTCAAGTTGTGCTGTTCGCATTAATAAACCCCTACAGAGATGCTCACACCCGCTTCAAGCACAGGCATGTCCTCTGTGTGCTAAACATAGGATGTATACCTGCTCGTTTCCAACCAGGTTCCCTCTCTGTGTTTCTTCACTTGAAAAGTGCATTTTCAACTATAAACGTCCTGCAAAGCAATGATGACACTTGGACCCGGCAACCATACCTTGCGCAGCACCTTCCCACAAGGAGGCCACCCCAGGCCCTGGCCCAGGCCATTCAGGAACCAGAGGCCGGCAAAGACAACAACCGTGGAAGACCAGGAGAAAGCCACGTTGATGGCGCCCACCATGAATAGGCCTATAGAGAAGAGCCAGCGGGCGCTCATCTGGTCTGACAGCACGCCACTGATGAATTTGCTGATGGCATACGCCAGGGATTGACTGCTGGTGATCAGGCCTGTGAGGCAGAGTATAAAGATATAAAAAGTCTGTAAAAGGAAGATCTCACTGCAAATGGAAGCTTAAACAATTATGGAAGACTGATTAGATAAAATCACATAAAAGAATATATGACTGACATCTCAACCAGTGTCACAAAAATTTTCAATGTTCTTATATACCGATCAACAATAAAATTAAAACTGCCCGATTAATATTGTGTAGGTCCCCCTCATTCTGCCAAAACAGCTCTGACCCCTCGAGACATGGACTCCACAAGACCTCTGAAGTGCCAGATATCAAAGGGCACCTAAGACATTAGCAGAAGATCCTTTAAGTCCTGTAAGTTGCGACATGGGGCCTCCATGGGTCGGACTTGTTTGTCCAGCACATCCCACGGATGCTTGATCTGATTGAGATCTGGGGAATTTGGAGGCCAAGTCAACACCTTGAACTCTTTTTCCATGTACCTCAAACCATCCTGGAATATTTTTTTGCAGTTTGGCAGGGTGCATCATCCTGCTGAAAGAGGCCACTGCCATCGGAGAATAACACTGCCATAAAGGGGTCTACTTGGTCTGTAACAATGTTTATGTAGGTGGTGAGGCAGTGAGTAGGTCAGTCTGTCACTCACCCACCTTGAACTATTTCTCTGAAATTCTCTGGTTCAGTGTCAAAGTAACATCCACATGAATGCCAGGACCCAGGGTTTCCCAGCAAAACATTGCCCAGATCACCACACTGCCTCCACTGGCTTGCCTTCTTCCCATAGTGCATCCAGGTGTCATCTCTTTGCCAGGTAAACAATGAATCATGTACCTGGTTATCTGCATGTTCGCTTCATGGTCCAGATCTGACGCTCACAGGCACTTTCACAGGTGGACAAGGGTCAGCATGGGCACTCAGACCGGTCTGCAGCTACACAGCAAGTTGCAATGCACTGTGTGTTCTGACACCTTTCTATCATAGCCAGCATTAACTTTTTCAGTAATGTGTGATTTACCTTAATTTGGGATTAGACCAGACAGACTTCAGTCGTCCACATACATCAATGAACCATGGGTGCCCATGACCCCATCACTGGTTGTTCACCAGTTGGCCTTCCTTGGACCACTTTTGATAAGTAGTAACCACTGCATACTGGAAACACCCCACAAGACCTGCCGTTTCAGAGATGCTCTGTCCCAGCTGTCTAGCCATCACAATTTGGCCCTTGTCAAAGTCACTCAGATTCTTACACTTGGCCATTCTTCCTGCTTCCAACAGATCAACTTCAAGAACTGACTGTTCGCTTGCCTAATAAATAATGGCACCTTTGTTAGGTGCCATTGTAATGACATAATTGATGTTTTCATTTCACTTTTTACTGGTTTTAATGTTATGGCTGGTCAGCATATATAAATATATATAAAGGCTGAAACTATTAACAAAATTTCGACAAAGGTCAAGCAGATGACAACAGTTAGCAAAGAAATTGACAACAATATGAACGTGCCGAGTAGCAATGCCCAATCTGTGCATTTCTGCTGCTGGTAGATTTCAGACCAGTAGGTTCAAAGTATTATCTGCGCTTATATGAACCTGCCCTTCATTCCAAGCTACAATGAAGTTAACCATGTCTGCACACACGAGGCCTGAAACCTAGTATGCTGAATATGAACAGAATGTTTTCCAACAAAGACAGTATGTGTGGTACAGAAAATTCAAGCTCACCCAGATCATCCTTGTCCAGTTCGATCTCCTGCATCACAGATGGCATCACAAAGGAGAACGTTTTTCTGTTGAAGTAGTAGAGCGTGTATCCCACAAACATTGCCAGGAAAATGCTGGTGCGGTAATATCCGTAGCCCTTGGCCCCCATGACTGCCTCTGTAGCAAAGTGCTTTGTTGTGCAGAGGCCAGTACAGGTGAAAAGAAAATAGGAGCACGGCCGTGTAAAAGATCCCTTTGCTTGTTCCAAGCACAGGTATTAACCGGCGATGAGGGCGCTATGAACTTTGTGTCAGGATTCATATAGAGCAGGGTTGGCTAAATGAGAAACAATGACGCAATCAGGAGTGGGGTCAATGGTCAGCCTCACTGCTCAAGAGTACTCCCTGTGTTTATCATGATTTCAGTGGAACACATAACAGATCCAGTAAATAGTGGAGCTGATTAGGTCTAGGCCTTCTGATTAATGCTGGTCTGCACCCAGGCAAGGATCCAGACGACTTGGTGTGTGAAGGTTCCTAATGCTTTTCCATTAATCTTTCCATTAATTGTTTCATTCTTAGGGCAGGGAACATGATGAAAGCAACACAATGGCCTTTCTAACCCCTGGGTGTATTTAATCTGTAGGTCACACTGACGTTTTTCCTTGTCCCCTGACCAGTTAATAATTCAAAGGCAAGTCCAATGGTGACTGCAAGCCATGGGGGAATGAAGGACAGCTCAGCAGAATACCTGAAAGACACAGAGCCCAAATTCAACCTCTGAGCCATTACACAACTATACTAATAGCTAATGCATTGATTTGCATAATACAGGCAGACAGAACCTACACCAATCACCATAATAACAGTAATAATAATAACCACAATATTTGAGGTTTCTGCAAACAGAGGCTAATTCTGCAATGCTTTATCCTGTTGCAAATTGGGACCACTAAGCGTCTTAAGGTTATATATATGATATGTATGTCATTTTATACTGAAGGCCATTCACTCAGTTATTAGGTACACTTGCCCATTAATGCGAACAGTCCGTTCTTCCAAAGAGTGAATCATACGGCTGCAGCCGATTATATAGCATGCACTGATCCCAGCATCTCAGAAACAGTTACTCTCCTGGGATTTTGGTGCACTGCAGTGCACATGTAACAGAGAATATTGTGATGGAGATAAAGACCCAGTCAATGGCATTTCTGTGGCAGAAAATAGCTTGTTAATGAGAGAGGTCGGAGGAGATTGGACATAGGGAAGACACATCTAGTCACGGTTCGGTAGGCAAATATAGGTCTTTCTACTTTCTGGTACGAGTTAGGCCGGCTGTAAC
>JAAGVU020000036.1:10250713-10287787 GCA_011763525.2 Mormyrus iriodes | reverse complement strand
CATTTATACATGTATCTGCCTGGCAGTATAAGTTAGAATGTTGCTTGATGTGAACATGTTCCATGGATTTTTTTTTTTAACTTGATTGGCTAGTCATGAGAAACAGGTTAGCTTTCCGCCTGTAGTGACATGGTGATCAGATTATTTCCGCCCCCCCCAGGCTCCCGGCCCCAGCGATTCGACCCCACAGGCTACATCCAGGATCGGCAGCGCAAGCAGAAAGAGGCAGAACTCAAAAAGTCAGTATGCCCCTCCTAAGATCTTCTCATTCTCTTCCGATTCTAAAGCTCATCTCAAAATGGAATTCTTAAAGTGGTTGTAATTCTGTTGTCATTGTGCTCAAATTTTTATTACGTGGCGAAATCCACTATTCAAATTGTTTTCTACTAAATGCTTGCAGAATTATGTCATGCTTTATCAGGATCTCTTCCATGGACGTCCTTGCAGTTTTGGTTACTGCTAAAAACTGGAGAGAGCAGGAAAGAGGACAGTACCTTCTATCACAAGCTTTTCAAATGCCGTTAGGGGAGGATTGCTAAATCTTCTTAACCGTGAGGAAAGTTGACATGACACACCATCCAGGTGTATAGAGAGATCCAGGCATAGAGATACTGGTGAAATCAGAATTAAGGGCTTGTAGCTGTTAGTATAGATTTAAGAACACAAAGCCATTCATGAACTGTTTTGTATTAGTTGAAGCACATTTGTGCTTTGTAGGCCAGCACGATATGAGGAAAATCTGCGATGCGCAGTAACATTGTTCAATATTTTGCGTTGATATGACTTGTGATATGTACACTTCAATATTTGTATATTTATAATCTATAAAACATGTCGCTATGGAGCTAAATATAAATTTTTAATAAAACGTGTCTGTGAAACAATTCTCATCGAGCTAATTATATACATAACATTTTGCTAATGAGCTAAATATATATTAATAATCTAAAAACAATTAAAAAGAACACGTTTTTAAAAAACAAAAAAAGACTTCCTAAACCATTTTTTATTGATGTAAATGCTGCTGCGGCAGAATCGAACTTGGAACTTGCAGGGCAACCTGCAACTCATGATTGCATTTTCACAATTGCATCATCAGCCAAACAGCTGATCGACATGTCACAGAAGGAATTTGTACAATGGAAGATTTCGCATGACCACCCCATCGGATAGGTCAAAAAGGTGGTTGAAGTCTGGATTTGGACCAGTCTAATTGTGCAGATTTATTTGAGTCTGCTGACAATGGACACCCAAGTAAAAATGGATGAAATGATTGCTTTGCTGTAATTTGTAATGATACCCTTTTACGGCTTTATAGTTGTAATTTTTTGATCCTGATTTTCAGCCAAAGGAAGGTGAGAAGAACGATGCTGAGTCCACTCACCAACACAGAGAGAGGACGTTCACGATCCCGGAACACGCAGCCACAACTCACCCGACTAGGGAGTGCCGGACGGGGGCGGAGCTCTTCCATAGAGAGTAGGAGGAGCAGCCATTTTTCTGACAGTTCATTGGTCGACGTGCCAGAAATCACGACACATCTTCCCTCCAGGTATATTTTTTAACTGCGTAATTTCAAATGATAGGAGTTGTGACTGGCATAGAGCTGAATCCTCCTCTCATTCTCACTCTTTTACATTTAGTTTATGTTTTCTGTTGTCTTAGTTTGTGTGATCATGCTGTGTGCTTGTTTTTTCCCAGGACCAGAAAGGTTTCCTGTAATTCTGCAGCGGTTACCTTGGTAAGTGTTGTTTTCGGAGTGCTTTTATGGGGATAGTTGGAAATACATTTTATGGTATTGTGTTTCTGCATCAGTGTTGGCAAAGTAATACATGGCAACATTTCACTGAATGACTCTTCCAGTCCCGAGGGAGAAACCTCCCAAGGAAGCCCTTATGCAGCACCCCAACCAGCATCATGAGAGCCATGGATAAGGGTAAGACTAGGGCTGGGTGCTGAACTTTGATAGTTTTAAAGCACCGACTGAATTGTTTAGATCCTGTCCAGTATCGAAAAATGCCTTGTCATTCGGTACTAAATTTCAATATCTAAGGAGCTTGAATAACATAAAATGTTAAAATACATTTAAAATACTCAAAAAGTATCATTCATGAATAGGTATCAAAAATCGGTATTGAAAATTTTCGAACGATACCCAGTCCTAGGTAACACCTGGTCTTAAACTTCCTGTACACCCTCCCCCACCTTCATGTGTTGACTTAACATTGGTCTTTTCTTGTGCCCCTAGAGAGTGCCGACCTGTCAGAGATTGATGCCCGTCTACAAGCCTTGCAGGATTACATGAGGGACCTGGATACTGGGCGCTAGCTGCCCTCTTGGGAACACATTTTACCTTTGCACTTTTACAACAACACACGCCTGTCTCAGTTTTTAGGATGTAATTGAAACCAACCAATGGAAAACACTGTGTTGATGCTAAAGGCAGTATGCATAAGTGAGGTGTTTTTTCCACAGAGGCGGGACATTTTGTTAGCCTGGTTGTGATGGCTCAATGTTATTAATGTCGAAATTATTGTCTGGAATCTGGCCATTGTAAGCATGACTGAGCTCTCGCCGTTGCACGTGAACCCTGACATTATCTACTTCCCCAAGACAGGGTTTGGCGAAGAATTTAATGCCATCATGTTTACTTTATACATGGTGTGAAATACTGAAAATGCTTTTTCAGGCATAGATATGGGGTGTGTGACTATCAAGGCAGTTGTCGAGGATGATTATTTTTGTTACTCATAATTTCCAGAACATTTTTTTTCCTATGCGTTTACTCGTTCCAGTGAATGTGGATGTTGTTACTTTATTTAAAATGTGTTGTGGTACTCATTTTTGATAAGGATTTTTAACATTTTACAATTGACGGTTTTACATACTGTTCATAGACTTTGTTAGGTATGAAACTTGTAAATATATGAGCATGATGAGTTTTATTAACCTCTGTGGCACCTGGACACATCATTGGTAACCTTGGCAAGGGGGCGTTTTGTGTCACTTGATATTGGACACTGTCCCAGGCAACTATATTTCATCTTCTAAAGCTTATAGTTTGGTATTCGTGCTTGTCTGTTTTTTTGTGAATGCCTGGTTATTTACAATGGAATATTTTCACTTTTACAATTGGCCAAAATGAAGTAGTACTTACAAGACAAAAAATTTGCCATCTTTTTAAAAAAAAAAAAAAACCCACCAAAAACCAATGGAAATGTAAGTGCTGTTTATGGGACGTGATTTGCATTTACTGTTTTGCCGTTGGTTATGATAATTTGATCAGGGCAAATCGCTATGTAGTACCAAACACTTGAATACGACTTCTGATCATTAAAAAACCGAACAGACTATAATTTGTCTGTAGGACGGCTCTTCTGATACTGTAATGAATGTTAGTTTGGAATAAATGAAATGTTTTGAATAGATGGGGGGTTCCAGTCATTGGAATCAGTCCTTACTAAAATAATATGTATACATTCTTGATGAAATCTACAGGTGTGCTAATCTTTTGATTGCCAAAAGCCAACCAAACTTTAAACTTTGCCAAAATTTGTAAAGCATGTAGCCTTTTCTAGATCCTTGCACATCCTCATGCATTAACAGAAAAAAAATCTCTTACACATTCATGGCTGTTATGTCCAAATATTGTAATTGACCAATAACATTCAAATCTCTTTTGTGCTAAATTTGCTGTTGGGTCAAAATGGAAAGTGAAGGGATCAGTTTAATGAAATGTACTTACAAAGGTGATCGTATAGGAACTGGGAATAGGAATACAACCTCCTGCTTTAGGCTAAACGGAAACCTTTGAAGGACGTGCCTAGCTATTGACATTAAACCCTAATCTTAAAATTCTGTCTTTCTCAGACTGAATTTACCAGTGATAAGTGGGATTAAGAATTTGACAAAATTATTCAGAATGAATTTAGAACTTCATTTTAACACTGGTAAGTTGTGAAAGAATATTTCCCCCACAGTAGGTTTAAAAAGCTGTTGCTAATGTACACAGTTCCTGGCCAAATGATAAATTAGGTTATTCCAAAACTATTTCTTGAAACGGAACAGAACCAGTGCATGATTGGTCACAAGATGATTCCATTACATTTATGAATATCTTATAAAAATGGCACTGGCTGGGAGCTTAAATGTTTTATATTGTGCATTGCAGAGAAATCAGTTCAGGTTATTTTAATGGGTTATATGAAATCAAAATGTTATTTCAGCTAACCTGTAATTATTCCGAAGAGGTCACAAGTAAGCATTCAATGGTATTCTTCCAATGTATACATTTCCACAAGTATGTAAGGAACAATATTTGACATTTTATGTAACTTTAGGAGAACTTGGAACATTAGCTCCATTAAATTGACTACAAACTGTTGACATTCCAGAGTCTCAGATTAACAATTCAGTTAAATTTAATTTTTATATAGTGCCTTTCACAAGAGTCGCCCCAAGGTGCTTTACATGGGTGTGTTGTGATACATTACAAAATCATTAAGAGAGAGTTAAAACAAAAACAGGGAAAAGGAAAGAAAAATTAAATAACGAAAGCCAAATGACAATGGGGGACAGGAACCACAAATTCCCAAGTAAGGAGAAAAAATACCACTGGGGGTCCAAGGTCAACTGGCTACCCAACCCCCCCAGGCATGCTAACATTATTGAAAAAAGAAAAGAGTAGACTTGCTTGCTAAAAGCAAGGTGTAAGCTGTGATTAAAGTCAAGCCAAAGTCCATCAATGAGTCTGTTCTCCGCGATGGCCTGTGTAGGGTGGCAGATTGGAAGCTGCCTTTAAGACCTTTAAGAGCCTTGCATGTAAGTAAGAGAACTTTGAAGTCAGTCCTGAACAGGAAGCCAATGCGGGGAACTAAGAACAGATGACTAAGAATATGACTTTTCTGGAAAAGATCAGGATAATCAAAGTTAAAAATATATGTATGGTAATGCTTTACATCAACTGCACCTTCATAATGGCTTTATAATGTCTTTGTAGAGCATTTAATGCGCCTTCATAATGCATTCATAGAACATTCATAAACGGCATGCAAGTATACCATAACATCCTAACATACCTTAATAGCTTTCATATACATTAACAACAAACATCATATGACCCTAACTAGCATTATAATCCTATACTCGTATATTGTTTGCTACTAATGTATATTAACACTGTTAAGCTATGTTAGGATGTTAAGCAGTGATGTCCAAATGAAGCTTCATGAACCATTTGCTATATTTTTGACCCCACTGTATGGTGCGATTAGTTTGCTTTGGGGCATCCTTTTAGCTCTTTTTTTTTTTTAACAGAGAGCGCCATCTACTGGGGTCAGAAAATAGAGCAAATGATTCATGAAGCTTCATTTGGCCATTACTAATGTTAAGGTATACTTACATGCGGTTTATGAACTTTCTATGACTGCATTATGAAGCGGCAAGCAGTGCTTTTCGTTTGTAGCCCTTCGTATCACTGTGCTTATCCTCACTAATTTTCTGTAATAGCATGAAATGAACTGAAATATCTTTCAGTTTGAATGAAAATGAGATGTCAATGTCTTCCCACTAAGGACCACCATAGGAAAATGTTCAAGGGCACATTACACATGTTTTTTAACTGTTGTTCCTGTCAGAAAGTATTTATTGATGCGGTGGACATTGGTTTACTGGCAGTTTCACAACAGCATGGAAATATGAACTAATACTGTTCATATCCTGTTACAAACTTCTTAGACAAATATGGAATTGAATCTGCAGTAATTTGAGACAAACCTTTTCAACGGAACTGATTCTAAAATAGCTAGCAATTTCAAATTACCATCTTAACACACCTATTATAAAACAATCAGTACAATGTTGCAAGATGTAAGATGCATGTAAAATTAAAACCACATTTGTTTTCTTCATTTGTATTCTTTCTGTTTTTAACAATATTGAAACAAACGTATAGACCTAGGTCCCGTATATTAAATGTTAAAACGCTGAAATAATTTTTTTTATGAATATAATTTTTTTTTTTTTTACTCAGAACAGTGGCCAGGATGGGAAGCGTTTCCTGGAGTCTATACATTATTCTTTTGAGTGCAATTGGTCAGTCCTCACAAATATAGTGTTTCTTGTTTTGTCTCCTGACTAGAAGGGAATTTCAGTTCAGTTTCAAAGTTTAAAAAAATAAGAAGTAAGGATTCATATAACTTGGCATTTTTCCTGTACTTTCTCTTTCACCTCTTCTCCTCCCTGGTATACACCTGAACTCTGTCTTATGACTGGTCGTGGGCTGGAGAGACTCATTAAGAAGATTTCTTTAAGAAGCTTGCCGTCCATGCCAAGGCCTACAAGGATTATCTCTCCTGTAACAGAGAAGCCCTTTGCACTGCTAGAACTGCCTATTTTTCCAGCCAAGTCATAGGCACCAATTAAAACCCTCTTACTCATTTTTTTGCTGTTAAAAACTGCTAAACTTGCTGGATTACACCTATCCTGTCTCAGCCAATCTCTACAACTCCTTTATTAGAATTTTTCCCATAAAATTTCCACTATGAATAACTCTGTGGCTGACACAACTTCCTGTCTTTCTTCTATCCCTGATCTCACTGCCTATTTCCTACCCCCCCCCCACCCCAAGTTGGCTCTCCACCTTTTCACCCCTGGACTCCTCTCAACTTTCCCTCAGGACTACCACCTGCTCTTTGGATTTCCAGCTATTTAACTTGTCCAAGGCCTGTCTGCCTGTTCTCAGCTCTCAACTGCACCATCCTCTTTAATCAGTCCCTATCTCTTGGAATGGTACCCTTCAGCAAGAGTTAAATGTTGTTACACCAACCTAATAAAACAACTGGTCTCAATTCAGTGGACTTCAATAATCAGTCCCCTCTCCAACCTTTCCTTTTTTTCTTCAAAGCTGTCAAACATTTCATCCCTAGTCAGATCTCCAACACAACAACCTGCCCGATCTACTTCAGTTTAGCTTTTGCCCTCTCCACAGCACCAACACTGCCTTTAGCAAAGTCTTCAATGATCTTTTAACATCTGTTGACTCCGGGGCCCTCAGCACCCTCATCCTCCTCAACCTCAAACTCCATTGCTATGCTGATGATACTCAGATTTACCGTCACACTATATTGATCCAGTCACTAACCATATTCCAATTTAAAACATGCTCATCTGCAATCAAGACCTGCATGACTCAAAATTTCCTCAGGCTGAACCATGACAAGACTGAGTTTATACTGATCAGCCCAAAACTCACCCTCAATAAGGCTTTTTTCTACTCCTCCTTGACAGCACAGCAGTTCAGCCCTCCTCAACGGTTCAAGCTTCAAATGGTCCAGAACTCCTCACTAACATCCAGGCCTACCTGCACATTTCTTCTGTTCTCTGTGACTTGCTCTGGCTCCCTAAAATTTCACAGCCATTTCAAAAGTCTTCTCATCTATATAATATGCATAAATCCATCCAATTATTATTACTCATTTCATTCAAAGCTAACTAACCCTTGTGTAAACAGCATTTTACACCCTCACTTTCTTCCTTTGAAATTTGCAAATATGTTTATGTTTTCAATTATAATGCATTTCATCCATCCATTTTCTGTAACCACTTGTCCTAATCAGGGTCGCAGGGGGTCTGTAGTCTTTCCCGGAGGCTATGGGCACAAGGCAGGGAACAACCCAGGATGGGGTGCCAAGACATCGCAGGGCACACTCATACACCATCCACACACACATGCATACCTACGGGCAATTTGATAACTCCAATCAGCTTCAGCATGTTTTTGGACTGTGGGGGAAAACCAGAGCACCCGAAGAAAACCCCATGACGACACAGGGAGAACATGCAAACTCCACACACATGGAGCCACGACGGAAACTCAAACCCTAGTCCCAGAGGTGAGAGGCAACAGTGCTAACCACTGCGCCACCACACCGCCCCTGAAGTCTTTCTATTTCGATTATCTAAAAGCAAGAAACAGAGTCTGAAATGCGTCCATTAAAGCGACAGCATGAACTCTGTGCTACGAGAATATTTTTCCACTGGATATGATGAAATATCACAACCAAGATGAAAATTAACACATTAATCGTCATTAACACACCGTATTTCCATTCTGTAATGTCAGCTAAAATTGTGAACATTGTTGAAGTAACCAACTTCGTTGTGCTGAGTGAGGAAAAGTAAGACTCTTGCGTTTGTTGATTTTGCATTAGCCATATGAACTTCCTGTACCAAACGTTTTGCAAATCTTGGAAAGGTAATAATGTAGCGAAGCAATAAACGAGTAATGTCGTTCAGAAAACTATAGATTGAAATGAAGATTATAGATTTCTTAAGATAGGCCCGTTATTTCTATTATTATTGCTATTCGCGCCGTTGGAGATGGGTGGACGGATTTATGGATATAATCCTTTTGTATCCTGTTACTGTATGTCAATAGTGTACAACTGTAACACACTAATATGTCAAGAAATGATTTCTTATATTACAAAACTAATAGAAAACTATCAGGCAGAAATATTTGTACTGAATGTAAAAATACAAATTTTTCATTTAAATTATTAACTTGTGCCCCCCTTCAGTACCAAACTCTCTCCTACACAACTCCACTGTTGATTCTGTTTTCCACATTTGCGATGTCTAAAACTTAATAGCTCTATAAGAATCTTTTACACACGTATTTTTTTTCAGGCGTTGAGTGTCTCTTATATTGACAATAAATGACTGAAACTACAAACAGCCACATGCCCCCGGTACAAAATTTAAAACATACACATATATTTTTTTGCGCTTGTGAAATAAGGTTATACATATATAAATACCGAAAATTATTATTATTATTATTATTATTATTGCTACTACACACAAATGATGTAAGATTCATAATGTAGACCAGACGTTAAGGATTAGTATAACACAGAGATTACATGTGAAACATTGTTCTGAAGAACATTTATTTTATCCACGTTTTCGCTCTTCTCGTTAAATTCTCAGTGTCCAGTTTTCATATTTTTAGCCTACTGCTTTTGTTGTTTAAAAATATAATATATCAAAGAAAAATCATTGTTATGTCAGTATAAAATAGTCTCCGATTTCTGTTCTCTTGCGACCATACAATGACCATAACATTACGTCCACTGCAGGTCATTCAAGCCTTACAGGGCGTAGCGTACGAATTTCAACACTATATTTCATCATAAACCATAAGCCTAACACGTCTTACACTTGCGCGTCACTTAAGTCACGCGAAAATGCCTTTCGACTTCACCAATGTTATTGCCAGGGGTTTGTACCTTTAAACTGCACAAAGCTACAAATTTAGTAAAAACGGTCAAAGCTTGTTTAATGCACAAATGCAACCCTAAAGACAAGCTGTTATAAAAAATAGGGAGGATATGGTTTATACTTTAACCACATTGCATATGGTATTAGTTTCTCTAGAAATATCCTCTTTAATTTCCTAAGGAAGACAGAGATACTTATGATTCACCCTGCCCGCCCTGAAAGCTTTACTTACGGAAACTAAAGTGTTTGACTTAAGGATAGGAGCTCACTGTGCGCGGCGGAGGTTTGGAGCGGAAGGGCTTCGTTTCCTGTTGATTAAATGTCTTTGTCTCTTACAGTTAGTTATACCCATTCTCTGTGCTAGCTATTGAGCAAGAAGGAACGATGTAAGGAGTGAAAAGGGAGAGGGAAAAAATCTGAAGGCAAAGGTAAGACAAAGCTGCTGTTCACGTTTTGCATAGTCGGCTGCCGAGGTGGCCCTAGTGCTCTCGCTTTCTGTTAACGGGAATTTTCTGTTAATGAGAATTATTAGCTGGTGGCGTCCTCAGCTTTCGGTCATCTGAAGTACGTTAAAATTAAGTCGGCTGTAAGATTTCTGAAAAGAGACGCTGATGGAAAACCTCTCAATAAGTTCGTATTAATCTTAGCACTGTTTTGCAATTGTCTGACTTACTCTTGTGTGTATATATATATATCGCTGTTTTCCATCCCCTGAATTGTTTGACAGCGTAGAGCAAGTATATGCAGTTGGCCTTTCCGTCAACTTTTGCTGCAAAGATGCATAATCACAATGATAACACTAAGGAGAAACGTTCGCTGTCAGTGTCAGGGTTGTTCGAGGTTAAATTTTTACATCCCAGTCTTTTAGTTTTTCGACCCAGGGAATCAAAATGTCACTACGTTTGACAAAGCTACGCTGTGTCTCTTTTACCTGTTTTGACAAGTCTCTTTGTATCAAAATGTCATTTATGGTATTTCACAACAAAAAAGCCGAAAGTTAGACTTACTGTTTGATTCTGTTTATGTTGCTAAAACATAGTTTTGATGTTTCTTCAATATTTATAATACTATATTTGTTTTATTTTAGTATTTAATATTTAAAAATTCTATTACCACTTCTTTAAGCATAAGTTATCGTACCAGTTACTCCTAAACACCAACAGCTTCTATAATGTTCATGTTAGGTCTGATAGTTTTCAAATAGTCTGACAGTTGCTTAGATGACAAAAAATTTCCAGTCCAACTTGTTAATTTGGTTTATTTTTCTTATGACCTTTCTGGCAATATACAGAAATAACTTACTAGTAGAAAACACGTGGCCTTTTAAGTTATTCCTAGTAGAGACAAGTTTCTGGAAGAATTTCGTCAGACACATGGTTTATGGCTTGACAAAGACTATGCAGACTAAACAGCCCATTTTTTCCAGAGATGAAATAAATAGCGGCTATCTTATAGCTTTAAATTTAGTCTTACAGAAGCAGCAGGTGATTGTGAATGAGGAGAGAAAATAAAAAGATCAATGTTCTGCTGCTGTTAACTGTGCTTCCTTGTCAGTCTCCACCTGTATGTCTCAAGTAGAAGAACCAATTTGATGTCTTTAAATATTTGTACAGTTATTCAAGGTATCCAAGTCTGTGTTTGCATTTCTGTACTCACAGCTCTTACACATGCACTGTGTACTCTTTGTTTTCCATAAAGTTAATGTTGGTGTACTGGGTGTGGGTGAGACAGAGTATAATATATTTAAAAGAGGCCTTTTGTAGATTATATGTCTGAGCACCATTGCCGATCATAAAGTATGTTTCAAGCTATAAATGGATATTATTGCTTTAAAGTTTTTTTTATTAATTACTCATTGTGATATATAGCTTACTATGTCATGGGGGTGTGGCTCAACAGATTAGGATGCTGTACCTGTGATCAGAAGGTTGTGGGTTCAAATCCTGTGGTTGACAAAGGGATTTCACTGTTGGGACCCTGAGCATGACCTCTAACTCTCAATCGCTCCATGGACTGTCTGACCCTATTTTCTCAATTGTATGCCACTTTGGATTAAAGTATATGCCTAATAAATAATACGTCATGCATTTCACATTCCAAAAGGTGTTTTATTGTATAATAGTACAAATTAAATTAATTTAGATAATTGTTCAGGCCCAAAAGAGTGAATTGGCTTCCATCTTAACTATAGCATGTTGTATTTCTGAGCATGGAGCACACAAGACTGTAAGCAGGGTGAAGCACATAGGTAATTTTAATGAATTTCCAGTTACGTGAGTGACGTTTTGTGCCGTGCCAAGTCACGTTTACCTGCGCTATTATCGGGCTATGTCATGCGCAGCCTCCTCCACCCCGACCGAAATTTCCTACCTCGTGGACCAAATTATACGACGCAGACATTATAATTCATACACGCTCCAGCACACACACGCTTATGATCTTCCCACACACATACCATATTACATCCGTATACTCCATCCCGTGCCAAAACATGAGCGGTTTCTCTTGGTTGACATTTGGAATTGGGTTTAAATAAGCAAAGTGTTTACTGAGCTGCTCTTGAAACCGAAAACATGAAGGCCAGGCCATGTCTGACATTTAAATTGAACTCCATGTTCAGGTCTTGCTGGTCTTACGCAGCAATTGTACGAAGAATTCCGTCTGTGGAAACTGTATGTTACAGCCAAGGACGAGTCATGCCGTCATATGCACAAGCAATTCACAATGAGATGTTCTTTCCTAATTTTCCATTTCAGAGTCGCTTCCTGTTTCTCAACAATTTTCTATAATCGTTCACTGTACTAAAGCATGCTTAATTAGCATGATTTTTTCGTTCTTTTTATCTCCTGCTTTCACTGTTAACATACATACCTCATGTATGTAAACCAGAGTGCTGATACCAGTCATTTTTTTACAGGCAAAAACTAAATTTCTTTGATAAAATTTTCTTTTATATAGAAATGATGTTTTATTTGAACATGTCACGGCAACATGTCACGCTCTGATGGAATAATATGATAAAAATGAGCAAAAAAACTTTTCTGCTGTCCTTCTACTTTTTACCATTGAGTTTAAATGTTTGTGCTCCCTGGTTAAAGCAGGGCAAAACCACACCCCTGCGGCACTCAAACATCCTCCCACCGTAGCCTACTTTCTTAGAGACACCAGTGAGGCAAATGGAAATGTGAAGAGGAGGAGATGGAGGAGTAGGGGCAGAAAGAGGAGGAGGAGGGAACGTTTGGCAAACACTGAAAAAGTTCTTTTGCTTCCACTACATTACTTTGTCACCATAGTAATTCTCCGCTGAGTTGCTGCTGTGCTTGTGACAAGAGTCGGGGTGTGTGCAGAAATGTGCTAGAAGAGGTTTGCCCCGGGTATCGGTGTTTCATTCAACACATTTATTTGTTGTAGGCTCAAACTGAAATATATCCTTTAATCCCTAACCCTTTAATGTAATCTTTAGAGGCAATAAAATATTCTGACACGAACCAGAAGAGGGCAGCAGAATCAGTTCAATACACCGTAATCTTATTTGTGTAAATATACTGCTTCGGAGCAACTTAGGAACTTGTATACAGATTTTTCGATATTTAATTACCACACGGAACGATGAACTGTGGATTTCTGCTTTGTTCATTTTATACAATAGTTTTATTTTATAATAACAGAAGTACTGAATGTAGAGCAGGTTATATGGTCGTTTATAATTTTGTATTATTGAGACGAAAAGAGCTGTTCGGTTTAAACATTTGGGGAAAATATATAAGCGTTTTAGTAAACAACGCATGAGTAATGCTTCATATATTTGATCTCTAAAAAAATAAACAGCAATATTTTGTTCACGGTTAAAACTGTAGTCGTCGCTGTACAATAGAAACGTTTCATTTCTGCTGCATTTACAAAATGTTAGTCTTCTGTGCTGAATGGTGGCATTTGTTTGATGGACATTCTGATAAAGTAATTTTTTGGTTTTGTGTTTTCAGGTCTGCCCGCTGTGCTGGATTACCTTTAGCCGCCAGTTACAATGCGGCTGTTAATTGTTCACCAGACCACTCAGTCCACAATAAAAGCCCTGTGTCTACCACAATAAAGCTGAATCACGTCACATGGCCCCCGGCGAGACTTGGAGGAGGGATTACTTTTTTGAAGAATTTGCTGAACACCATTAACAGGTCTCTTATTTTGAATCCGTGGTTTAAAATCGCTGTACTTCTGTGACGCCTAACTTTGGCGTATCTGACGGTACGGATAGCAGGATGGGTCAATCAACCTCCGTTTCATCCTGTCTCACAATTGCATGTGTTAAAAAAAAACGGAGATCGGTGGAGTCTGGAGTAACGCGAAAGCGTTGTAGTGGAATAACGAGCGAAGAGCGAAGCGACGACCGGTTCGACTGGAATCGGGTAAAAAAAAAGGAGTTTCCGAAGCTGGATGACAACTTGGGGTGCATTTTGTTACTGGACACAACACTAGAAGGGCAGGAAAAGTCGCAGAGTGGCCGGCTGGAGAACATAAATCCTAAAAGTCAGTGTACTGGCGAAGACAATAAACCAGTCGCGGCGGCGGTCCGCGAATCCCAGGCAATATGTGGCGTCGACTCCGTAGATGCTACGCAGTCTGATCCGCGGACCCTACTACACAGATCGGTCCAAAGTAGTTCTTGGCACGTTAGCCCGGACACATCGGGGAAGGACCATGACAGGAATACAGTTCGTACCATGGAAAAGCAGTCACCCAGAAATGATTGTATCGAGGAGGGGACGGAAAGCGCTCGTGCTCCTGCGGTATCGATAGTTTTAACAGATTTGGAGGGAGACGTAACTGTGAGACGGGATTTACATCTGGGTACCGGAGAAAGCAGCGCAGTGCACGCTGAGAGCTCCGGAGCCTCCAATTTCACTGACGCGGATACTGCGATGACTAAATCCCCAGCTAACGCTGCCGCTTGCCCGGGCAGGACGCACAGACAAGGCGAGAGGAGCATCAGTTCCCCCGTCGACTTGGGAAGTCGCCGCTCCACTTCAGGCACCTCTACGAAGCAGCCTTACGAACTACCAGAGGGCATCCCGGGAAGCTTGAGTTTCCCCGGGACTATCCCGCAGCTCATCGTGACTCCCGATCCCAGTCCCGGTCGAATTGAGGCACCCCCGTACCCTCAGCAGGCCTCCGGACTTAGCGACGGCGCACTGTCCCTTGGCGGGCACCGGGACCAGGAGTCGCCGTGCTCGGACAGCGGCTGCGGGGGCTCGCCAGTCCCCTCGCTCCTCTTCCGTAAGCTTTCCAGCTCGTCCTCCGTCGGCCTTTCGTCGGCTTCCTCGTTTGAGGAATCGGAGGACGATTTCACCGGCAGCGACATCGAGCCCAACAGCAGCTCGACCACGTACCACACGCTGGGCAGCCCGGACGAGCCGCCGGGGGTGAGTACAGTCGTCTGCGGCTCCCAGTCCCGGTTTCACGCGCATTTGGCAAGTTGACTTAACATCTCGTGTTCATTTTTAGCGAATCGCAAGACAGTCCGGAGCATTCATTAACATTATATTTGTAAACTAAGTATTTTGTATGAATGCTTGTCAGTACAGCTATAAATGGGTGTCTTAACACGTATTGCTTACTGAGTCAGATTTCAGAATAGCGGGATGTTTGCGCGGTGCATATTATTCTGTGTCAGGCTGTCTGCGTGTCCCATAATTGCAGCAGTAAGCTGCAGACTGGCCTTAAAAAAGGCTGCGCACAGATTGAGCTAAACTGGGGATGTCCTCCTGCAAGTTCTTACTGATCAGGGCCCTGTAATGGATCTCCTGAAGCACGGAGGAGGCTGTCCTTCCAGGAGATCACAAAGCTTTAATTCACAAGTCGAGTCGGTCATGTATGGGCTCGCATAGTTACTGTTTCTTTAACTGGGGTGGGGAAGAAAACGTGTTAAATTAGTTTGTAGCTCCTGTTGCCAATGTAGGCAAGTTCAGTTAGTGTATTTTCTGCTGAGTTCTTGGTGCATTTTTAGGCTTATAGTGCAGTGGGTATATTTTGATGTCATTACATGACGCGGTGAATTGGGAGACTGAACTTTGGGGATTTATGAAATAGAAGATTGATTCACGTTGTACTGGGAATGAGAGAATGAGTTGGCTGGCTACTGGATGACTTTTTTCATCACACCCTTTTGTTTTGGTCTCTTGCTTGTACCTCGTCATTCGTTTTCAGCCTCTTATTTAAACTCATTACTGTTCTTGCTTTCAGTAATATTCAAATCTGAAATATTTGTTCATATTTATAATATATTTATATAATATATAACATTATTATAGTATATAATATATAATATTATTATAGTATCAAATATTATATAATATTATTATAAATATTATATCATATTTGACCTGCGGTAATATACTTAGATGTAAACACTCCAGTATCAGAACTATCCTGATCTGAAGAACGTTCTTCGCCTTCTCATGGAGCATAGAGTACAAAATCTACCTGGGCAGGATGCAAAAGGACAGAGCAAAAAAAAAAAAAAACTTTTCCACGTATGTTTTTATTAGGGATGCACAGCAGCAGATAACAATGGGTTAAAGTAGTGTCACAGAGCTGAGAAATGTAAGGAATGTCCAGACCTGAAAAGACAGGATGTCTTTCTTGAATGAGACTAATCAAAGTGTGGACTTCCTGCACAGACTGATAGGCTTAATCCTTGTCACATTAGGAGTGTGACACACTAGATATCGTCATGTTTCATTACTCACCCTCTCGCATACTCTCACACTAGTACACTCACACGGTCACACCCATGCAGGGTCTTGGAAGTTTCTCCTGTGCAGACTTGTTAAGTAGATGTCAGTATATTTTCAAAATGTAATCTTCTTTTTACCATTTACATAACCTTCCATGGTAATTAGACTGCGGTTTGTTTATAAGCTGAGTAAAATACTAGTTATGAGTGGATGGTTTGTTTGTTCAAGTGTGTTTTACCATATTCTACCTGTTGTTTGGGGTTTATTGTCGTTGACTCTGAATCAGCAAATGGCAAGAATGCGTAGCTAAGTAACATCCAAAAATCCATAGAATGTGGACCGGAGTGAGAGTGTTTGAGCGCATCGTCATACAGTGACCCATCCCCACTCACCTCTCATCTCTGTTCCTCATTGTATGAGCACAAATGTTGAACTATACTCATTTAATGACACAAGTATTGCTCTCTCTGCTATGAATGCAGCACGCTGGTTATTTCTAGATCGATCGAACCAGAGACCACAGGGACGCCACATCCGTGTGTCCACATACACGGACTCTGTTTGCGGCACGAGAAGTGTAATGGAAAATTGGGCTGAAGGTGCTTCCGTTGCTAGGTGACACTGTTTCCATATATGGCATTGTCTGTTTTTTCTTTCGAAGGTCTCCTCTCCTGCTCCTCCTGCTTTTGCTGTGCCCTCCTCTCTTCTCAAACAACCTCAGGCCAGCTGAAGAATTTAACAAACTGTGCAGAAGTTGCACCATTTGAGGGTAAAGATACAGATAAGGCACAGAGTATCTTGGCCTCTTGAAAGAATTCAGACTGAGTCACTGCACTTCTGGTATCTTCTGACTTCTTGCGATAGCAGGTGTGAGATTTTTTTTATTTTTTATTTTTGCAAGTATGACATGAAAGCGACAGAATTTCCAAATGGCAAAATGGGCAACAGGTTATGGAAGTCCGTGAGGGTGGCACAGTTGAGGCTGTGGTGAAACCTGCCTCCTCCCATCAGACAGTATAAGCAGAGCAGCCTGGCCGGGCCTGCCCCCCTCTCTTTTTGTCCACTCCGTCAGTGTCCCTCCGTCTTTCAGACAGTCGCCTCGCACCGTCTCTCCTGTTTCCCCCAAGGGACATTTATACTCGTCAGACTGGTTTGCACCACGAGCCGGGCAAGGTGGATCCACGTGTGCATAAGGAATGCCCCAGGGGGACTGAGATGGGATGGTGGGGGCAGGGGGCGGGAGAGAGTCGGGAACTTAAAGGCAGATGCACACAGGGAATGAGGAATGATGCAATATTTTGGAAGTGTCTGGACGTGGTGTGATTTAACAGCCGCAGGTGGTAGGTGGTTTTTAACTGTGCAAAAATATATTTGGGCGGGGGACTGCCAGCATTGAGTAAGGAATCTTGTGTACTTTTTAAATAAAAAAAAAAACATTTTTTCAAGCTCTGACGTCTCCCTCCCCCCACCCCCATACCGCCTCTGAGATTTTCTCGTGTTGGGGTTGAGGGGGATTTAGTTTGGCCGCCATCATGGTTTTTAGGGAGGGGCAGGACGGAGGATGAGCAAAAGCCTGCCAGATGGTGAGTGTCATGGGTGGTTGGAAAGGGAGGAGAGTTTAGCAAGGAGAGAGAGGTGTGGAAGAAAGTAAAGAGCATGTTAGAGAGAGGTGGACTGGCTATGGCAAACAGTGCTGGGGGGTTTATTGTCAGGTAGATGTGCTGCTGCACGCTCGCAGTTTTTAACGTGCTGTCTGTGCTGCTAGGTTGCACTGGTGCTGTGCCTACTTGTCCATGTTTATTTGGACCACTGTTCAACTTCCAGGTCGTATGCGTGGCTGGCGTCTTACTTACAACTGTATGATGCACAAATATATAGTATGATAATGTTATTAAGGTGTATGTGCATCTGAAAGTCTGTTGGGTTGATGTCATTTAGCCTTGTTGGGGAGGGTCTTTAGGGGGTTCTGTTGAGTCAGGGGAACTGGAGAAACCTTATCTTGAGGGTGAAGAGCTACAGGAATGTTGTATCATGATGGATAGATTATTTTGAACTTTCATTTCAGCCACTCGTCAGCACTGGGTGTGCCATTTTGTTTTCCGCCTCTATGTTTTGTGCTCGGACATGGGGGTGTGATACATTAGCAACATGACAGTGACTAAGAGCCGCTACGGGCTGTGAACTCAGGCAGGCATTATTGTGATCTCCACGGGGAGAACTTTGGTCGACTGTGTCATTTCCAGCCTATCCCACTGTCGTGCAGAATGGGCCAAAATTAGCACAACATTACTACTGAGGGTTGTCATGTTATTGTTGCTAGTAGTTTACGGAGCCCTCCCTTGGCCTCTGCAGCCAGTGGCTCGTTGAAGGCCACCAGGGCAAATATGAGGTTGAGGATTTGTAAAGGATGCTCTTTCTTGTGTCAAAGAGCTGACATGATCTCCATGGGCCACTGGGAGGGTGGTCCAGAGTCACATTACTCGTGGAGTTTGATAGGTGGCTAGAAATAAGAACTACTGTACTGGTTGAGTTTGGCCTGCTCCATCAGACACAAACTAATGCACTCAGTGGTGGAATTTGTTTAGCCTATATTCTGTTTTTGACATTGAAAAATACTGGCTGCATACTGGCACCCCTATATCTTAGCCAATCTGCTAATAGGTATTGACAGATCTGTGCTTACTTGCCGTGGATAGATTTTATCTAAGGGTATGCTTGTGATTTGACCTTCTGGCCACATATTTTACATCAAGCCTTCGCACCTCTCTCTTTGCCTTCAATCTGTCGCTCTGCTCTATGCTTCTTACAACCGATATCTCCATCAGAGACAGATAAATGTCTGTACACCCAGATGGACTTATTTCCCTCCATTCTCACATTTACCCCATGACCTGTGTTGACCTTGCAAGTAGAGTTTAATTCTTGCTGCTTCTCTTGTGCCCCCTCTTACCCCCCCCCCACCTTCCGTTCCACACCCTGACCCCAGCATTGGCTCATTACACTTCGTCATCAGTTTTCCTTACTTTTTTTCTTTCTATGTTTAGTCGTGACGCATCAGTCTGCAGGTAGCTGTGTCAGTAGTATTTCTCTGATGCCAGACTCGATACCATAAGCCAAAAACACACTGACACAGCTGAAACCAACTCATCCCATATTTAAATTTTCCAAACTCTGTTAAATCAGTCCCTCACTGGACAACTTGAGTCAAAACTCGGCAGTGCTGTAAAAACTCCCGTCTACATGCGTCAGTCTCCACAAGAACAATGCGCGCTGACCTTGTCATACTCAGGAATGCTATAGATGAATGCCGGCTCGCCGTAAGGGTGTGAGTAAGGACTCTTCTCGACTTCCTTCACGAAAACAAAGTCATTTCTCCCTCCTCCTTGAACGTGACTCATTAGATATGTGTTTTTTTTTTTTCCTGCATTACTTGACTCTCCGCCTACCGGCTTGATGGCTCGGCACTGCTCTGATTATTTAGTGACGGATAAGGTGTGCAGTGGAGACGGATCAATGGGATGGTAGAGATAATCTTGTTAGTCCCAGTTTCCCAAGTTTATTGACCGGTGGGGGTTGGGCATGGACTAAAGGTGAAGGATGATGGTAATATGTAAGCCACTGGAGCTTGTGTGTGTCTGTGTCTGTGTGTTGGAGGGTGGGGAAGGGGTGTAAGCCTTACTCTGGTGCACTGTGGAGTAGGGGCAAGGTGCAGTTTTCTTTGTTCGGTCTGAGAGACAGGACTGTGGGTCCTGTACGAAGAGGGTAACAAGCTTTCTTTCCCTGTCCCCATCCAGACCAAGCCGTGGAAGAAGCTGAAGACTATGGTTCACTGCTCTCCTTTCACAGTGTCGTCCAAGAAGTGCTATCCGTGGGTGCAGCTCGCAGGACATGCAGGTATTGTCTATCTGTCTGTCTGTTGGTCTGTCTGTCTGTCACTCACGCTCTCTTTTTTTCTGGGTTCATCGTAAGTGTTTATGAGCATGTATGCGTATGCTTGTGTGCAAGTTCGCAAGCCTCGTGCTGGGTACTCCCTGCACCCAAATAGACGACTGTTGTCATTGTGTAGTCATAAGTTTGTCACGTTAACTTTTTCCTGTCCAGACCCTTGATAAATAAGCAATCCATCGATGATTTTTTTTTTTTTTTTTTTCCGTGATCCTACTTGCAGGCCCATGCGTACCTGCTTCTCCATGATTTCCCATGGGTCCTTCTGTCTACGTTTCTTGGTAATATCTATACATAATGTTCCCTCAAATACCAGGGAACTTCCAGGCTGGGGATTGTGGGAAGCTGTTGAAGAAGTACTGTGAGTGCGAGCAGCAGTGCCTGCTGAAGCTGATGGAGGACTCTCTGCGGCCCTTCGTGCCCGGGTACTATGGGGTGGTGCAGCAGGGTGAGCAGGACTACAACCTGATGGATGACCTTCTGGCTGACTTCGATTCTCCTTCTATCATGGATTGCAAGATGGGCAGCCGGTAAGGGTTTGGGGCGTGAGAGGACAATCAGGCAGTCTTCATTCCCGCACACTGGTTTGATGAAAAATGAAATGAAAAAATGAAAACGAAGATTTAAAAATTGCGGCAGTAACCAAAGAATGCTGTGGTTACTATGACTTTAAGTGTACTTTTGTTGTATATGCTGTATATATATTTTTTAATTTTGGAAAGAAAAACGATGCTGCCCACTCTAGGAGAATTTGATATTGATTTCTCGGTGACCTCAGCACTTACATAAGCGCATCAGTTTAACACTTAAAGTGTTGTGTTTTTTTTTTTTTTCTCCCACTTATCCACAGTGACTGAAAACCCACCGGTTTGGCCTTTGACTTTTTGTACCTGCTTGTACAAATAAACATGTCACCATTAAATCCATATAGTTAAGCAGATATCTGCTCAGTGAAAAACTTTGGGTTGTAGGAGCCATTCACTGGTGATAGTGCTATTGTCTGTAATGATCCGGGAGTTCCCACCTTTGTCAGCCTTTTATGCTGTTAAAATGATTAGCACCACCCAATTCCTGCTGGCAGCTCTTCCTAGGAACACACCGAGCTGCTTGTTTACTGCAAATGTTAGCGTTTACCCTTCTGATGCTAACAGCCTCACGTCTCACTGATAGCAACTTTCCAGATACAGAGGTGAACCATTCGATCGTTGGCTCGTCCATTTACGGCCAAATCGTTTAGCTTTTACATTGCATGGAGTCATTTTGATTTTCTTCTGTTAATATTAGCCCTCATCTGTACCCATTGTAGAAGCATCACAGCTATGAAGGACGCGACGTTACTGTTGTATAGTGGACTGTCAATCATAAGTTATCTATTGAATATTTATTAAAGAATGGACACATCCCACTCACTAAATTTAGTTCACCATTTTGTAATGTTCATGCTTACTTGTTTGGAAACTTAGACACAATTATGCAAGATCTTCAGTAGAAAACATCGGTGTGATAGTGTTCATTGCGTACTATCCTTGTTACTGGGCAAGTTTTTAACCACTTTCTACAGAGCCTGTTTCATTTTAAACTATTTCCCACTGTTCTGTAGCTGGGCAATTAAATTGCTTCCTTGGTCTCGTTATCTATAAGTGCCGTTATGAGGGTGAACACATTTCTTGTCATCGTGTTGGAAGCAGATTCACTCTGCTTGTGCTAAAGAGTACCCTGTGTCTTTCCCTTTCTCCACTGCCTTCAGGACGTACCTCGAAGACGAGCTGGTGAAGGCGCGGGAGCGACCACGGTTGCGCAAAGACATGTATGAGAAGATGGTGGCAGTGGACCCAGGTGCCCCCAGTCCTGAGGAGCGAGCTCAGCAGGCCGTGCTCAAGCCCCGCTACATGCAGTGGAGGGAGACCCTCAGCTCTACCGCCACGCTGGGATTCCGCATCGAGGGCATCAAGGTTCGTGTGGTTTGCACAGATTATAAGGCTGGAGGAGTATAAATTTGATTATCTAATCTGGAATATCCAGTTCATCTCTTCAGAGGTATTGTTCTTGACACACAGCATCCATGCCAAGTGCAAAGCAGTGCTTGCTAGTCTTCACCACTTCTGTGTGTGTCATCAACTAGTTGATTCTGGCTTCATATAGCTTATAGGAGTTTTCATTCCCACCCACGGCATTGTGGGCGCTCAGCCGGCAGTAGATGTAAATGTAGGGTGATGACGGGGAAAGGAAGGCGTTGAAACCTGGTCTCTTCTGTAGGATGTGCCTGGCTTTGACCGGTGTGTCCGTAGGCCAGCGTCTTGTCACGCCGTGTGCTTGCCTCCTTGGGGAGAAGTTTAACTTTCTGCTATGCCCGTTGCCCTGTATGCAGAAAGCTGACGGCACATGCAACACGAACTTCAAGAAGACCAAACATAGGGAGCAGGTGAAGCAGGCCCTGGAGGACTTCGTGCAGGGGAGAATCAAAGTCCTGGTAAGTGTTTCCCGGGTAATCCTTGAAGGGGGTATATATGGCTGCACAACATACATTTTATGTACGTTTCTTATACTCATTGCCTGGGTATTTCTCTGTGACAGAGGACTTACCTGGAGAGGCTAACAGAGCTAAGGGGAGTTCTGGAGAAATCAGAGTTCTTCCGGACCCATGAGGTGAGTGCTATCCTCTTGACCAATTCTGTGGTATTGTAGTCATTTGATGTTCTCAACAGTGCCGGTACAAGTCCCGGTAAACATAATAGATATGGACTGTAACAAAGTCAGGAAGTTGCTTATTGTTACATAATCATCTCTGGAATACTAAACCTGCCTCACCCCCGATTAGTTCTATAGTCTGATACCCCCCATATCAGTAGTGAGGTTGAGTCTCCTTTTGAGCGTAACATTGAACTGAACGATGCTGAGACAGATCTATTGAGTCTAACTCTCACTTTGTATTGATTTCATTGGCCAAGTTGGAGTGTAGAATCTGTCTGATTTGTCTCTGGACTGAGCGGTAAACACATCTTTCCTTGTGGTCGCCACAGGTGGTTGGCAGTTCCCTGCTTTTCGTACACGACAAGACGGAACGAGCACAAGTGTGGATGATTGACTTTGGAAAAACTGTGCCCCTGCCACCACCCCTCACCCTGGACCACCGCACCCCTTGGGTGGAGGGTAACCATGAAGATGGCTATTTGTGGGGCCTGGACAACCTCATTGAAATCCTGAGCTCGATGCTACCAGCTGCCTGAGAGGAGCTAACAGGGCGACATAGGCACGGAGCTGCACAGAGAGACTGGTCCCCCAGCCTGAAGAGAGGAGGATTTGGAGAATCCCAACCCAGAGACGGCAATGGCAACTATGATTCCTGTCTATGCTTGTATGTGAGAACCCGAGAAAGGGAGGGGAGACTCGAACTGAGTGCGCAGTTAGGAGAAAAACCAAGTTATAGGAACTGAGCACATACTGCCCCTCCTCCCACTCTTGGGCTCACTGGTTCCCCCTGGTGGTAAGAAGAGATGTGGCATTCCACTGCACTCTTTCAGTAAGACATTCTGAAGTTGCCTTATAGAAAAAGGAAAAAAAAAAATCCATGTGGACCATTTGAACTGTTTTGTTTTTAATCGTTTTACAGATGCTTATAACACTAGGACACTGGAAAATGCGTACAGTTTTATTTTTCCTGTTTGGTTTTAATGTACATAATTTTATTTAATTATTTCAGCCATATAGATTGTAGATTAATTGTTTTTCTATGCTGTCTGTGTGGGAGTTTTTACGAGAGTCTTTTTATTGCAAAGGACAAGAGAACCAATACAGAGCTGTTTAATGCATTGGGAAAATGAGCTGGAATCTAGACCTTTTAAGAAACTTGTCTAAGTCTTACGGACTCTTTGAACGCAGTAATGATGTGGTCAGAGTTCAAAAGTGTCTTTTTTTAAAAAACTGATGTATATGCATGCTGGGATGGTGGCTTTGTGTCACTGCCGTAAGGCTAAACCAGGCTATATGCAATATGTTATTTGTGTTTCCAGCAAAATTGTCTTTGGCTTAGCACTGGTTTCCATTTACCAGCTAGGTAGTTCACACTAAGATTTTTTTTTTTCCCATCCAGAAGGGAAGGTGTAAAAGACTTAAGTTCCACGCATCACTCTTTAGGTCACCTTGTATCAGTACAAACTTTGACACCCCAAAATGGACAAGACCATATCATTCAGATGACATACCTTGAAAAAGTATGAAACTGGTAATGAAATTTCTTTGGATAGGAGGAGTATTAATTTACAGCTGTGGTGGATGCACATTTATAATTTAATTTATTTATGAATGGCAAAATCTTCTGTTGCATGTTAACCCTAACGCTGTTTTGACATGCCTACTGAAGCAGAACTGTACAGTGCTTTGTGCTCATCTTTGGAAAAATCCAGAACCTCTGGAGCTGCAGATAGCAACTAATGTTTTTTCCTAGTTTACTCAACTGTATAAATTCTGTATAGCATGTTAGCATTCCCGGCAATTTTGAGAAGTTTTGTATTCTGAGTTCTAGTGTTCTGGGTTAGGGAGTTCCAAGGGTTTACCATTAAAAACCAAAGGAAAATGCAAGCCCTGTATAGCCCTGCTGCTTAGGAGCTAAGGATTACAGATTTGGGGTAAGTATTGATGGAGCCTGAGGTAGGTGGAGCAGCTTTTGACAGTGGCAAAAATGTCTGTCTGTGGAACTGTACTTTTAGTATGGCTGTGTTTCAGTGTATACAAAAATGTAGTTTGTGTTTGATGTATCTGACAAGATGTCTTAACTTCAAAGCCATGCTGGGTTTCAGTGCCACTCAGCCACCATGCTGTTACCAGCCTGTTTGTGACCGTGGATATAAAGTATCAGTTTACAACTGGTCTTAACTGGTTAAAGATGGAAGTTGGTCTCAGTCTATTATGAGTTGAACAGAAATATATTACTGTGACTTCGAATGATCTGAATAGTTGTAGCTTCTGGTGTGTTGTAACTGCAGTTTGCAGATGTAAAGGGATTTTATTTATCCCCCATCCCCCACCTTCGAACTTAAGCTTTTGAGATTCAGAGATGATATCTAAAGCAATATTTCAGGCTTTTTTACAGCATTAACTTGGCATTTTTATGGTGTCAGTATGACAGAATGTGACGGTTATTGATATAAATTCATAATAATATAAATTTCAGCTTAAGCGCTGCTGCTGTGCTGTTCGCACTGCAGAGTGGTTCTGGACAGGCATCTCTGGCTTAAAACCCTTTGATGGACTGGCAAAACAAATTGTTCAAAAGTCACGTTATTAACCCAAGGATTGTGGGTACCGTAGTCATTTGATTTTACCACTTTTGTAAATGATACTTTTTGTATCTGCCAACATTATGACTCCTGTCTGCTGCCACAAACCTTAACCAAATGTTACAAAGTGAAGCACCGTTATGTGTCCTATACTGAGACCTCTTTCAGAAATTTAAAACCAGGAAAGTGATCCAACATCATTCCCCCAGCAGCCTCTCATCTCTGGAACTACACTGAATTGTTTACAAATGGTGTTCTGTGTATTGAATTTTTTTTTTTTTTTTTTTACAGCACATTGTAACCATTGTGTTGTATTAATCAGACTGCACATGAGTGCACTGGGATGTGTAAAGAGGATGTGAGACTCACAACGATTCTGTGTCTGTGTTTTGCTGCATCATGTTTATAGGGACCGCAGATCTGTATGCCAACCATTGATCCACCGGACCGTGTTGTGGGTCAGAACAGAGTCCCCTGTGTGTGTGAGAGACGATGTCTGAATGCCAATAAACTGGAACTGTGAGCCTTAGAGTCTGAATGATGTTTCCTTTCTGTGACCATAATGGAGACGTACAGTAGCTTTACAAATAACCGGTCCATAACTATTTGAATACAAAGTCATACAGCTAATTCCACATCATGAGCAAGAAGTGGATCCAAACTTATTTGTTCCAGCCTTGAGAAATTACAGTATTATTGAATTTGATTATACCATTTTGTAAATCTGCCATAATTCAGACTTTCAAAGGTCAAATAGCACATTAATTACAGCAATGCCCTGAACGCAGTTATTCCACAGAAGATACTTTAAGGAGATTTAGAAAACAAGTGAGTCATATCTGGTGAGAAGTTTGCCAAAGTAGATTTACAACATTTTGTTCAAGTGTATGAGAAAACCGATTTTCTCGTCACGATGGTGAGTCTGAGCCAACTAATTGTCACAGGACAAGTCAAATAAGTACTGGTATTTAGCTATGTTCTTAAGTATCAAAGGCTCACTGTTACCTAATACGCTACCTGCCTTATTTACCAGAGCTGTGACCATGGTTACTGGGAATACAATGCATGGGAGTCCCATTTACTAAGGCTGATGTTTCAACGGTCTGGTACCCTGTCGGTCGTAACTCGGGAGGGAATTTTGGACAATCAAGTGGGGGAGACTGATCACTGTAAGATGGCAAACAATTTTAAATCATTTAATTCACCGACAACAGGAGACACAGCTGTAGTACTCTTACACAGCAAGGAAAGTGACTTGACAGATAAAATACAAACATATGTGCGAGACCAAATGTCACTTTTCTAGGTCAAGGCAGGAAGTACCTTGAGAAGCGATTATAAAATTCCACTGTTCTCTTCATTAAATGGTGCATCAGGCTTGATCACCGCAGACACCCAATGAGCTTAGAACTCCGCCCTGCTAGTCCACATTGGCCTTTCATGTCTCAGTTCTATAGTCAATGGCCTACTTCAGTCCCTCACTTTTCTTCATCCAGACAGATGCTAAGGAGTTTTTGCAGCCTGACAGCACACTGCTGTATATGCTTATGTAGAGGTCAGCTGTATGTCAGTCTGTTGGCCTGTTGGTGTGAAGCAAGACTACTTGACCTGCCAGGCCTTCCCCCACCCCACCCTGCGGTACAATGTACACGGACCCATCCGCTGCTCTCTGGGGGTCCATCTCCTTCAGCTGTGCATTGCTCCGGATCAGCAATTCCAGGCCCCATAACTGGTAGCGCAAGCTCTTTCCCTGCTTGGCAAAAATAAAAGCATCCTGCACCCCTGCGGTGGGGCAGCTACAGCCGTCACGGGGCAGCCAGAGCCAGGGCACGGTGGCATCTGCGTGGAAATCCTCGGTGCTTAGGCTGCCATCTGTTAGGCCCAGTAAGACGCCTGGAAAATCAGTTAGGAGGGAGACTTCATGCACGAACTGAGTGAATATGTACAGCATGATATCCTTAAAATATCTTTAAATCGCTATCATGTAATTTACTTAAACATTTTGAAATATTTATTTCTATAGTATCACAATATTCTGTTTACTCAGAATATTTTATTTGTATAGTGTGTACTCTTTAAATTTTTACACTACATTTAGCCTGCTTGTTTGCACTGTGTTCACTGTCTTTGCACCTTGTCTGTATGACAATTTATGTATGTTCATCTGTGCACTGTGTTCTTGCTGCTGTATGCCCCAGAATACCCCTCTGGAATCAGTAAAGTGCATCTTAATCTTAAAGTAAACACATAAAGTGACTTTAACACTCACCTGAGGCAACAGCCCAGTGGGCTCTATGGCCACCGCGCTGGCAAGGTTCATGGTTGAAGTCTTCATCATAGCTGTGACAATTTAGTCAAGAGCTTATCCAGGAGTTATAGCACCAAGCAATAGTGAGGAATGCCCCCCCCCATTAGATTTCTGTCTCCAGTGCTATGTTTGAACCGTTCACAAAACAACATACTAGCCAGCAGCCTTATGACAAAACCACAAGACAGTCCAGCACATTTAGAGAACAAGAGAGTGAATTTTATCTCTCACATCCACAGCACAATGACCACCAAAACACGACAACGATGTACTAAGAAGTTTCATGCAAGTGCTAAACACTATCCGTGATAAAAAAAAACGGATGATGGATCGTCTTCTGTGTTTTGACAGAAGGAGTCGTGTTCCATTTGATGTTCTAATTTAACAAAATCAGACACGAACTTCTCATGAGCATAGCAGCACTAGCCAAGAAAATCTGCCAAATATCAGATAAAAGAGGCCACTGCAGTAAAATGGTTGGATAACAGTGCAGACCTAATGTTCAGTACAAAATAACTGCATGCATGGCACATATTGCTGCTAGTAAAACTATACTTTCTCCCCCACTGCCCTCATCATCAGGATTAAGCCCTTTTGCAGTGTGCAAAATAGACTGTCAAACTTGCAATACATTTTTAGAAGTAGAATTGTATAGCTATTGAGTCATTAAAAACGTGTTCTTAAATTAAAATGCCAGCTATCAGTATTATATTGCTATAGGCTATTTTAGCCACAATTTTTGCAGGATTCTGTCCTGTGTTCTTCAATTAAAATTATACAATTTAAAGTTTACCTTCCAGTCACACATGGCTTTCTTGACAGAAAATTATAAGCTAACATTTATGAATACTTCAGTATTATACTGAAGACTCAGTAGCCAATGTATCAGGTACATCTGCACAGTTCCAGCTACAACACCCAGTTGTCTCCAGAACCACTTTAAGGGTAAATGAGTTATACATACTGAGAAGTCTTTCTGTGTATCACTCAACAGGCCAAGCCCCTGTTCTGGTGATCGGAAGGACACTGGTTCGAGCCCGGCTTCGGCAGAATAGTCACATGTCCGTGAGCCCTTGGGTAAGACCCTTAACCCCCAGCTCCATGGGCACTGCTGCAGGTGGCTGCCCTTTGTGCCAAGCTTACTCTCACCTACATACAGTACGTGTCTGTGTGTCAAGGAGAGCAAGATGGGGTAAGCAAAAAGAGAATTTCTCCACGAGGATCAATAAAGTGTTAGAATAATAATAATAATAATAATACACCAAGTTGTTATTTTTGTCCTTATGTTGCCCTTCCTGTTTTCTTTAGTGGGTCTGGCCTTTCATTCTCCCCCTATCTCTCTCATTAAAAAGGCGCTTTCAGACACAGAACTGTCCTGGCTGGTATGGTTACTTTTTGTGTGTATTGCACATTTCTCTGTAAACCCTAGAAAATGTAGTGTGTGAAAATCCCACTTGAATGGCCATTTCTGAGATGCTGGAACCACCACGTCCGGCACCGACAATCACACCACAGTCAAAATCCCTTACATCAGGCACCTTTAACCGTTCCGCCTAGCTGCAGAATAAGAGAATCTCTTCCTTATCTGTGTGTCTTATATGTATTTGGCTGCAGCCACATGATTCACTTGTTGGAAGGGCAGGCTGTTAACAATTAACAAAGAGCAACAAATGTAATAAACTGGCCACTGAGTATATATAAAAGTTGTAAAGGGTATGACACATGCCAAAGGATACGGAACAAGGATGGGCAGTCCGTCAGCAAGGTGCTTCAAGATGTGGCAAAAGTTGGCTCCACCCATACCTCCCGTCAGTCGCTCGGTCCAGCACCCAATCACCTCCTCGGCCAATAAGGCCATGTCATGGGCTGGTTAACACACATGCACACGTAAATGGTCAAAATATGCATGGTCGGGATAAGGCTATGCATTCAGCTATTCCCATACGGGCACCCCCAAAGCAGCCAATTACCGGAAAAGATCTCTCCTTGTGCAGTGTAGCCCCGGTCCATTGCAGTTTTCACTATGTTCTTCATAGACAAGTCTGCAGAAGGCTGAAGGAGCTGAGCTGCCATCCACAAGGCGACCAAGCCACATCTAAAGGACTCAGCATAATAAATTCACTCAAAAGGGTGACGCTAACTTTTTTATACTGAAGATGCAAGAATTTTTATACTGGCTGATTATGGTACTATATGGCATTATGACATCTATATTTGAAATCACACAGTAAATATAAAAGCCATAAACATGTACTTGTGGAGCACTCACTGTGGTCCATCCTGGATAAGAGAAGGTACATATTTGTTGAAGAGCGCCCACTGCAGGTCCTTTCTGAAACTGCACCACATGTACTCTATATTTATCAGCCTTACACAAGCAGGAGTTTCACAGAATTTGTGCTTTGGCCGAATATCCAGATGAGAAACTCTCACCTACTCTCCCTTTTTGTGAGCAACAGTCGGGGTTCCTCATGATCTCCTTCTACAGGTGCACTTCCTTCCGAAATGGCCTGATACAGCTTCTTTTTCCTGGAACCTGCAGGTACATCTGGCTGTGGAGGTGGGGGTGGGGGTGGAGCTGGAGGTGGATGTGGCTGCACACTTGTCATTCCTGCTGTCTTCCAGCCCTGTCATAGTCATACGCATATAATAAGCATGTAGTGGAAAATAATTAAAGAAAGTTAAAAGTTATCAACATGATCTCAATAATCCTCCAAGCTTAGTAACACTAAAAGGCAGAGAAAGTATCTGTTTACAGAGAACAAACCATTAAAACCACTGGGTGTTTCCATAATGATCCGAGGTATATTAAACAACTGTGGTGTACCGGATGCAGCTCTGCCGCAGAACTGCAGATGTGACAGACTCTTAAACGGTATCAAACCTCAGCCATGAAACAAGATATTATAAAAAATTATGAACAAATGACAACGTGCAACTTAAAAGAAATACGACATGTTCGTATATTTTTCCATTCAGTCCAAAAATAATTTCAGTGCAAACCAACGAGAGATCACGTGTAATGTAGTTTATATAAAACAGCAGTTTTTACTTCTCCTTACAACCACGCATGATTTTCTAGTTATAGAACTGTCGCATAGTGAAGTATTCGACGTAAAAAAGGCATTTGTGCAAGCTAATCACGCAAGCAATTTTACATATGTACCTAGCCAAAAACCGAGAAAAACCCATCAAATACGACGACAGTATCACATAATTATACTGTAAATAGAGTTAGTGGACTGTATAACATTTTCACATACCAGGAACGCAGCTTCTCAACAAGGACAAACTAGGGGGAGCCGTAAGCTTATATGCCTTATATGGTTAAAAATGCATGTAATAAGGACGTACACTATCGAAATAAAAATAAAGCACTTACCCACGCATTTTGCATTTTTAGGCTGTAAAAGTCTTAGTATGTTATTTTATTTTTCAAAAGTTCATTCTTTCTAATGGCTAAACTAGGTAGCAATCGACCAGTGTGGGTTAGATGTCATATATGGTTCGCCAGAATAACACTTTTTTAATCTGATTCGTTTTACATACAAGTAATGATGTCATTTACCATTCTTTTCCATTAACTACTGTTTTACAATCGGAAATCTGTTTCCATTCCACAGGCTGAACGTGTGCCTACTAAAGATGTTACTGTCCGATTGTTTTATAAATGTGCATTCTTACGATTCTTCAGTTCAAAGTGACGACAAAGAAACTGTTTATCCTACAGACTGATTTTGACTCATCTTTGCGTTATCCCGACTTTTACAACGATTTTGTGTGTAAGTAAAGCGACCCTCAATGGGAAAATTACAGCAGAGCCAAAACGGTACCGGTATGAAAGTCAATATAGTCCAATAATTTTATTCTTTTTATGCGAGTTACCGGACTTTATCCAATTAAAACGTGTCTTCTTACTTAGGGGCGGTAGTATCTTAATTCCTCCAATCATTACAAAAATCTCGCCCTGGATTTAATGATTGACGGAGATTTCAGCCAATTATATACCCTCTTTTTAGCGCTTGTATTTCTTAACCCCTACGTACAACGATTAGGCCGAGTTTCTTTTTTTACGGTGTCTGAAATAGCTTCGATTGGAAGGTAAGGCTTTGGTATTTTTTCTTTTTAATTTAGTAGAAAGATTTAACAGTTTGGTTCAATTTTGTTAAATAACGCCTTTGTGTGCGGCTTGGAAAAATATTTGTATTTAGCTCGGTTACAAGGTTAGGTTTTTAAAACAGTTGTCTTTTGTTAATGCTAACTATTAGCTACCAGCCACGTTTTATCCGTTTATAAGGGGATTGTTAGTGGGAAAATGGATATCAGTGATATGCGTCGATAAAGTCTATGTAATGTGTTCCATTCCGGTTTTGCATAACTATGTTTGGTTTTATTTCAGTGGATTTATCCAAGTAGATGGCTTTGCAATACAGCTAGATTTCCCATCAAATGTAGCTCTTAGCCACTCTGATGTAAAATAGATGTGTATTTTTTTTCTGTAGTTCTGTAATATAGTTTAATTGAAAGCGAGCAGTTTAATTTGGATAATTCTATGATTTTTATATATATTTTTTTGCCTATCAACTCTGTATGTCTGTATTACTACCAAAAAATAACTCGTATTATAGTTTGTCTACTTACAGCCCACTGAGTTTCAAATGCATCTGGCGAACAAACACCTTTTGTATTGGTTTTTGATTTCTTAAGACCATGGCTGGTCAGGAGATCAGACTCAACCACACCATCTACATTAACAACCTGAACGAAAAGATCAAGAAGGATGGTAGGTCTTTCCTCTGCTCATTGCTCTTTGTAGTCTTGCTCTTCCGTAATGCATCTGTGTATAAGGCTGTTTTCTCACTTTGAGGTAGCTTTTTAGTCTTAACTATTTAGTAACATTCGTGTGTGTTTAACCTTTTGTCTTCGTTACCTCTCGCCAGAGCTGAAGAAGTCTCTGTACGCCATCTTCTCCCAGTTTGGGCAGATCTTGGACATTCTGGTGTCTCCCTCCCTCAAGATGAGAGGACAGGCCTTTGTGATCTTCAAGGAGGTCAACAGTGCATCCAATGCCCTCCGTTCTATGCAGGGTTTTCCTTTTTATGACAAACCCATGGTATGCTTGACGTTCATTTTCTGCTGCTTTAATCCTGAAGTCTGTTTGAAAGTTGAAACTTGAAGAACTGATGTGGAGACTGATGCTGTGTTACATTAACCTTAAAAGTCAGAGCTGGGAATGACATAACACGCAAGTTAACTGCATTCCAACACAAGTCAGAAAGCAATGTAGCAATACCTATTCCAACCACGTTAGCCATTGTCAGCAATACCAGTTGATAACGTGTAACGCAGATATTGCTTGGACAGCACTGTGTGTATGAATGATTTTAATGAGCAATAAATAAGACGTAAGTGCTGATAAACAGTATATAACTACAGCTTTCACTTCTGTTGATGAAGAGCGCAGTCATCTTGAATTATGAGGTCAGGGTTATGGATGTTCCTCCGGCTTTCCGGCTCGGAACTCCGACTTCAGGGGGCCCTGCCTAGGCCCGCGGAAATTCCAACCTCCAAGTTCAAATGGAACGCTGCATGATGGAATTTCTTGTATATATTTCTGATTTTTGAACATTCAGAACTTGATTTATTTCCAAACAGAATTATTGGTCCACATTTTGACAGCATGCATGTAACACAACTTTTATAATTGGAAGCTATATTGTTTTGATAAACACAATCTGGGTCGCCTAGTAGCAAATGCTAATTATCAGTATACCGCTGTTTCATCAGGAGCGTTTGATCCTGTTTTACCGTTTCCACAGTTCATAGCCATCCGTAGCTTCCGTTGATCTCCTTACTTATGCATTGCAGAGGATCCAGTATGCCAAAACCGATTCGGACATAATTGCAAAGATGAAGGGCACGTATGTAGAGCGTGACCGTAAGAAGGAGAAGCGAAAGGGGAAAGGTCCCGATGTTGCGGGGGCAAAAAAGGGAGCAGGAGCTGCTGCGGCTATGGGCCCTGGGGTGCCTGCAGCCATGCCTGTGAGTGTCGACTTCCTTTTTCCTTATCTTGGCATGTCTAGGGCTGTCACTGTCAAATATCTATAATCACGTAATCTACCAATTCATCTGACGATTTAAGTAAATGTTTTATGTATAAATATATACCTTGCGATTTGCACAAGGCAGAAACTAACCACACGTTGCAGGGTGCACACTCAGACACACGTCATTCTAGTCACTTCAGTTCACTTAAGTTTAATATTTTTACACAGTATATGGATCTGCCGAAAAGGCACACAGGATGAACGTGCAAACTCGACACACGCAACATGTCTGTGTGTGGCAACTGCGCTACCCAGTGCACCACGGTACCGCTAGGCTTTTGTGATGTTAATCTCAACATGGCATTTCATGCTTATTGGACAAGGACATTGCAATGTTTTGCTTAAACATTTCTGCTTAGTCATAGGAAACCAAACTGGGCGAGCTTTTGCAATGGTGGATCCTTTTCAGAATTATCTAGTGCAAGTTTAAATCAGTCTGAAGTTTACCAACATTGTTTTTGCATAAGCATTGCATGCAATCTCTGAGACAACATATCATTTTCGTCATTGATGTTGGACTGATTCATAGACTGTGTGGCACATCTGTGAGAAATTAAACAAAAAATGAGCGAAGAGGAGAAAAGCAAAGAACTGGTCAGGAAAAGACATTCGTGTTCCGCTGTATGTAATTATTTTGTGCTCCATAATGACATTAGGCAAAAGCAAGTAATTTTTTGATACTGCTTTGTATCTATTGGCAAAACTCACGGCAGCACCAATAACTTATTTGACAGACTTTGATAAGTTCTACATTTGGCTCTAAAGTTAATTTTCAGCACCTAAATATCGCGGTTTGATTTTTGTAGTATCCATGAGCCCTAATCAAAACCCACAATACGTTAACAAAAAATAATACGGTATATAATCAATTAGTTATGTAAAATGATGCATTTAAGCAACAAGACTAACCTTAGTTTTCGCAGCGATTTTGAGATACACGAATCATAAGAAAAATGTCGAAGTTAAGAGAAAGACCGGCTGAGCTTTTCTGAGAAGCTAAATGGCACATGTGTGACTAACCTCGCATTATTGGGTGAGTCTGTCAAACCTGAATGTCGTCTTTTAATATGTATTCGCACTGCAGCTGTGCTGTGGTAGTATTAAAGTGACGGATTGGTGCATTCTCATTCACTTTTAATGAGAAATGCTTCCACACAAATGCTTTCGCTCTTTATCTGGACCCTCATCCTGCATGTGCATATTGCCGAGTAATCAAGAAGGGAAATTTTAATTGATGCCTTTTTATAATCGAGTAATTGAGTTTAATCGATTTAATCCTGACAGCTCTATGCATAGTACTGTACTCTGGGAATATCGGTATGGTAAAATCCACCACTTGAGCCAAAGGCTTCGTTTGAAAAGCTGCCCCTTTATGCTTTCAAATACTAAATGACACATACACTGTCTAATTTTTTAGATAGGGGTGATAATAGCAACACTTGATACACATCACACAGGCACACCAGGGTCAAAACAATAGCAAAATAACAATGAGAACATTGCAAGAATAGTGGCAGATTAATATCGCTTGTTGCACATACCATATTCAAAAGGTTTCCAATGGTCGTACCAAAAATATTACATGCAAAAGTAGTTTATTTTATCAAGTATGCTGGCTTTTACTTGTTTTCAGTGCCATTTGAGTGTGTGCTTTATTAGCTCAGGTCACACAGTGTGCGCTGTACTGGCTCAGCTTATATAAGTGTGACTTCAACTGTTCCTTTGGCTTAGTGGCTGAAAATAAACCAGTGAAATGCATGTCACTGGAGTGTATGCGCCACCTAGTGGTAGAGTTTAAAAACCAGTAGAGCACGCGCTATTGGAATACCCTCTATTCTGTATCCATCCTTTTGCCCCTTAAGTTGTTTTAATTTCAGCTGCCTTTAGTAGTTTTTGAGTTTAATTTTCACGTTTTGTTGTTGGCTCCTTTGTTTTTTTTCAGGGCATGCCTCCTATGAGCCAGGCTCCACGGATGATGCCCATGCCTGGGCAGCCACCCTACATGCCCCCACCTGGCATGATGCCACCCCCAGGCATGGGTCCAGGACAGATGCCCCCAGGAGCCATGCCCCCTGGTCAGATGATGCCAGGGCAGATGCCTGGACAGATGCCCCATGCTCAGCAGGTTAGCATAATATAGGCCTGTTTAATAGGGGGAGATTATATCTTGTTTGGAATGATCTAACGCATGTCTTTTTTTTTTTCCCCCACAGGTTTCAGAAAACCCACCCAACCACATCCTGTTCCTTACCAATCTTCCCGAGGAAACCAACGAGCTCATGCTGTCTATGCTCTTCAACCAGTCAGTATTTTCCCTGCTGTTAATGTTTGTCCATCACTGTTCTTGGGTCTATGTTGGTATAAGTGTCTCTGCCCCATATGACTGCACTTCTGTGTTACTTATCATGGTAGATATTATCATGCATCATGAAGTGAGATTTGTTGGTTAGCTAGATAACTTGTCAGATTTAAGGTACCCCACTTTAAATGCACTTTGTTCCCTTACATTTAGCCCAGATGACCTTAAATCTTGATGGTTATCTTGCTAACCCAAAAATCCAGCTTTGTGATACAGGCCTCTGGCTTATTTGTTGTGGTATATTTCTTAAGTGTGGCCATAAATTTGCTTAGCTTCTCCTTGTCTTAGTGGTCCTATTATAATTTGTGCCCTGAAGCTGAGCATTTAAAGTGTGTGCAAGTCTTGCTTCTTCCAGTGCCACTGATCTATAAGCAGAGATGATAATTCATCAAAATGGAAACATTTACTGCCTCCATGCACATCTGTCACCTCCCCTCTTAGATGGAGGTGCATTGTGTTATGAAAGATGCTAATGGCTCACTCTCATTTATAGGTTCCCTGGGTTCAAGGAGGTGCGACTTGTCCCTGGGCGCCACGACATCGCCTTCGTGGAGTTTGAGAACGAGGTGCAGGCGGGTGCTGCCAGGGAAGCCCTGCAGGGCTTTAAGATCACTCAGAACAACGCCATGAAGATCTCCTTTGCCAAGAAATAAGCGGATTGGCGAAGCTCACAGGTCGACATCTCATAACCATCCCGCTCCTTAGTGGCACGCCATGCGGCATTCTGATACTCGAAAGTCCACATTCTGTCCCCATCACGCATGCCCTCTCCAGGGTTGTATGTTGCTTCCATGGTAACGTAGCTATCCCAAACAAAGGAGAAAAACAAACTGGCTCTTTGTATGAAGCTGCCTGTAGCATGAGAAAAGGTAAGGTGACTTTTTACCTTATCTCTTCTGTCTTACATTCCCCTCAACACTCAAATACGGGTGTTTTTTTTGGTAATGCAGTACTGAAGGGGCACAGGTAACTCCGGCGAACCCCTCTCACCAGAGCTACCCGTGCCGATCAGGGTATAACCTCGTATTCCCGAGACCACCGTATATTCTTCGCCTTCAGAGTGCCG
>JAAGVU020000036.1:10238316-10250613 GCA_011763525.2 Mormyrus iriodes | reverse complement strand
TGAAAAAGGTAAGGTGTCTTTTTTCCTTTTATTTTTTTGCCTTACATCCCCCTAACACCAAAATATGGGGTTTTTTTTTGGTGAGCAGGTTGTTAAGGGGGAAAGGGATTCCCCCCCCCCCCCCCCCCATATGTTTCATTCATATTGTTTTAAACCCCCTTCCCCCCACCCTTTAGGTTTTCACCTTCTTTTGAGAGTTTTTATTTTTATGCCAAAAGCATTGCACCCAGGGTTTGGGCACCCAAACATTGCACCTGGAGCTTAACTATTTCAATTAAAGGTGTTTTATAATGGTTGTACTTCTTGACTTATTTTTTTTTTTGTTACACACGCTAACATTCATCCCATTCAGGGTCCCAGGGAAGCCTGGAGCCTATCCCTGGTGGCACAATAGATGTTGGTCAAATGTTGGATACATAAAACACATCGGTCCGTGGGATGAAACTGAAGAACCCAGGCGAAATCTGCACAAGATGAGGATATCATGCCAACACAGATCGGGCGTTACATACTAAAATGTCTAAGTAATACAGTTTGGGGAATTTAGGATGACCTTTGCCAAAGATGTTCTGATTGCCAAGTATGAGTTAATGGTAAAGGTTTTTTTTTTCCCCTTTGTGGTGGGTGGGTTGGTTAGGATTCCTTGGTGTGACTCAAATTTAATGCTGATTCTGTGGGCAAATGTTGATTGAATTATAAGTTTTGGTTGCATTCCAATATTTGGATGTATATGAAACCACAGTTCTGCAGCATTGTTTTTGTATAGCTCTGTGCTGTTATAAATGGATGCAAAAGACCAGAATTGAAGGCCTTTCCTAAATGGGAACCTGCCTGTTTTCCCTTTTTGTGTAATCTAAGAAGAGGACTGAGATATGGAGATGCATGAGGGCAATTCGGTGAGCTCCCTCCTGATCAATTCAAATTAACTAACACATACTCTGTACATCCCAGGGCTTATCACCCCATTTGCTTCATGGTATTGCCTTTGAGGCCCTGTGTCTTGCTGTAAGTCATTGTTTGGTATATTGTGGACCTATTGTCTACTATGGAATATTATCACTATTACAGCAGACTGACTACAGAGAGAATGATCTCTGAGCGTGTTAATAACTTATTGTGGCCTTGCCTGTTCACGTTCTCAGCTTTTTCCTTTTGGGAAGTTTTGTAAATTTCTTTTCCCGGTTCCTACAAGCATGCATTTTCCTGGATACCTCACCTAGATGATTTAATCAGTTTTTAGTTGTACCATCGAATCATTTGGAAGTAGTATGTGTACTGCATCATCAGGGTTTGAACTCGTTTGTCCTTGAGTTACTCCTTGATCATTCATGTGCTCTTATGCAATCCTGTGTTCTTTTTGTGCATCTCTGCAAGCAATAATTGGTTCTGTCTTATCATATTCTGTGAGTTCCAGTAGGTCATCTTGAATGTGAAGCCGCAGGTTGCTGGTTGTAGGGAGCAATGGTGCTTTTCCACTGGCAAACGGGGACCAGTATGTACATGACCCATACTGCGAAGAGACGCTAGTTACAGTGCAGTTCCAGCTAGCTTTGAATTTTTAATTTCTTTATTTTCTCTCTCACACTGCAGTAAGGGCGTTGGTAAAGGCGTTGTCAGGAATTCGGAGACTGACGGTGACGTAAAACTGAAGTGAGGCTTGTTTACTGTTCAGTGTACAACATTATTTACCATGTACTCATTTCTGCTGCCACGTCTGTGAGTCGCTCTGTTATGTTACCATCAAATGGTAGAGGAGTTAGCATTAGCTTGTGTAAATTTACAAATCAATTCTGTTCAACTGTTCTATAGTACCTTTTCAAGTAGGAGTTTGAAAATTTTCAGGTTCTGTGTTATCGGGAATGCATCAGTGCTACCTGATGTCTGATACTACTAATGTTGAATAATTACATTACTTTTTCTCATGTCTATTTCGATCATTCAGGTGGTGGTGACGCAAGCAGCTCGGTTTAGGCATGTTTTCGACCCCGCTAGTAGCGGGGCCATGTCAGCATGGGTACTTGTCGGGTATGGCTAGTATAATTTACAATGCAAAACCATCGCGGTTTGGCTTGGGTACACTTCTTGGTACCAAAAGCACCATAAGTCTATTTCTGACACTTGGGTATTTACCTCAGAGAGAACAAGATGTGGCTTAGCTGGGCACCCCCCCCCACTAGCCCATGAAAACACTGTGGGCTTGGTTAGGCTGACCGAGCTGGACATAACACAAAAGATGTGACTCTTTGAAGTGCTATAGATTTTAGTAGGTATTTGTATGGAAGAGGTTGATTTTTTTCCTTAGACCTAACAAGGGAATATCCTTGTCCGATCTGTTTTGTGAACCATTTGAAAAAGGGCAGCAACTCAGTGTGAAGTCTCATTTTCTAAGAAAAACACTTCAGTTTAGCTCTCATTACTTTCATTTTTTTCCAATTGTGACTGATGCTGCCCCTTTTAGTGATTTTTGTTTACTCATGATCGGGGCTAAACTGGGATCGAATATTGGCCCTAGACTTCGAGTCCCCAATGGGATATTTTCCCCAGGTCTGGTATATTGAGCATGCAGTCTACCCCAGCTGGTGATAATGGTGCAAATAGAACAGTGCGAATGGGCTTGGTTAGCTAGTCTTTCCTTTAAATATAGAATCTTGTATATAACTATACTCTCACAGTATTGTCTTTCATTATTAATATTACCAGAAAATATTTTAATAGTACAGATGGAGACTGTCCATTTTTACTCACCTCTAAATGTTGCATCATGAGTTATTAACATTAAATTTTAATATGACAAGCCAACATATTAACAATTCTTTCCATTATAGCCATTTGCGATATGATTCCCTCTAGTGGTTGATACTGGTCATCAGTCATACAACCATCCATTCATCATCTATCTGCTTATCCTAAGTAAGATCAGAGAAGTAAAATGAAACTGATAGTGTCAAGTTCAGTAGGTGTTATATGACAATTTTGAACTTTGACAACTTTAATAAAATTTTGTTTCTCACATTAGCCAAAAATAACACTGACATTAGAGAGAAAATATTATTGCATTTTAATTAATGGTACAATGCATAGTAACTCCATGACCTTGCTCAGAAAAGGACATTAAGAGAACAATGGGGCTGCAGAAATGTTACAGCTATCCCGAGTTTCCTAATATGAATTATATGCATTTTTGTTCACCTTGACGTCAATAAGTATGACGTCAGAATACCAGCATGATTAGGTGATTTTTTTTCTTAAAAAGAGGAAAACAGTTCTGACAATTTGAAAAGCATAAGTATTAATATTTGCTATTCTGAATTCGGTTTTGTCAGTGAAAGGTTTTGATGAAATGTTGCTTTTCCATCACTGCAAATGAAACCAGGGCTGTCCCAGTATGACTTACTGAAAAAATGCTAAAAGAATGTTTTAAGTCGAATAGTACATTAACTTAAACACAAATTTTAAAAAAACTATATTCTATGCATGCATTGAAATGGAAAATTCTACAGAAAGTGCCAGTAGCTGAATTAAATCTGCATATTCAGAAGTACATCACAACCCTTAGGTTATGCTTCAGGCATACGTCACCAACTCGCGTACCTTCTAATCAGGGTGACGGTAACCACCAGATGGCGCCTTTACAGTGATACTGCAATAGTGCTGAACATTTAACAGCAGCTTTTTTGCTGAACGCAAAGTACTTCTGCATAACTGGAACAACACAAAAAAAAAACCTGGGGTAAAAAGTATCATTGATAAAATATAGCAATCTTTCGGCTTTTGTACAGTTATCATGTACTTGAATAGCCAATATTTGTAAGGTGCAGGGATAGGATGGGCGAATGGGATCACGATACATGGGGATGGAAGGATGGGGAACAGAATCAGGAACGAACACGAAGGTGGCCACTTCAGCAGCGGAACACGGGAAGCACACAGGAAACTGCATGCAAGGTCAGGGCGTGTAGCCTGTGTCTAAGATAAGACTTTATTAATCGTTATGAGACTCAGATTAATCGAATGAACGTGATTGTCATTCACTGTGGCCGAAAATGTAAGCATGCCACCCACCTCACATCCCGCAATTCGTTATATCTATTTACACTGTTGTTTAACTGACACTTTTGTTCACTGTGACTTACAAAATGGCTCGTTTATGCAACTGGATATTTTGCTACAAAAATGAAGGTTCAGTACTATAGTATAACCCCCCCAGGCCCCTGGCCGAGCAGCGTGGAGCTGTTTTCCTTGACCATTCTGGAGCCCACTAATTGCCTTACAAATTCACAGTCCTGAATGGATGGAATTGTCCTTCTTGATATTATACAGCTTGACTTTGTAACCTTCTATTTATACGCATCCGGGTTTTTTTTATTTTGTAACAAATACAAGACCCACGTTCAGTTCAGTAACTATTCAGGCAATCTCATTTTCCTCGGTGCCAGTTTAGAATCATGGGCAGTGTACTCGATAGACTGGAAATCAGGCCATCGCAACCATACGGGCACCCAATCCACAGGAACACATGAATAGGTGAACTCTTTATAAACCCTTCCTATATATAAAACACGTCTTTATAGTGTTGCGTGCATTTATTACCGAGAAGAAAGCACTTACATGAGAACAACAAAAGTGTGTCTTCAATAATTTTCTCTGGTTCTCAAGTTAAAAAGGAAACTGTTCGTGTAAATGTGCATTCCTTTTCCCTTTTTCCCAAGCCTTCCCGCACTCTTACTTTGCCTTGAGAAAACACTGACCTTAGTCACCGGGGCGCCTGAAAAGTGTGTGTGTGCGCACGACACTACTGTGTGTATCAGTGTCCCGAGTTCTTGGCGACACGCCTGCCGACTCCCCTTCCACCAACACTGCGGCCTTTCAGCGAAGGAATAAAGGAAACTTATCAGCCGACTGTGCGTGGGACACCTCCGCGGCGTCCCGTATACGGGGGACGGGAACATCCACCGGATTCCAGCGGGAACGTCTCTCAACGTCCGTGCGTTTTGCTGCGGCTACAGTCATTATCACAGTATATCTATCCACTGTTCGCCCATAAGCGCAAACAGACGCAACGCTACAAGTGATAGAGCAACAGAGGAACTATCTAGCACGTCTTACAGTTGGTCTTCAAAAAAAATCTTTTTGTCAAAGACCATCGAAATCATTCAGCCCATTTATATAACTAGATTTCCCAATATTTTTAAATTAAGGCTAACAACACAGCTCAAGTGAAAAACAGCGGAGCCCGTGATTGGTCTTGGACAAGCAGCCTTCGTGAAGGAAGACTGTGTCCATAATGTATTCGTTGCCAAAATATTTGTCAATACAGTTCCTGTGCTTCAAAGGTGTCTACAACATCACAACACGATTCATATTGCCCCGTTATTTTAATCTTAAATCCTTTATAGATTATACTGTATAAGTAAGACTAATAACAAAAACAACAATAATCAATAATAATAACCAACAGTCGGCCCGCACACTACATTGTGATTTAGGTCTTCTTCCCAGGGACATTATTGTTCCTTGTAACTGTCTTCGAGCGAACCTCTTTAGTCACTGGTATGCAAAACCGGCCAAATTAACAATCTTCAATAAACGTTAACTCCGTTAACTACCCTAATTACAATTCCAGCTAAAATGACATACCGTTAACTGCTATGAACTAGGTTTAGGCTTACCACTGCTTGTAAGAATAGGTCGCTGAAACTGCTTGTGGTACAGTATTATCTATCATCCAAGTCAGCACACAAGCGCAAATATGATAAGCAAAATATCTTCCCCATATTTATTTAATACCCCAGTAATCCCATTACTAATTTCCTTAATTGAGTTTGCTTCACTAACGTGCCTAGTAGCATTTAATTTCTCCAAAAGGTGGCGTCATCTTTCACAAACGCCCGCCGTTGATTTGATTTAGGAATCTATTGAACCTCATCGGACATTAAATCTCAGCGGTAGCCTGCAGGGTATTAGATCTATCTCCGGTAAGCAACCATGCAATATTTACAGTCCGGCTCTCTAAGCTTTTGTTTAACGCCGGGGTGGATTGAAATTCAGCGCATGTTGCCTTGCCAGTGCCGCTATATGCTAATCAACGACGTGCAGTTGAAGAGCTCACTGTTCTGCCCCAGGGTCACTGCGCCGCAAAGATCGCTAGGAAAGAGCGGTTGCCAGGGATGTAAGCGTCAGCAACAAGTCTATCCCAGGACTGTGAGAGAGTGAGAGGGGTTCTCATAAAATTGGGTCATTATGCTCCATGCATAAAGCGAATTCATTGTGCGTATCTAAGCTTGGGTCATATGGGAACAGGCAGGAACTATCTTGCCTGTGGAAAATATTTATTAAAATGCATCCCTGAAATGGCAGCGGATTTATCTTATTTGGGGGTGCTCATAAAGCACTTTCTTTTTTATTTATTCCACTCACTGTAGCAGAAGAATGCTAAGTTGCCTCGACAGGTTTAATTGCACATCAGTATACAGCCACACACACCGTGCAATAGCGCAGGAAAATGAAGATAACTGCTTGACAGTGCGGCACCTCCCAGCCCGTGCATGCATAATCAAAAATTCCGAAAAATCAAATTAGCTGTTATTTCTCCCTCGCTATAAAAATAGCCCAGGACCAACTTAAAATTCATGAGTACTAACGTGAGCCTTGCCAAAAAACGTCGGTTTTGGTGGCCAGGGAGCCCAAGCAAGTTGAACTCCGCATTGAAAAGTCTGGATCCTGGCTGTGCTGAAATGTCCACATTGGTTTTCCTCTTTGTTGTCCCTCATCGACCTGAATATTACTAATCGTGAATGCGTTTCCTTAGTTTCATGAGAGACCCCCGCCCCCATTTAATGTGTGCAATAATGAACCGCTTCCCGTGTCATTGTCCGGCTTTCGACAGACTTAATTGGCACGGCTGTGCTTTGATGTCGGCCAGCAATTTACTGAACCTCAAAACTGAAATGGGCCTATTATTTTCGCTAAAAGGGAGAGCACCGTGGACCCATGAATACAAATTTTCTGTTACATGTTCGACCTACGCTATATTTCTATTTTTAACGTCTTTTAATTTTAATTTGCACGATTCTAACACACAATTGAAATAACATTTAAACAACAACAATAATTATAATAATAAGATGAATAATAATAGTAATAATATACTTTTTCTGACTTACAGTACATACAGACTTAAAGTACATACAGGACTATGTAAAATGTCAAGATTTCTATAAGTAGGTTACACGGGTAAAATGTAACCTCGATTTTCAATTTTCTGCTACTTACTGAAAATGCAAGAATTTGCAATTAAGTCAAAGGCATATGTGTTCTGGATAATTGACCGAATTAATTAATCAGACCCTTTGTGCAGACAATTTGTAATTTGCTGTCACAGTTAGGACAGTTGTTTCTGCATCCACATAGAGACATGCGCCGGACGGCGACCGTCCATGAGCATGAAATGGACCGTCGGATATCCCTCAGTCGAGGACACACCCTCCTCTTACACATTCATACACTCATCCTCCAGTTTTCCCACAGAGTCAGCTTTCATAGACTAACGGCTGTCGAGGAAGTCGACAATCAGTCGTCAGGCTGACGCGCAACGAGAAAAGCCGGCGAGAAGCAGCATTAGGGAGCTTATACGGTGCAGGGGGAAGTCTGATGCGGGCATGGACAACAGCTGGGATGAGAGGTGAAGTCAACGAGTCAAAAAATCAGAGCTTCTCAACTGTCCGTAGAGGGATATAGCGGAAAAGGAATAGTCTTTTCCCCCCTACGGACATCCACAAAAGTGTGAGGGAAACGGGGGGATAGGGAGAGCGCTGGGTGTGGGGACCTTGCGGAACACATAAACCCACTTCTGGCAAGCTCAGCCTGTGGTTTCATGGGCAAACCTTATGAGAAGTGAGGGAGCCGGAGGAAGGGTCCGGGAAATAGGGGTGCGAAAGGGATCGCCGTACCCCCCACGCGTTATCGAAGTCCGACGCACCCAGACTCGGAGAGTGGAAGAGAAGAGGAAAAGACCTGGGAGGATTGTCGGGGAAGCGACACCGGAGGCTATGCGAAGACAGTGATGAGGGACCGAAAAAGGCAGCAGCGGTGGCCCGTGATTTTCCTAGTCGCTCTGGCCCTGCGATTGCAGGTAACCCGCTGCATTAAGCTCTATTCGCATCCATCATTTGTGTTATTGCGGGGACCATGCATTGTGCGGAAATGGCAAGGCGCATCTAAAAACCCTCCCTGTCCAAAACGAATCCTTTCCCCTCTCCATAGTCCTCTACCACCTGTTGTCTCATTTCTAGTCTTTTGCTCATTTCGAAATTTCTTTGTTCCAGGGCATTTATTATATATAAATATTTTAACGTGAATTGTACAAGTTTTTATATAAATTACAAAATGCATATCCCTTTGCGTTTTAAACCCGTTGGACAATTACAGTGTAGTTGCGCTTTAACTGACGTGTACAAAAGGAATTGTGTGAATTTTAACCTGGGAATTGAAAATGAAGAAAATGAAATTTAGAATTATTAAAGAAAAGATAAGAATATTGGGGGAGCACAAAGAAAAAAAGATGTCACAGGTGAGAGACCCTTGCGATGGAGACAGTACTGTTTGTGGGCATCAATCGATTCTGTCACAGATGATTGTTTATCCTTCATCTGAAGAGAAAATAGATTTGTCTTCCTGATAGCCTTGGCTTGTCAGTTTGCGTTTATATGCCCAAATGACGCTCCTCAGATACAGCCGATGTCTCGTAACTGTTGGATAATCTGATGGCTGACATCCGTTACTCCAGTGTGCAAAGAGCTTGATGTCAGTTCATAATTTACACACGAGTTGTAGCTCGATAATTAAAACACACTCTGCAATAAAACGCTGCCTCTTGCTCAAATCCTAACCTCTAGAAGTCCAGGTTCTGTGCATAAAATTAACTTCTTTGGTGTTTAGCTCTCGAGAGTTCAGGTCAGCCTGTAATATATACGTGTTGGTACCCGTGTGTGTCAGTGTGTGCATGACTTTTTGTAATTATTACATTGTAGGGACCAGATTTTTCCAAAATTTGATTAAAAACCTGTAACTTTTCACCGTGTGGGGTCATTTTTTCTGTTCTCCACTAGGATAACCTCAATTTTAGAAAAATCTGTGAATGCAATCAAAAAACTAAAAATGTCAAAAGTGTTTTATTTGGTTAATTATGGTTATGGTTAGGGCTGGGTAGAGGTTAAGGTTATCATAGCTGGGATTAGGGTTAGGTCCATAAAACTGAATGGCGAGTCCCCATAAAGATATGAATAGGTTGACTGTGTGTGTGTGTGAGTAACCAAGATTTGGATAATTCTTCTCTTCCATTGCAGATGTGTATGTGCTGAGGGTAAGTGGTGGTGTTGGCGATGTGTGGTCAAATCGAGAGTTATGGTGTATTTCCTCAGAAATGTGCCACCTTGCTATGGGCAAAGTGAGGGCAGCAGTGATGCACTTGTTACAGCCTGGACGGACCCCAGATTAATGTTACTGTGTGGACAGGACACAGGGGCACTGCAGTAAAAAACACACACCTACACACACACACACACACACACTAATGCGTGCAGTGATTTGTATCGCAGGATTTGGTGCAGTGCTGCTCCGTTTCCCTTTACAGCATCGCAGTGTGCTGCAGCACCGAGCCAGCACACGTACACAGGTGTTGCTGAGAACTCGCAGCGAGGAAGACCTATAACTGTTTGGTGTCAAGGCCAAGGGGACCAGGGTTCAGTGAGGGGGGGTCAGCCCCATCCCTGGGGGGGTTGAGTGGCCAGGGGCAATGTAGCCTCGCTCAGCACCATGCCACCCGGAGCCTCCCCTTGAAAGACAGGTATGCCCGGAATGGCTGAGAGACAGGCGGACGGAGAGGAAGAAAGGGAGATGGAGAAAGAGATGCCCGTCTTTTTATCTCTGCGGGTCTTTTGATGTCCGAGTGTTCAGCTCCCCAAAGTAGGAGTTGGACCGGGACAAAACGCTGTGGATCAACAATAGACCGATAGTGTGCACATTCTCTAGCTTTTTTTCCCCCTGCAAAGGAGTTTCTGCAAGTGTGTGTGTGTGTAATTATTGTTATCGGAACGGCAGGAAGAAATGATTACTGCTCCATTGTTACCTCACCCCCCCCTCAAAGTCTCCACTCCTCTGCTTCTCCCCAGGGGGGCAGTTAGAGTAAGCAGCAGGTGTGCTCCTCCACCCTGCGTCGTGGGAGTGGAGTCGGACTCACCGAAAGAGGCCACGGGGAAGATGGAGAGATTGAGAAAGAAAAAAAAATGGGAGTTGCAACAATGAAGTGAAGAAGAGCCAGTACAGGGAGAGAGGAGGGTTACAGCCTGTTCCCAGATAGAGACAGACAGGGGAGGAGGACGAATGTTTCGGTGGCTGAGTTCCCAGTGTCCCCGATCCCTGGAGAGATGGTGCTAGAGGAAGCTTCTGATACCATGTTAATGGCAGAGACAGAAAGGGAGCATGGGGGACAGATGTAGGAGGCAGCCTGATATCTATAGAGATACAGGAATGAGAGAAAAGTGAATTAATGGGGGGGGGCAAACAGTGAGGGAGGGAATTATTGAGATACAGGCTGAAAGAGAGAGAGAGAGAGTGATAGAGAGAGCCATTAGAGGGATGTGAGGATGTGTCAGCTGGACAGAGAGATTCGATTTTTCCGCTTGTCTTTGGGGACAGAATGGTGTTAATCAATGGCTTCTCTTTCGGCGAGGTTGTCTTAAAGAGCAGACTGTGTCCTGTTAACCCCAGCCAGGCCAGGACAGGGAAATGCACTCTTTCCTTCTAGAACTGCCTATTAACGTTGTAGTGATGTTGGACTAATTTTGGCAGAGGTTCTATGGTGGCTGTTTCAGATCCCAACCAGGGTGCCTACATGTAATTTAATACCCTCTTGACAATAAGGGGAGTACAAGCTGAACCCCCCCCCATCCTTCTTCATTTGAAAAAAATGCATTCTGCAGTTCAGAAAGCCCCAGAGAGTGTTGCATGCTGGGATATGCAAGGAAGCAAAGAACAAGTGAGCTGAGCATCTGCACAGGGGATAGTCTGAGGCATGGCCCTCTCTCAAAATATCAGATCTGAGGCGGAGGGTGCTCAAGTGCACGCCATGTTTGCTATCTCTGCCCGTGCAAAATGATTTGCTCCCGCAGGAGTCTGAGCCCGTTATGCAAGTGAACGCATCTCACCCTGATATTCCTCTCCATTCTTTCTGCAATTTCCTGATTTACAATGTGTGGCTGCCCTTTTGTCCTGGTCCTCACTTTCCCTTCTTATTCTGTATCTTTTGTTTGTATTTTATCTTCCCTCTGTCCCCACCTTCACTTCCTTTCTCACCCCCCGCTCTCCAACCTCCAGGCCTCTCCACAGGTCCCCATCATTTTGTGCTGTTTGCAAACGTATAATCAGTTCTCTCTCTCCCATGCTGTCTCCCTCCCTCCTTTTAGGTGACGTGTGCCGTGGGCACCTTCGAGCTGCAGATTCGCCAGGTCCAGAACCCCCATGGGCTGCTTCAGAACGGCGAGTGCTGTGACCGGGCCTCCCCCACAAACCCACACTGCTCCCCCACGGACCAGTGTGACACATTCTTCCGTGCATGTCTCAAGGAGTACCAGGCCCGTGTGGCACCCACCGGCACCTGCACTTTTGGGACAGGTAGCACCGCTGTCCTGGGTGGGAATTCCTTCTCCGTGCATCATCACGGGCACGGACATCACGGCGCCGGTGGTGTGCTAGACAGCAGTGAAGGGTACATCGCCATCCCCTTTAAATATGCCTGGCCGGTGAGTGCAAAAATCTAACCACTTACACTACTGGTGTTCCTCAGAGACGTAGGGAGAACATCTGGTAACCACCTCAAGGTGCCGCACAAGCACAATGAAGCAATAAAGCCATAAACCTTGAACATCTTCAAGTTGTACTTAAAGTTCGATCGAGCCTCATTGGTTTCAGGGGAGCCCATGATCTGAGAGAAACTTTGGGAGTTTCTCAGTACTTTCAGTAGTTTGGGAGTCTCCCCTTTCCCATGTCTCATCACTGTCCTGCACTTATTCTCTCTTCCATTTTTCTCAGTACCAAGAATGCAAAATTATAATTGTGGTCTTGGTAAGAGTGGTCTTGGTAACTTGCCTTCCAATGAATCATGGGATTGGTCTCGTTTGGTGACGATGTCAGTTATGAATCCTTGATATTTGGGGGGGGGGGGGGGGGGCCAAGAACGCAATCGGGAGTTTTTTCCCTTCCTGTGTTTTCTTGTTTTTTATTTTGGACGGGTTCTTGCGC
>JAAGVU020000036.1:10212133-10238306 GCA_011763525.2 Mormyrus iriodes | reverse complement strand
TGTGGTTGGTGGTCTGGTGGGATGTGTTGGTAGTTGGGTGGGGGGGGGGGGGGGGGGGGTTTGGCAAGAACGACATCCGGAGATTTTTACCATCCTCTGTACTTCTGTTCTTAGTATTGGAACTGGTCTTTGGCAATGGAAGATGACATACAAGGGAACACAAGTATGGTCAAGTATGCATATTGAGAAACTCCTGTTTTCTGTGTTGTGGGAGAGATGGTTGGATTCTTAGCAGTAGATTGGGGAGCAGTAGTGTGGTTTGGTGTAGCTCTGGCCCCGAATCTTCCTGCCCTGGGGCAGTGGAGTGATTCAGAGGCAATCTACAGGTCTTGGCGAATGACACATCACCTGTGAAATTGAATATGGTTCAATAGCCCCCATGGCAATAGAAAGTGCTGAGTGGAGCCACTCAGTCATCCAGCCGTAGCCCAGTTAGCTGGCGGGAATGACGAGACTCGTTGCGGTTCAGCTTCAGTCCTACGTAGTTACGTATGAGACCCTGCGGCTAAAGCCTGCTAGAAGCGTGCCCATTCCCTCTGATGCCTTAGGCAAGCTTTACCTCTGGCCCCTATAGCCAATTTCAGCTTGAGCTGCTGGCACCAGCGGCTTGCTAAGTTGGCACCCCCTCAGAAGACTGTGCTCTAGGCGACCGCCTATGTTGCCTTTTGGATTGACCAGCCTTGGCTAAAGCTAAGAGCATTGCAAGGCAGGGCTGTACAATGCTGGTGTTATGGGTCAGGTTGCACTGTTTGCTAACAAGCAGAGACGTGTGAGCATAGATCTCCCCTTTCCCATGTCTTGTCACTGTCCTGCACTTATTCTCTCTTCCATTTTTCTCACTCTCCTTCTGCTTCCCCCCTTCTCCACTATCCAGACTTTCATCTTTCTGTCTCTGCCACGTCTTTAAAAGGTCCCTCTGCTTCACTCCTCTGTCTGTATCGATCCATTGTGTGCTTTATCCGGCTGTGACTTCATTATGGCACCAGGCTATTCGTTTGACGTCGGGTCAGCTGTGTGTTTCTTAGTTACCGGTACATACGTGTCGTTAATCGGATCTATGCCCCTGCTAACATTCAAACATGATAGGAGAAAAACGAACAGGTCGGGGGGATTCCAAGCGGCGTGACTTGAAGATGTCCCCCCCCCCCCCCACATGAGATCTTAATGGAGCATAAAGTGTTTTTCTTGCCAGGTGTGATGGCTGTAGCTTAGTGCGTGAGAGTGCCATTTAATTGTCTGTCGTTAAGTACAGAGACAAAGATATGGGGATTAAAGGCTTTTAATCGCTGATTCCACTGAAGATGGTCTCCTTGTTACGTTCATGCACACCCATTAATGATGTGTTGCTGTGCTTTTAGTATAATTAGTGCCTTTTTCCGAATCTATTTGCTTGGCAAATTTAAGGGGGAAAAAATCCATCAATATGACAAGACAAATTTAAGAGGTGCTGCTGAATTTATAGTTTGCGGGCATCTTCTTTGCATGATTAGTAATCCCTAATTCTTTCCTCTACTGACTGGAATGTCACTTGACCTCTCGTTAAAGTCGACTATAATTATCCGTAGGAAAAGAAATTAGGTTTGATCATGTCGTAATTATTAATAGTAGTAAAATTTTTAACACTCTCAAAAGGCTGTTGGATATCATTTAGCTCCAGTGTAGTTCCTGGACTAAGAATAGCATCGTAGGCCCTTGAACCAACTGTCCAGGCATTTGGTCCCCCCTTCACCCCCTGGAGGGCCGTGAATAGGTGTCTGTCACACATGGGCACGCTCACATCTTCGAGCCAATGTGGGGGTGCTGGGTATGACCAACTGAGTTGCCCATGCTTCCGTGTGCAGGAAGGTGAGGTCACCCCCTCGCATTTAACGTGTCTTCACACCCAGAGGAGTGCGTAAGCCAGTGCGGGATTCTTACCAAAAATCACGTACTCGTTTTTTTGCCTGACGGCTGTACCATTTAACAGCTGGGGCCGAGTACGTGCGCACACGCCGGTGCGGTGTTCGGAACACACTCCCGGCAGTCATACATCAGCAAAGCATAAGCTCGGCGATTTTGAGTGTGAGAAAATTCTCCCCTGGTAAGGTAATCTGGATCAGTTTCAGGGCTGGGCACTGGAGTTGGGGGGGTGCAATGAGAGAAGGGAGTTGGTCAGAGAATGGGAATGAATGAACGTCTACTGGGAGCAGGGTGACTGAGAGACCGGCATTATGAGGCCCTCTTTGTGAGGCAGGGGTGCAGAGGGAGGGGGGAGTTGGTTGGTGAGGGGAGGGGGGCAGGGCGGTATCATGATACCACAGCCCCAGGTAAGGGGACAAGCAGGTGAGCAGCGTCATTATGAAGGAAAGGTGAGCTCTCACACGCTATCTTTTTCTCCCCATCTCTTTGAGAGTGGCACTCTCTTTCTCTGAGCTAATCTCTTGAGGGAGATGGAGATCGGTTTGGCCGTGTGTGTGTGTGTGTGTGTGTGTGTGTGTGTGTGTGGTGGGCTTCCGCCATTTAGCGAGCGAGTGGGCGGAAACCTAGCGGTGACTCGATTGATCCGAGTTTTGATCACTTGCTCAGGGTGTGAATTCGTCTGGGGTTGTTAACAATGAGCAGCTTTGGGTGGAGGTTTGGAAGATCAAAGTGGCCATACACGCAGTGTACATACAGCGCGCTGATTTAATTTCTTGTATTGTTTTGTACCTTTTCATGTTCCCATTGTGAGGCGATATTCAGAGACTGGCAGAAGCCGCCCTTGGGTGGGTGTGGCTTTTTTGGTCCGGCAGTGATTAAGTGATAAAAATTGATGAGTGCCTACAGCAGGTTCTGCTCTGAGGTCCTGATCCAGAATCAGCTGGTCCTGGCATCTTACAGGTTGGTATTAAATAAACATACAGATTCAGGATCAGTGATGTCTGTAAATATTCTGGGTTGCATCATCGTGGAGAGCTAGGAAGGGACAGCCGGTGGATTCAAAGGCATTTATGGTGATTTGAGGCTCTTTCTTTTTCTTTCTTTCTTTCTTTCTTTCTTTCTTTCTTTCTTTCTCCTTGTACACCTTCTGAACTCAAACTTTCCTTCTCATTGCCTCCAAACTGTCTTTCCAATGGGGTTCATTCTCCTGGATACCGACACAAAAGTGCAGAGGAATGGCACCGTCTAAACCCAAGCATGTGACTTTTTTTTTGTGCTTGTGCTCTGCTCCCGCTTAACCACTCAGCGGTCTGTCAGCGCCAGCGTAATGGGTAAATGCACCAGCTCCGGCCCCTGCTCCCTTTCAGACACAATTGCCAGAGAAACGACTCTGTGTACGAAGGGCCGGCCCCGCGTGACCGTACGGGAAGGGCGCCGGGTCACTGCTGCTGGCTTGGGACTTTGAGCGTCCGGCTTTTCTCCAGCGGTTTTCTACGGGAATTCCTCAGGTGAATCCAGGCCATCCTTCCAGTAGAGCGCCCCCTGCACTTTACCTTCCCAAAAAGTTTTAAAACTAAATCCGAATCCACTCTCATTTTAGTTAGTTCCGATCAAGCTGGGTATCCAGCATTATCCACTGTGGTAGTAATCCTTTTTTCAAGCGGTTACATATATGCAAAATAAATGTGAAATTCAAAAAAGAATGTTAAATTAAAATCTCATCTAGCCGTGTGAGACTCGTTCATGGGGGAAAGAGTCCATCCTGGCAACTGCGATGGTCACCTTTGCACTAAGCTGTTGAAAGACTATTCTGGAATAAAACTATCCCAGTTGTCCCTGCGTCATGCTGCTGGTAGATGATCAGCCTCCCTGCCTGCCTCACGGAGTGGGGAGGGGAAGAAAAATGCAGTACGTGACTTAAATTGAAACTTAGCTATTGCCCCCCCACCCCCTCACTGTAAACCTCTGTTGAAGGGGGGTAGTTCACAGTCAGATGTGGATTTGTCACATGGAAACAGCTCCCTTGTGGAGTGTACGGGTGTGCCGTAATTAATATGAAGGGGAGGTATAGTTTGGATTCAGTCTGTCCCCAGTGAAAGGGTGAACTGAGATCTGGGAAGCAGCGTGTGTAGGTGCTGGGGGCGCTGACCAAGATTCTCTGGGTGCCTGTCACTTTCAGTCTGCAGATATGGGGGTCTTATCTTATTTATGATATAACATTAAGGTGTGGAATGGTAAGCAGAGGACCGATTTATTGTTAATGCATTTCCTGGCATGCTGTTTGTGCCACTGGCAGCTGCATGCCAAAGTAAGAGCGTGCATGTATCACAGGCATGTTTATTTGCATGCACAGTTGCGTACAGGTGCATAGCTGCTTATGTGTGTGCATGCGTGTTTATTTAATGGCAGTGGACTCTATCCCAGGCTGGTCCTCCACCTCTACTGCTACCTGCATGTTCCTAACAGCTTGAGAACTGGGGTCTCCGTGCCCCCTTGTGGGGGGGGGGGCAGTGAGGGTGGACAAAGAATACAGGCAGGGCATTAATCGCCGGTCGTCTTTTTGTATTTGTCTTTCCACTTCCTTTTGTTTTTCATCCTCTACGCCATGTCCCGACTCATCGGCACGCCTGTGCAGATAAACCTGCTCCTTGCTTCTCTGGTCCCCGATACATTAATAACCTTGGGATGTGTGTCCCAAGGGAGGCGTTTTGTTAATGATTTCATTTGCGTGCAAATTGGATGGAGACAGACGGCTCTGTGTTGAGGGCAGCACGTGGGGGGGGGGGGGGGGCAGGGATAAGGTGCAGGGATAAAGCGTGTAGGAAGTCTGTACGTCTGCCTGGATGGGCCTGTATGCTCGTACTTATTGTGTCTGGGGCACAACAGGAAATGTAATCCAGTAGTGGGATAATAGGGCAGTGACTGGTAGCTCTTTTCCTGGGGTGACACGCTTCTTCTCTTTCCATTCTTCCTGGCTCTTTGTTTCCCCCCATCAGCTTTGGTCTCAGACACCCGCCACCTCTGTCTTCTCTCATACTGAAGCTTGCCCCTGTCTCCCGCTCACGGTCACTCTCTGTGAGTCTGCCCGGCAGTCAGCCGACAGCATCTTTATGTTCAAGCTGTCCGACGGGCCGCGCCTTTGAGCTGTGTCATACAAGGGGAGAAAAAGGAGAAAATTTGGCAAATAGCTGAGCTGGATTTCAGGAATGTTTGTAGCTAGATCTTAAATGGGCAGGGCACAAGACCAGACCAGACAGGCAATAATAAACCCACAAAATGACAGAGTTTACTGCGACATTGTCTTGATGGGGCTGTGGGAAGTGGGGCTGTGGGGGGGCAGCAGACAGGGAGGGTCTCTGTCTCAGTGATGTGTGTGGGTGTATGCCTGTGTGCCCATACATGGGAAAGGAGGAATACAGTGTAATAGTAACTCTGGGTGCTTTCCTGTTTACTGAGGAGGGAACCGAGACTGTCATGGCTGACGGACCCCCCCAACAGCTGCACACGCGGACTAGATTCGGCCTAGTTTATGAAACAACACGCAGCAATATGCTGCAGTACCCTAGGGAATACGGAGTGGCCCTGCCGGCATCCATGGCCTGGGGATTGTGTGGGTCCTGTTTTCCCGGCCCCCTTTGAACTGCCTTGGAATTCCATAGTGTGGGCAGGCCAATTAGGGGAGTAGGGATCTGACTCTTGAGAGACGAGAGGGTGCTGGGGAGGGGGGGTGGCAGGATTGGAAGCATCCATAGGGCCACTGAGAAAATTGAGTCAGATCCAAATAGGAGAAGCACACAGGGGGAGGGCAAGCATGATGGCAGTTTGGACTTCAGAGAGGCCTGGGCAGAAGCTGTTTCGTGCCAGTCCCGATAGGTAGATTAAAAATGAATGAATACTGTAATCAATCCTGGCCAAACATGTTTACATTCACTGGGCTGTGTGTTTAGATATCAGCACCGGGTTGTCTCTCAGACATTAGGTATGAACATGTCTTCTTGTCTTTTTATGATCCTATGTCAGCTTTTGAATATTTGCATTACGTTATGGTCTTTAAACGTAAGCATGTAGCAGCCTAGGTTACATACAGCTACAGGTTTGTCAGCGTTTCTGTGAAAACACATAGGGAGGGAATGGTGAGTTTGCTATGACCGTGTCATTACAGCATGTATGCTTTTGGCGTGTGTGGAGGGGAATAGAACAGCACAAAGGGAAATTCCTCTCTGTGGGCTGGGGGACCTTCCTGTGGAAGAGCTTGGTGTTTGTACAGCCCTGTTCAGCCAGGATTTCCTCCCATTCCCCTGTCTGAGAGAAAAAAAGATGGAGGGAAGAAGAGACTGAGAGTGTCGGTAGAAGAGAGGGGCACAGAGTGGGAGGGAGAGACGGACAGGAAAGAATAGAAAGGAGGGCAGATAAAGGGAAGAGGAGATGTGAAGCGATTTTGAAAATAAAGGGAGAGGAGCAAGAGAGAAAGGCTTTCACAGACTTAAGTGAGGCATGTAACTGATCTTGTAATTGATGTAAATATAGGCCTTCATTTGGTAATTAAAGACCAGAACTGGAGGGGGAGAACAAGAGGAAAAAAGCATATTTGTGTGGTACTGTTGATTTACTTTGGATGTTTGGAGACTCTGCACAATTCCCTTAAAAACACATTTATGCAGATGAGCAACTGGAAACTCAGAACACCGAACTGGGGGCCAGGTAGATCAGTCCAGCTATGTGTCTTGCATAATGGCAGGCACGTTATATGCAAAACACCCGAAGGGAGATTAATTGGCTGCAAGCCGTCCACTGGGAAAGACAAATTTGGACTTGCTGTATGTTTGACGGCTAAGGTCAAGAGTATATGCAGCATTAATGCAGTGCGTCATTAAGGACGCAGAGCTCAGGGGATGGGTCGTCAGGCGTTACAGTCTTAGCTAATACTTTGCCTGGTCTGCTGCAAGGTGTGCCGTCGGCCCCGTCGCTAAGATGCATGCCATTGTTGGTAAAGAAGGATATATACTACAGAAAAGGATCTGTAGGGTGATGTGAAGGGGTAGAGTGGAAAAAAAACTCTTGGTAAATGTAGAACATAAGTGGTCGGCTCAACGTAAGTGAGAGGGGAAGAATGGAAGGGCTTGCCACGGAGAACTCAGGAATATGATGCGCCTGCATGGACAGAGTGAGCACTCCAGCCCCCGGCTTTTCCGTTACCTAGGCCCCAGACGCCGTCCGTGATGATTATTGTTAGAGGGGTGTGTGTATCTATATCTGCATTGTTGTTTCCCGGTCTCATCAGCCCTGCTGTTTTTGTGCCTGCTTTCGTCGCCGCCGGAAATGTTGATTATGACCCGTGGGATTTTTTGTTTTCTATATTTAAAATTTATTTCTCGTGTAACATCTGCGTGCAAAGCTTTGTTCACTTTCTTGTTCCCTGTGTTGAAAAAATACTTTTACAACTTAAGAGAAAGAGTCATCGTCACACAAAAGGCAGCTGATTACTGCCTTGCGATCTCTGTCTGTTTGTTTGAGCTTGTGAGTTTGTGCGTTTGCTTGTTTGCGTTTGTTTGCGTTTGCTTGTATGTATGTGAGAGTTCCTGTGTCTGGCTGTCTATGTTGGCCAACAGGAATGTGAGTCTGTTTAGTTACACTGTAACTTCTCATATTATAGTACTGAAAAGAAGAGGAGGTTGGACACCCACAGGAGGTGAGGATAAAATGGGCAAGCAAACATTATAAAGCAAATCCATTTCATTCACACTGTTATTTAATCAAACATAATCTATAAACCAGTAAATCCAACAGAATTTCTCATAATTCTCTTTACATGGAATTTCTCATAAAGCCACTTTCAACTGCAAAATAAGATAATACAAAAAGGATTAAACATTCCAAACAAACCCTGCATTTGGTGTACTGACTGTGTGAAACCCTAAGCTGTATGAAAATCTATTTTTTACGGAATCAGACATAATGAGGAGTGATTGAGGTCACGATGAAGCCTTCAGCCTGATTGGGGTGACTGGACAGTGTCATGTCTTTCCTACTGGCGATGGTTGGTGTGACCTAAGCAAAATGATTAGAGGTCGACGTTTTTTTTTCCATCATGTTTCCAATTTTGGGTAAAATGAAATGAAAAGAAAAAAAATCCAGTGCTCTTTTACATTCGAATGCTTTAATTTTCACATATCCCATCTTGCTTTCCTTTAAGACATACGTAGGTGACAGTGAATCTGGGGGTCACAGTGCAGGGTCAGGTCATTTATCCGGCGCCCCTGGAGTAATTTTCGGGGGGTTAAGGACCTCGCTCAAGGGCCCACTGGAGATATGACTATTCTGCCAAGCACAGTATTTGTACAGACGACCCTTTGATCACAGGCACGGAGGCCTAACCTGCTACCCAGCAAGGTGTTGGACAGGAACTTTGAAAAGCTGCATTGGGATTAAGAGACATCCTGAATGCTCTCATAAGGTCCAGGTGATGAATTGTGGACTTGTTTCAATGCCTGATGGGAATACAGGCTCCACATCATACACAGGAATCAGGAAAACGGAAATGAGATGGATGGTGTCCAAAACAGCAGCGCGGTTTCGATAGCTGATAGCTGGCACGGCAACATGGAAGGCGAAATGTGGGCGGGGCTTAAAGTGTCGCAATAAGAGTTCATAGCTATTCCTTTGTATTTAATTACACAAAATGATTTAGCATGTAGATGAGGCGTTGATTCTTGACTGCAAATAATGAGAAGAGGATTCCTGTCCAGAGTTTGTGGGGTGGCAGGCTGAGGCAGAGTTAAAGCCTCCACTCACTGTGAGAATAAACTAGGCAAGGATATGATTCAACATGACCTGGGGATGCAGATGTGCCAGGGTGTCGGACTATTAGGGAGTGGAAAAACTGTTAGAGATCAGTCATAACAAACCGCAAGGAGGAAGACGGGGTGGGTGGGGGGCTGAGAGGGTGAGGCACTGAAGGACAGGAAGAGGGTGGTCATCTCCGGGAGGTGATACGCCATGAAGGCTGGCTGGGGTCAGCGGAGGGGGAGACGCAGACGATTCCAGAACCTGACCCTTACCTGAACCCCGGGGCCCATCCATGGTACGCCCATCCTGGAGCACTGACTCACTCATGATGTAACCCACTCCCGTAGGTGTGCCCCCCTCGGCCCCTCCTACTTTCTTGCATTTCTCGAGTCCCCTCTGTTCTGGGCATCTCCCTGCTTTGTGCCGGGAGAGGACCGGGTGGGCAAAACAGGGACAAAGAGGCACAAACAGGGAAGTATATAGGGGCAGGGCCACAAGGGCACTGGCCCGCGCTGAAAGCTGATTGGCCCCTGGCATGCCTTCTCCCCTGTCACTCACCGATTCAAAACATATCATTGGCTGATAATAAGATTGGCCCATCTGTAAAAATTATGACCCCTCTTATTCCCCCCACCTTAAAAATTCCTCAAATCAACCCCTGGGCACAAAGGAGCAAGAGAAGGGTACAATGTAGACAGTTCAGAAGTTAGGGCTGTTGCTGTAGGTCATTTCGGTTCAGTGTGTGTGCGTGTGTGACTGTGCCCTGCATGTCAGTGTGCTTGTGTTTCCACACCAGTCTGCCTGGTGTCCTTGTGTCTCATATGTATGAGCCGACGCACCGTCTGAGGGTTGAGTGGCTGTTCTTTTCAAACTGGGTGTAATCTAAATTGGGGCGACGTCCTCTTATCGACACATAGCGGCGAATACCAATATATTCATGCTCGCGATGCCCAACTATCTGAGTGAGAGTTAAATATGCAAAGCAGCGACGATGGCGCTACGGGCCCTATCAGTGGTGTCGGATGCGCCTGTTTGATGGCAGAAAAGCTCAAAATCTGCCTAACCACTGGGGTGTGGCGTCTGCATATAGGGGATTACAGATCGAGATAAAGATGGCCTTTTGTCTGTGTCAACCGGGAGAGGAAACCGAAGGCAGCTGGAAGTAAAATATGTAAAGTATATTTAACGGTGTGTGTTCCCCTGTGAGCTCTGAGGGCAGGGGCTGTGAAAATGTGTGAGGGCTCCACAGTGCAGCTTCTGGAACAGCAAATATGACCGTTTTCACTTTTATATTGAGCGCTTAGAATAATACCAGTTCTCTTATCTCATCTTGCCTCCTGTTCTCACTTCCCATTTTCCTCTTATCTATTCTTCTTCGTCCTCCTTTCACCTTCTTTGTCTCCCTCTCCACTTCTTATTCTCCATCCCTTCTCCTTGCTTTGTCTCCTTTTTTTACCTCTTCTCTCCCTGCTCTTCCTCTTCTCATCCTCATTTCCACCCTCCCCTGTGTGCTGTCCTCTTACCCGCTTGCTCTCGCCCTCTGCTCTCCCGTGCCCGCGACTGCACATCGTGGTGCCCTCCTGCTAATCCGCCGTGCCCATAAACCTCTGCGGCATTATTTGCATGAATGGTGCTGATGTTTCTCAGAGATTGCCTTGAATTATTCATGTGCCACCTCTGATCCTTCAGCAGAAATTGAACAGGAGGAGTGTCAATTTTCAGCACTGTACAATGTCAGGGTATGTCTGTAATCAATGTCAGGGTATGTCTGTAATCAAAGTTGTTGTGTTGTTGTGACAATGTGCTGTATCCAGAGAAGATGTCCTAGGCTTGAAGTCATTTAATTTATTATTCAGGCTTAGTCTGTGTGGTTTTACTTGTTTATGTGTCCCGAGGGTTAATTTTAAGATGCACTGTTAAAAGATTATGTTGAAATACAGAAAGAAATTGAAATATTATATATATATTTTAAACTAGAGTCCAAGTTGTTTTATTCATTTTAATTCTAATTTAATTACCCATTTATATCATAGTGTTTCATATTGTCAGTGTCAAATATTTTTTAATAGTTTAACCTGGGAAATTGACTACACCAACCCTAACAGTGCTGGCAAAATGCATGAGGAACAGCTTAAATGGCATTCCCAAGGAAAACGTCCACGTTTTTGCTATACTGGGAGCTGGGAGGGAGGAAAAATATGGACTGGTAGGAAACTGGTGGGGAGGAAAAGCTTAGACCTGCTGGGGGTCTCCGAGGACCGAGTTGTGAAATGCTGTATTCAGAGAATTAGTTTGTGTTAACATTGACATCCCTGTCTGTCTGTCTGCAGAAATCCTTCTCCCTGGTGCTCGAGGCTCTGGACCATGACAATGAAACTTCAGAGCCAGGTAGGACCTCTTCTCAGTATGTGTGTGTGTGCTTGCGCTGTGTAGGGTGTTTTGGGGCTGCTGGTATATGGTACTGGCTATGTGTGTGGTGCATAGGGGGCGACATAGGTCTGTTAGCGTGGGTCGGTGTGTTTGTGCCTGTGAAACAAAGCACCTCTTAGCATGTAAAGGAAGCTGAAGCTTAAAGAGCTTGAGGTGAACCATCTGCCCCCCCCCCCCCCCACGACCATAAGAGCCCAGTTCTTTCCCACAGAAGGAGATTACAGCCACAGCACAAAGAGCCAGGGGAACACAAAGAGAGCGAGAGAGACATAGGTGGGGATGGAGTGAGTCCGTCTGTGTGACCCCCCTCCCTTTGGCCCCAAGGTGGAGAGGCTGTGGGCGAGTAAAGAGAGAGTCCCTCTCAATGACCTCCCAGCCCCAGGTCACACTTTTCCTCTGGCTTTGTTAGACTTCTTCTTGCTCTGTGGTTGAATGGCTGGGCTGGGGGGTGGCAGGTTCATTGGGGAGACATAAGGGTCATTGGTTCAGGCAGCTTAATTTCCTGCCCTGCCGTCTGATTATTGTGGATCATAATTACTGCAGGGCCTATGTTTGTATTCATATCTTTACGGAGACTCTCCATTCATTTCTATGGGAAAACCCTAATCCCAACTATGACGAATTTAACCCTTACCCAGCCCTAACCTTAACCGTAAGTAACCGAGCAAAATACAAGATTTTAGGCTTTGTTGATTTTTATAAAATTGAGCTTCCCCTTGTAGGGACCGAAAAACTAAAACGTTAAAATCATAGGTTTTTATCACACTCGTGGTACATTTGGTCCCCACAATGGTATCTATATGTGACCCCTGCACACACACGCCTGCAAATGCATATAACAATGCCAAGCCGCTCTCTGAAATGGCTTCGACCGCGTCCGAAGATGAGCGCTGAGATAACAGGAAACTGGGAAACCGACCTGCAAGCTTACGCACTGTGCTCTCACCACCGCTCTCACCCATTTTTTTGCTTTTCTTCCTTCTCTTAACCCCCCCTCCATTTCTCATTTTCTTTATCTTTCGTGTCCTTTCATTAAATGCCCAGCGTGTTTTTCCATAGATCCCTCGCAGCTATGAGTATAGAAATAGCAGACAGGGGGTTTGAAAGAGGGTGAAATTATCTGCTTAGCATGCGGCGTAATACCGGACATTAACGACACTGTGTTTTTGTGGGAATTAGAGGCTGCTGTCACCGCCCTGGCTGTGGTTATATTCAGGACTACGATGCTGGGAAAAGCAAGTTTGAAAAACAATAAATAGCACTGAGATATTCGGTGGGTGAACCCAACAGTTAAAAAAAGTCAAAATATTGTGTAACTGCCACCTTCCTCTCTCTCGCTCTCTCTTTTATTCATCTTTTGTCTTTCTACACTTCTTTGAACCAGAGATGATTATTGGTTTTTCAGGCTTGCCCGAGAGGGGTGGGGAGAGGGTTGGGTAGATATTTGTGAGTGTGTGGCTCATTGTATGTTCATTTATGTAGCATGACAGAGGTAGGGATAGAGAGTACTGATGGACAGTGTTTCATGGGCGCATGTGCTTCTGAGTGTCTGTGCGTGCAAGCGCATGTTTGTGTTATATTAGGGAGCGCGGAGGTGGTGCTACTGCGCATGTTGTGTGTGCTGCATGAATCTATGCCCACATGCATGCGTGCGTGTGTATGCATATCTGAGTCTGCAGGTGTGTGAGTGGGAGTGTGTGCAGCAGGCGTAAAAAGGCAGGAACTGGAATTCACAGCCTGACTGCACACCCCTATCTCATCTGCTTAGTAGTCCTGCTGTGAAATGTGTGTATATAGCCCACCCACCTCCACATGCCCCCATCCCCGCTCACACCCCGGCACACCGTGAACCCGCATGTGTTCCTGGTGTGCATGCCGGCCTTCCCGTCACAGCCACTTGCATAGAGCGCCTCCCCTGGTCTCCCGCCTCCTGCTGGAAGGGAGAGGAAGCGATTCACGCCCTGGTGGTGTGAGCGTGGTCTCACACGCAGGCCAGGACACATACATGCATAATAAGGGGGGGTGGTACAGTGGTTAGCACTATTGCTTCACACCTCTGAGATCAGGGTTCCATGTGTGTGGAGTTTGCATGTTCTCCCTGTGCTGAAATGGGGTTTTCTGGTTTTCCCCCACAATCCAAATACATGTTAAGGTGTAGATGTGACTGTGTGAGTCTGCCCTACAATGGCTTTGTGCCCCAACCTGGCTTATTCCCTGTCATGCACCTATAGCTTTCTGAATAGGCTCCGGACCCCCACAACACTGAATAAGGCCAGCAGGTATAAAAGATAGATGGTTAATAATACAGTAATACCTCACCCTATGTCAGTAATGGGTTCCAAAAGGCATGACTTAAGATGAAAAACCCCTAAAAATCAATTTAGATCCCTATAAACACCTAATAAGCATTTCCCTTAAATGTTTGTCAGGTGGTCGACACAGCCTTAAGAACACAGCTCACTCATAAACCATTTGGATTTTGTTCCAGTTTCTAGTGACATCTGGAACTATGGTGCATGTGGTGTAAATATTACAGTTCTCTGTTATGAAGAATAATTGTTATTTTTGGTTGTATTGTATGTGCAAAAAATATTTTCATTCTGTTTGGAGTTGTCGTTCATATCTCCAGATCTGACAAACAATTTTTACCGTAGCAAAAAGATGTGGGCACTTCCAAGTCCAAAAGAGAACATTCTGACTACAAGCATGTCAATTAACTGTGGGAGCAGATTTCAGCTGAAGATGCTTTTGGAGTTATCGGCACCAAACACCAGGCATATAAGACAATATTTTTAATTTATAAGCTTTTATTTGATTTTATACATTACAATATATTATTGTAAATATTTTTATATCGGCCGACAGATGTAGGTTAATGTAATCCGACTTAAGATGATTTGTATTTTTTTTCTATATATTTTTAACAAAATACAAACGTAAAGTCGAATCCGACATAACCCAAATTGACGTATAACGCCGTATCGCTGTAGTGATAAATTACAAAGCAGAATTACATGACTGATTTACTTCATATCTGTGTTCAGTCATGCCCGTTTTTTAATATGACTTTTTTCCATTTGTTCATGGGTTACCTGCTTTAGCAACATGCATCCTCTAAGCAACCACTAAGACCGCTTAAATAATAATCAATTAACATTTAAATAATAGTGCCTTCTTATAAGATCTGTGTCTATGTGTGAGCCAGCTGACTCAATTCAGCTCTTCTATCTGACTCCCTCTTTCACCCAAGGGGTTCACGCAATGTCTTTTGCTGACTTCTGTTTTAGTCTTATCTGCCTGTACAGTCTTGCATGGTAACACCAAATCATATCGCTGATGCGATTACACCACAGATTAATAGATTTAGATGCCGTGAAATTAGAGACCACGTGTCCAGACAGAAAAATGTGCCTCGGGAATGAATCTAATGTTGACTTGCGTGGATAGTCAAGCACTAGCTCTCCTGTTGAGGGAGATGTGAAGACTTTAAGACTGTCCTGATAAGAGAATCCATCCTGTGTCCCTTCCCTCTCCACTCCATGTTTTCCCTCCTCTGCCCCTGCTTTCATTCCTGTGTCTCAGTTGATCTCATTTCAGCACCTGAAATTCTCTCCTTTTTGCGTTTATAGATGTAAACCCTTCTCTCTCAAGCTCTCTCACATTGTTTCCATGCCCTTTTGTTCCGTCCATTTCTTTAAAGGTTCTGCCTTTTCTTTCCATCACTCTTTCCCTCTCGTAGACACGAAGCCGCACTCGCATATACGAACAGGCCACAGTCCCCAGGAGTGGTAAATACTCTGTCAGAAAGGATTATAACCGAGACAAAGATGAGAGGCTTTTTGAGGGGCCCCTCCTGAGGTCACCCCCTCTCTCGGCTCGCTGGTGAACAGTGGCCAGTATGGCCTGTTCCCCAACTTCTGTAATTACGCATCGTTGAAAAGAGATCTAATCTGAAAGTCTTAGGTCCACGTCCCAGGAGGGGTCCCACTACTGGCTGTTGAGCAAGACTGTTAGCATGAATTTATCTTGTGAACCACACAGACATTAATGGAAAAAAACTGCAAGCGTCCACTAAGCAACAAAGGAACAATGAATCACCCCAATGCATCCTGTTCCCTCAATCCATGTTCTTCTGCCATTTTCCCTTTCTCCTTCCCCCTTGGCCCTGTCCCCGCATCCCTCACCCTCCCCGTGCTTGCACCCCCATTCCCTGACTTCCTACCGCTCTCGTCTCCAGGCCAGGAGCAGCTGATCGAGCGCGTGCTGCTCTCCTCCATGTTGAACCCAGGAGAACAGTGGCAGAACTTCCGCCACCCGGGCCGGCAACTGACCCTGGATTACCGGCTGCGTTTCCGCTGTGACTTCAACTATTATGGCCCCTTCTGCAACAAGTTCTGCCGCACCCGTGACGACTTCTTCGGCCATTACGGCTGTGACGCCAGCGGGAACAAGGTCTGCATAGAGGGCTGGACAGGGCCGGAGTGCCTTCAGGGTGAGTGGGAGTCTTAGCTAGCATGTGCTAAAAAATGACATTGATGTGGTGTCATGTACGATGTCATGGATGATCTCGATAACTTTTTGTGTAGAATGCCTCTTCACGCAGTGCTGTTCTGTAAAAATCTTGATAATGTATAGGCTTTGTTTAGCCCATCTCTGTTAATATTGTAAGGGTGCTGTCATGTCGTGTTTCAGCTAACGCGTGGTATTGCTGCGTGGTACTTTGCTAATGTTGATACATGCTATCATGTAGCATCTCTGTATGACACATCTCTGCTGTACTGTCATGTAATTTTACATCAAAAGTAATTGTACTTAAATGTCACAATAATTTCCCATAATTCTATGAAATGCAAATGCAAATTCTGAGTTGGAAATGTGTACCTGTGTGTGCCGCCTCAATTTCACAAGTACAAGCCTCATTTTACAATTATAAACCCTAATTTATGATTTGACTACGATGTCCAGGTTGTGATTACTAATCACAGTATCTGCATCTACTCCTTTAGTAATACATTTATGAATCACTAGATACATAGGGAAAGTTATGCTGTCAGTGGCCAATGGGTTTTGACAAAAAAAAATCTCACTGTCCTTCTGATGACCTGTAGGCCAAATGGAGAGCTCCAGTGGACTAAGGGGGGTGGGCTGAAAGTGGAAGTCACCTTATCTACAAGCTACAAATTAATAGTCAGTGGATGAGCATAATATATGCTCAATAAGCCTTCTAAATACAAAATAAAAATCTGAGTCAATGAATATAAGGATTTGTTACCTACAAAAACAGTGTAATGAATTAATGTTTGGAATCCTGCATGACTAAATAAGTTGGTTTCAATGATATGCCAACAAAATGCACTGCTTCCTGTTTATGTTGACAGTGATGTAAGAACGGTAAGGGTAAGGAAGTCATTAGTAAGTATGTTCTACATATGCCTACAAATCGATTGCACATTAGCGACTACAGACTCTCTGAATGACCCTCGTAAAATGAGAATCTGTAAGCGTAAGGTGTTACATGTGCAGTGCAAACTGAATGTGTGAATCTGTTGCCATAAAAGTCACACTACAAGCGCACTTGCTTGCGAAATCTTTGCCTACAGGTAAAGTTGCCGATTGACAAATATGATTCCGGACTTGCGATTCGTTTTTTATGAACGATTACTTTAGACATAAATCTGCTAACGTAGCGTAGCCTCTATGCTAATGTTCATGTAGTATTGCTGTGTGGCGTGTCTCCGCTAACACTCATGACTTCTTGTATGTTTCAGCGGTGTGCAAACAGGGCTGTCACTCAGTTCATGGCTCCTGCAGCCTGCCTGGAGAGTGCAAGTGAGTTTGGCCCTTCATTTAACTGTTTCTGCATCCAATATATCAGGGTTGCCAACGCTCACGCATCTGGCATGACATTCACGCTTTCAGACTCTCACACTCATGTAAGAAATCTTATGGCAAATCTGTATTTTTCCATTGTAAACCTAAAATTAACTACATCAAAGGCGTTGGGGTAGTATGCAAACCCTACAGACTATGTACAAGATAATAAAACTGTTACAAACATGTAAATGCGTCTGCAGACTCGTCTCGAATTGAAAATCTCACTCTATCCAGCTGACCAAAGTTGGCAACCCTGTTATATAGAAATGCTTGACATCTCTACCACACGACTTTCAAATCAAAGTAGTTAACCTCCCATCTCCACTTCTCTCCATCCCTCTGTCCCCTCAGGTGCCATTATGGCTGGCAGGGTCCATTCTGTGACCAGTGTGTGACGTTCCCTGGCTGCGTCCACGGCAGTTGCACTGAACCCTGGAAATGTGTGTGTGACACCAACTGGGGTGGGTTGCTCTGTGACAAAGGTGAGGGACCGAGGGGGGAGGGCATTGTTGCAGTTTCTTTGTGACACGATGTAGAACACGTGGACTCGTTTTTGGCTCAAAAACAAGACTTGTTTTTAGGAGTAAAACAGTATGAATATGGAACTCACGGTGCTCGGAAAGGCAGAATATTGCTAACATTTACTATTCAGCCCACACTGTGTGACATAATTACACGGACCTCTGAGTACTGGGGAACCAACCACCAGAACCAGCTGCTCCATTTGGCAAGCTCTCCTTTTTTAATATCAAGGCCCATAGCTCCCAACCTGGATTTTTCACTGGCCAAAACAGCTTTTAGAGTAAATGGGTAAATACAGTGTGTGTGTGTGCCCAGGTGTTCGAAATGAGTGTGGGTGTGTGGATTTTGCAGCTCTGTGTAAGCAGAATGTAATGATGTTGACGCAGAGCCAAGATCTGTTTTTGCATAAATGAAAAGTAAGGAAGGTTCATATGAGTTTAACTCTCCATTAATTTTCCTTCTCTCTCTCTTTCTCTCTCTCTCTCTCTCTCTCTCTCTCCTTCTCTCATTCCTACCTCCCATCTTCCTCTATGCTCCTCTGTGTGGGTCAGACCTCAATTACTGTGGTACTCACCAGCCCTGCAAAAACGGGGGTACCTGTGCCAACACAGAACCCAACGAGTACCAGTGTTTGTGCCAAGAGGGCTTCCGTGGACGCAACTGTGACATCGGTGAGTCGGGACCTGGAAAAAACGGACAGGCCGAGAACCTGTAGACACATTTACAGATCCATGCTGCCCCACAAAGTAACTATGCTGACACTGAGAAAAGGGGCTTCGTGTCGTTTTGACTGTCCACCTGTATGTGTAGTAAATGGGTAAATGAAAGTGTGATTCTGAAAACCGAGCATAGTTGAATTTTTTGTCACAAGATAAAACCAGATTTCCATCAGATCTCAGTTTTGATAAACCATGCAGTTACGGTGTTTGCCTTTGTACAGCAGTATGCATGATTAAAATTTACTTTTTTACCTAATTATTTTAAGGAGCTATATCTAAAGACACTTATGAAAAAGATGCTTGATTTAGACTATCTATTAATAACTACATAGTATATAATGTATATAACGTCCCACTGCAACATAACTTGATGCTTTTTGTTGTGTATTTCGGTTTATCTCATTTCCTTGTTCTCTATCTCTCTCTCTCTGCCTCTCATCTGTGCAGTTGAGAATGCCTGCCTGTCAAACCCATGTCTCAATGGAGGCACCTGTGTGGAAGACCCTTCGGGCTTTAGCTGCGTCTGCACAGAGGGCTGGACGGGACACACTTGTGCTTCCGGTAATTGGTTCCGTTATGACTCACCATCAGAGCAGCTGATCGAGATCCCAACCTGATATGGGTCATGAACTGCAAAGCAGCAACTTTAAAACTAGAGTTTTTCATTTATCGGACGCTTTTATTCAAAATAACTTACAGTACAGAGAGGGGTTACAATACATGTGTGCTTTATGGCATTTCAAACCATGAACTGTGAAGGTAGTTTGACTGTGTCTAAGAAAGGGCAAAGCATCTTAAGCATCTACATTGATTGTTTGGGGTTCCAAAGATATTTTCAAGCTAATTAGACAGTTCATTTTATTTAAGTAACGTTTTTGATCTATAGCTAGTATCAGAGATGGATAGTTAAGGTCTAGAAAGTAAAAATCCAGTCCAATATTTTGTTTCAACCAACCAGTTGAGTACTCTGTGACTGTGACTCTTTATATTCAACTGATTGGTTGAAACTAAATCTTGGTCTGGTTTTGTACTTTCTGGACCTGAACTTTCCACATCTGGGTAGCATAACTTAATTCATATTTTCCATGCTGCTGTTTAAGTACATCTTGACTGGCACTCCATGCTGACTGCATTGTTTCATTGAGCATGATGTAAGTTATAAACAGGCTGCAGGGTTACTTATGTTCTAGCTCTCTAGTTCTAGGTATGGCTGGCTTTTGTATGCCTGGAAGCATTTATTCGCCACTGAATTTTCAGGTCGCAGTTTATTTGTGTGTTAACTGTAACTGTCTTCCGGTTCGCCGAGCCAAATTACAATGAGGCAGCGGTGTGTGGGTAGAGAAAAGTCGGGTGTGTTTAGAGTAGATAAGTCCCCGCATTGCAAAACTGTGTAATCCAAACACACACACACACACACAGAAACACACGTATATTGTCGAGACTTTTCAATGACTCAGCAAAAAACAATGCCTAGTTTTGAATGTTTTTAAAAAGGCATATTTCTCTGTTTGTTATTTATTTTAATAAATATATTACCCCAAATTATAACACAATCCCAGCCAACCCAGTACAAAATACCCCACCCACTACACAGCCGGATGGCACATTACCCAAAATGCACTGCACATCTCCCTATGCAATATGCTGTCATGTGAGGTTCCAGATGCACAGCACTCCCTGAAGTGCAACCAAATTGCCGGGCAAGTAACCACGTATCTGTGCTCCAGGGCTGAGCCTCAAGCTGAACACAGAGCACAAATAACACAGCACTACAGGGCTGGGAAGACAGGGAGGGCTCTTCTCACAGCCCCATACAGATTTTCCTTCTACCCCTCCTAGAAGCGTTTAGCCAATCACAAAAACCTTTTTTCAATTTTGATTGGTCAGATTGGCCATGCAAAACTCTGTACCCTAAAAATATAAAACCATAAAATGCTTCACCTATGAACAAGAATCAAAGTTTTAAAAAAGGTGTTGTGGCCCCATCAAAATATCCTTGCCCTCATCTCTGCGGTGGCCCTGCTGAAGGCAGGGATGTGCAGATGCTGCTCTCCGGACAGGATTTAACAGGCCTGGGAGGGACAGCAGAGAATCGAGTTGAAGCAGGGCCGCCCGTTCGCCGCCGGAATCATGAGTCACAGCAACGAGAGGCAGCGGAACACGGATCCCTTTGTCCAGCTTGGATTTACATGCATGCAATTAATTGGTGGTGGTGTGGGGGGGTGAGCTTCTCTACCCGAGACATAAATTAGATGTCAGCGGTCATGAGGACTTTGTATAAGCTCCCAAATCCCTCCAAAAACAATTAACAAAAAGGGAAAAAAAATGTTTACAGTAATTTCAGCTGCAGGCATGGAGGAGCAGTGCACGCATATGGGAACCAGCAGCGCATTGCTGTCTAGAAGCGGAAGGCCGGCCCGGCGTGAGGGTGCTGTTTGTGATTCCTCTGCAGAGGAGTGGAACCAGACATCCCCCACCCACCCGGCTGATGGGAAAATTAGTCACCGCAGCTCATGCGATGTGTGAAAAATGTGCCGTGGATTGTTTTATTTATTCGAGTCTGCACAGGAACCAAACCCAAAGGACATGGAATGAAAACAAAAAATCAGGCCGCGCTGTAGAGCCTTCAGACACCCCCCACTCCCACCCTGATCTACTGGCCCAAATATCGGCTCTACTACCTTACTGGTCGCCCATGTCATGCAATGCTGGTGACTGATCAACTGCCCCCCCCCAAACAGCTGTGCAGTCCTGTGCATCTAGCCCATGTGGTCGGGGAGCAACGTGCCAGGAGGTTCCACAGGGGTTCACGTGTCTGTGCCCCCCCGGCTGGTCTGGTCGGACATGTCAGTTGGGTGAGCATGCATTTCTGTTATTATTTTTATTATTCCTGTTGGTGTTGTTGCTGTGTGTGTGTGTGTGTGTGTGTGTGTGTGTGTTTGTGTGTTGGAGTATATGTGCCCTGTGATCAAGGTTGGGCTTTTGCATAGGCTGACCTGGGCTGTTTCCTGAGTTGTAGAGGGCCACAATTTTTTCTGTTTGTTACAATAGTATTTTATGTTGTAGGTAGGGCCCCACCCAATGACTTCAGCCCACCCTGCTAAATTCAGCCCTGCCTGTATGGACTGATATTCCCTCCAGGGTGTCTTTTGCTATGTGCCCTGTGCTGCTTGGAATAGGCTACAGACCCCCTCCTGTGACCCTGACCAGGAGAGGAGGATGAATGGAAAAAAATTTTTTAAAAAGCTGTTATCCGGTAATTCTACACAATGGAATATTCAGAGAGGAATTCTCAAAAAGAAGGTTATTAGTTCAAACTTCAGAAGGATCAAAATGGCGATACTAAATCCATCTATCAATCCATCCATCTATCCGTTCTCTTGCTGATTATCCAGTACGGGGTCACAGTGATCCTAGAGCCCGTCTGAGGTATTACAGGTCGTACTGGAGCAGTGCACCAAAGAAGGGACACCAGTAGGTTTTAATAAATACGGACATAAATGTGAAATTCCTATAAGGACCTCAAGTGAATGACAATGTAGGGAAACACTTGCAATGCTCCAGTTCATTGCATATTCCAGCATTCTCTTCCCATTTCGAATATTATAATTATTATTGTTATTACTTGCTGTTGTTTGTGAGGCCTCCCACCTGTCAGGTGTTTCAGGTTGCTTATTAAACACACTTTGCTAAATTAATAATTGGTCCCTGAAACTGAAAATGTGTAATTTCGGCGTGATGGAATGCGGGTGTGTCTCGCGGCATGTTGCTGTGCACTATGACTGCACCGCTGCGTAAAGCGGCACGAGGCCGACAGCACGCCCCCGCTCAAGGTGCAGCACCCAGCGGGGTCTGTGAGTCATGCCATACAGAGGCTACATCAGGGTCCCAAAGGAAACACCTGCGAGCTGGTTTCACAGAAGGGTGGGTGCCATCGACAGGGCCCCTCACCAATTTTTGGTTGTTCTTTCTTGACGAAGAGGAAGGAAGACTCTTCCTCGCAGACGCCATGCTCTGCTTATGTGTTGGAAGTGTGCAGAACACTCATTCTTCAGCCATAACTGAATCCTCTGTTAAAGATGAAATGATCCTTGAATTACACTCCAGTATTCTGAATGTACGTAAATTCCTATGTCCCCAATTCAGACACCAACGAATGTGAGGCAGGCGTGTGCGTCAACGCTTGGACATGTCGCAACCTGATTGGAGGATACCTCTGTGAATGCCTGCTGGGCTGGACTGGGCCCAACTGTGACATTAGTGAGTACCGGGGGGCCGAGGGTGGACTCATGGTATTGTGGGAAGCTGAAAAAAGATGCCGGCAGCCTGATAACACACGGAAAAGAGGATACGTGTTTATAAAGAGATATACACATATCGCCCTACATGCTGGAATATTCTTCACAGACACAAATGAAAAATAACGACCAGAGTGGCAGTAATATCTTTTTCCTACTGACCCATGTGTCCTTCACAGTGAACGCCAGCTGCCAGGGAAAATGTCTGAACGGGGGTCATTGTGAGGTAGGACCCTGCTAGCTTGTGAAATCTTTGCTCTTCTTTCTGTAAATGTGGTGAATGAATGAGCTCATTGCTCATCAGGGTCTTGATGGCTTGTTCTCACCAACTTGCAGGACTCTCTATCTGGCCTGAAGTGCCACTGTTTGCCGGGTTTTACTGGGAAGCATTGCCAGACGGGATCCGGGACCTGCGAGAGCACCCCCTGCTTGCATGGAGGGCAGTGCGTGGATCAGAAGGGAGGGGGGATATTGTGTCGCTGCCCATTGGGCTACAAGGGAGCACACTGCGAGGTTGGTCAGCCTGTCTGTCTTTCCTGTTTTCTGTCTGCCTCATTGGTGCCTTCTAAGGCTCCCCCCCACCACCACCTTCTCACCTGCCTCTCAAGGTTGTGGTGGACCTGTGCAATCCCAATCCATGCCAGCAGGGGGTGCCATGCCATAGCACAGAGGGCGGTTACCGGTGTGGTTGCCCAGATGATGATGAATGTGGAAGTCCAAAGGATGCCTGTTATGGGCAGCATTGCTCAGGTAAAGGGCCCGAAGGTCAAAAGCAGAGGTGGGTAATTCATGTCCAGAGAGTAAAAGTCCAGAACAGGATTTTGTTTCAACCAACCAGTTGTTTGTAAAGAGTCACAGTCACAGAGTACTCAAATGGTTGGTTGAAATCCTGGTGTGAACTTTTACTCTCTGGACCTGGATTACTCATCTCTGGTCAAAAGTACTGATTTGCTATGGTTGCTAAATATTATTCTTTCCCTTTCTTGATGCCACATCATTCCTGCTTCTTCTTATATTGCTTTCTTCTCACACCTCGATTCTAGGTGCCATGTCGGGTCCAGGAGGGGCTGGCGTGAGTTTGTACATGGTGCTGGTGGGTGCGCTGGCAGTGCTTACAGCAGCTGGCTGCGTCTGCTGTGTCCTGCTGCTGTCCGAGCTGCGCAGACGGCGGCAGAAGCAGCAGCAGCAACAGCAGCAAGTGCAGCGGACGCCGCAAGACGAAGGAATCAACAACCAGCGTGAGTTCATCACCCTCATCCGCAATCTTGATCGGACGGTGCCCCTGCCGCCCGCCCAGACCACCTCACCCGGGCTACAGCACCACTGTGAGGAGATCGAACTCACCCTGCCTCCATGCCCTACCTCAGCCAATCAGGATAATGCCTTGAAACTGTCCCGGGCGACAAAGCAGGACATTTCCAACCGCGAGAGGGAAAAACTCAATCGCTTCCACCTTCCAGACAACCAGGAGCTCGAGGTATGACTCAGGTGGCCACCAGCCCCGGACCTGTGGGTCTCAGCTGAACCCTGAGATGACCCCTGACCTCTGAACCTGGTTCAGTCTCTGAGTAGATGCTCTGAGCGGACGCTGAAGCCTTGGAGAGTTACTTTTTAATTCCATGCTGGTCGCTGACCATGCTGTGTTGTGAGTCGCGAGATGAATGAGACTTCAGGAATGAACAGGGGCAAGAACATGTTCTGTGTATGTCTCCCCCCTATCTAGCTAGGTTCAAATGCAAGAGGGTGCCCTTATGGAGAGGAATTCGCTACAGGATGGAGTGTAATCCTCTTTGACCACTTGACACTCACCTCAGATGTTTGAAGGACTCTGCTGGTCACACAGCCATGAGCCTTACAGCTGACAGAGCGCAAATCTACAGGGACAGAGTTAGTATGCTGCAGGCCCTGCTGCTGCGACAGGGCGATGGACATGAGGCGGGTGGCGGCGGGAAGCTTTCTTTGAATTCCACCAAGCGCCTCTAATCCACTGCTGGGGCATTGGTCCATGGGGTGATGTTTTTGTCCCACTGGTCATTGTGTCTGACCTGTGCCTTTTTCTCGAGCTGCAGCAAAGGTTTTCGCGAGGGTCTGGAAAGCACCGTGAATGTGCAGACACAGGGCATGTCATATTGTACCGGGGATCTTCTGCAAAAGCCCTGGCTCTCGCCATCTTCTTTGTGTGCCCTGGGGGACTGTGAGTTCTCTGGCCCTGAATCTGAGAGGCTGCGGCCAGCCCGGTGCACAAGCTGCCTGGGAAATCATGCCTCTACCTTAAGCCTGAGGCAAGAAGGGATGGGCTTTGATGGGGCTTAGAGGGTCACCCCAGAAAAGAGAGACATCTGTAAATGAGAGGAAGCCAAAAAAGAGGAAAGAACACAAGTGGTCCCTGTGCTGTGGCGCAGAGACTGTAAACAGAATGTGGTCTTTATGCCTGTGTAAAAGATGCACCTGTGTACATGCTGTATATAAAGAAATGATCTCTGCTATTGACTTTTTGTACTGTGGATTTGTCTCAGAATGGCACCAAATCTGCTTCAACTTCTGCAGCTGAAATGTGGTTCTCAGCAGGTGTGAGTTGTGATTAAAGCTCATTTATCACGTGTCACGCTTTTTTTGCGTGTTTGTCTATATGTGTCTTTATTTAGATATGGATATGTGCCAGTTACCCTTACAGTGCAATAGTCCCAATTGTAAAACAATGCGTGGTGTTTATAAAGAAAAAAAATTGGCTTCTGTGTGGACCTGTTTCATCTGTATAGAGAATCAAATAATATTGGAGAACTTAGGCTTCAAGCTGCTAAAAGCACAATGTATGCAACTCATGCTACAGCCACAAGGAAGATCTAATACATGAGGATGAACCAACCAATCAGGTTATGACTGCCACTGATGGGGGCGGTACCTACTTTAAGAAGGAGTTGTGCATTGGAGTGAGAGTCACATGACCTCTGCAGACAGGGTGAGGGCCATAACCACACGGGCTTCCCATCTCCACCCATCCCAATGGAAACGTAGAAAAAGTGTACGCCTAACCAGGTCAGTAGCATGTGCACAGTATATCTGTCTAAACTGAAGTCTGCAGGGTTAAAATTATGTGAGAGTTACTCAGCTTCGTTCTTGATCTGCCCATACGAATATACAAATGAGCATAATTCATTGTAATATTCAGTCTTGTTTTTAAGATTCCATTTAAGAAATAATATTACTGTGTTTTGGGGATTTGGATTAACAATACTGCCACCTAGTGTCACCACTGTCTTCTTGAAAGAATCATTAAAGCAAAGACATTTTGAACAAACTATTTGCATTGAAAATCAAAACTGGTACAGCAGTTACGGTGAACTTCTGATCACAGCTTATTATATTTCAATTTACTACTGAATAACAACTAAGGGAAAATACTAATACAAAATACAATTTTTAGAAAAAGTATTCAAATTAAAAGTAGTAAAATTAAAGTATTCCTCCATTTTTTATTTTACAATAATACCGTCTCAGCATATATTTCCGAATTGTTACAGACATCATTCATCTGAAGCACACTGTGTTATGTTATTTAAATGATAGCTTAAAGCAAATATTTAGTTAGATGCTCAAAGTTTCTTAAGCTTTGTAACATGACTTTATGCAAATATCTCTCATAAG
>JAAGVU020000036.1:10176699-10189353 GCA_011763525.2 Mormyrus iriodes | reverse complement strand
GTTGGGGCCCTTCTGCTCTGTGCCGGCTTGCGCTGGGTGGGGGGTCGCGGATGGGGGTGGGGGGTCCGCTGCCTGCTCCCCCTCTGCGGGTCCCCTTGCACAGGGGTCGTCGCCCTCTTGGTCCCTCACGGGGTCCCCTTTTGGGTTGGGCAGGTGGCTGTCTCGGGGGTGGGTGTTTGTGGGTCTTTGTGCCGTGGGGGGCCTGGCCCCAGCTGTTTGGTGGGGTTGGATGGTGGGGCTGCGGCTCCCCCGGCAGCATCAATTCAGACTAACACATGCACACACATGGGCTGATGAGTATGAGATACTAGAAATATGTGGTAGGCCAGTATTGTCATTATGTTGTATACAGATGTATGTGTATGTATAGATTTATATATATATGTGTGTGTGTGTGTGTATTTGTATGTATATGCTTGTATTTTATTTTTTTTGTATATGTATTATATGTTTTTGTTCCTTTTATATGCATATGTTTTGTTGTTGTTTTTATATCTTTGCGTACATGTATATGCTTTTGTTTTTTGTATACATATGTTTTTCATATATGTATGTTTTTGTTGTGGTTTTTTTCTTCTCTCCTCTCTCTTTCATTTTGTTGTCTTTCCCATTTTCTGCTCCTGCCCAGACTTAAAGTGGTTTGATTACCTGATTAAATGTAAAGTACGGAACAGGAGGAGTATCCCAAACTGCTCTTTTGCAGAACAAACCTGACCCGACAACAAAGGGCAACCAGACCACACATTCTGCTTGCTAATATATCGGGACAGGACAAGGCGGGGATGGAAAAAAAAGTGAGGAAGGTGGGCACTAATATGGACTCCCACTGGCCATTGAGAGCTCACTGCTCGTCCGCAGTGAGGAGGCGCAGTGCGACTCCAGCTGTAGGTACTACGAACAGATACAGGTGGCGGAGGCTGTTCTGTTCGAGCATGAGGAGACATGTTGCAGCTGGGAGGCTTGGCTTGCCACAAGCTGGACAAGCAGTGAGAGCAGGACCAGGACCTGCAGCGTAAATCTGTAGAGCAGGAGCAGCAGAAGTTGGAGCAGCGGTGCCGCCAGCTAGGAGCAGGAGTGCAACCACCAGAAGCATCTGCCCGAGGCAGTGGAGCTGCATTACGTGGCCGCGAGACAGTGCTGCTCGGCTGAGAGGAGGCGTGTCACGGCTTGGAGGCTCAGCTGGCTTAGAGGTGCCACCAGATGGAGGAGCGAGAGCATGAGCATGACTGCTAGGAGCAGGAGGCCAAACAACAGAGGCTGTGCTGCTCAAGGGCAAGGGGGCGTGCCGCACTCTAGGGGTCCAGCTGGCAAGGGAGCAGTGCGACCTACAGGAGCTGCACGACAAGCTGGAGGAGCAGCGTGGCCCGCACCAGCAGGACCTGGAGCAGTGGCACAAGGCCTTCCTACCCATGTGGCAGGGGGGACACCAGGTTCCCTTTATGGCACATAAGTGGATGAGTCAGCGGCCATGCCAGCGCCCGCCAATAGCTAAGCCCCGCCAGCACTCGAGAGCATCGGGAGCTGACAGCTTCTGGTCATTGGTGGTGACACACCGGAGGATGCCACCGGACCACTGGGACTGCAAAGGTGGGGTCCACGGGTGGTGGTCGCCGGGATGGCTGACCTTTGAGGGGGGCAGTGTAGCATCAGTGTGATTTGCATATCCCAGCATGCTCACGGGCCGTGTATTAGCCCCTGTCTATTAGCCCCTGAGTAATGATGTATTTGTTAGTGTAAATACTTGTGCTCCTGAGTGTTGTGTGTACCCTTACCTGTGTTGTATGTGTAATCCTGATGTGGTCTAGTGTTGTGTGGTGACCTACAGTGTGTGAGCCTTCCCGTCTAGTATATAATCTCCCCGTGTTTGCCTGTCATCTTGTCTGTATATGAATCCTGTATTGAATCCCTTGATCCCTACCCCACTCACGCAGGTGTCCTTAATCATTATTCTCAGCTGTGAGTTGCCAGATGCTTTTTCATCGCTCGCCACAATAAATAACAACTCCTCCCATGTGACTCCACCACTTCCTGTTAACATGCTGTTTCTGATTTTCAGTAAAGTTGTTTCTTGTGCTTGTAGCTATATGAAAAACTGAAAAGTCAACTAGGAACAATACTGACAATTTCTCCTGCAAATTTATAGCAGAGTAAACAGCTGTGATTAACTGTTAAATTTACTCTAGAATCTTCTAACAAAAGAAACCAGAAACGCTAACCAGGAGGTACACGAATAGACTAGGTGGTGCTGCAAGGAGAAGTAACTGTGGTTTTCTCCGGATATTACCACAGTCCAGTTGAGGTTTTGGTTGTTTCTCTAACTTGTTCCTACTGTATTTTGAGGAAGAAAATGTCAGTGGCTTACAAGCAGCTATTCTTGTCTTAGGTTCCCCCTCCTATTTTTTGTTTACTTTCGACTCCTCTGAACAGGGCCTTATCTACCTTATCTTTTTTGAGGCCCTAGGCAGCTGCCTAGTTAGTTTATACCTAGATAAAGCCCTGTTTCTGAATATGAATGTTAAAATATTATATTTAAATATTATGACAGTAAATATAATATTCTGACACTGGAATTTGTCAGATACATCAGTTGCTGTGTCTTACGCCCTCTAGTGGTCAAATGCAGTCACTGGGAGATATTCGGCACCTTTGAGAACATTGGCTTTTCATCAGCTGAGAAAGTTATGTAAGTGTAAAAGATTGGAAGTGGAATATGAAAAATACATGGTAGCTTGAGCTTCATTTCATAGTTTAATCATGGTAGTATTGTTTTTACTTTTACTCAGTGGTGATTGTATACTTTTCAAATGGGATTTTTCAAACGGGCAGAGAGAGAGAGAGTGAAAGAGAGATACACTATATTACATGTTTCAAACTCAAAGCCCGCGGGGCAAATGTGGCCCGCCACGTCATTTTATGTGGCCCGCAAGAGCTTAAAATATATAATTGTCTTATAATAAGTCAAAAGGGTGCATTGACCATAAACTACATTTCCCATAATGCATGCCGATCACGTTACCCGCGAAGTGACGGCATCCCGCCACTAGATCACAGTGTTTCCACATCAATGCAATTTTCCGAATTGAGACATACAAACAATGATCCCAAAATGTCCAGGAAGAGAAAAATTGATGGAAGGCTGTTTTAAGAAAGATGGGAGGCGAATATATGTTTCATAAGCTGACAAATTAAAAGGATTTATGTTATAACAGAGCAACAAGCAAACATTTTTTTCAAATTTATGCAAATATATATATGTAATATTTGTAAGTTGAATGAGTAAAAATTCAGAGTTATTTAACATTGAGGAGTAATTGCATTTATTTTACATTACATTTAGTTACATTTATACTGCTTTAAAGTTACACCTGGCCCTTTGAGGGCAACCATTATGCTGATGTGGCCCTCGGTGAAAATGAGTTTGACACCCCTGCACTGTATGGACAAAAGTACTGGGGCACCTGGCTATAACACCTACAGGAACTTTTATGACATCCCATTGTAAATCCATAGGCATCAGTATGGAGTTGGTTCCCCCTTTGCAGCTATAACAGCTTCAACTCTTCTGGGAAGGCTTTACACAAGGTTTAGGAGTGTGTTTATGGGAATTTTTGACCATTCATCCAGAAGATCATTTCTGGATGAATGGTCAAAAATTCTGGATGATCAAGATCTGATGTTGGACGTGAGGGCCTGGCTCTCAATCTCTGTTCTAGGTCATCCCAAAGGTGTTTGATGGGGTTGAGGTCAGGGCTCTATGCAGGCAAGTCAAGTTCTTCTACACCAAACTCACCCAAACATGTCTTTAGGGACCTTGCTTTGTACACTGGGGCACAGTCATGCTGGAACAGAATGTAGCCTTCCCCAAACTGTTTCCACAAAGTTGGAAGCATAGAATTGTCCAAAATGTCTTAGTATGCTGAAGCATTAAGAGTTCCCTTCACTGGAACTAAGGGGCCTAGCCCAACGCCTGAAAAACAACCCCATACCATTATCCCCCCCTCCTCTACTTTACAGTTGGCACAATGCAGTCAGGCAGGTAACGTTCTCCTGGGGTCCGCGAAACCCAGGCTTGTCCATCAGACTGCCAGACAGAAGTGTGATTCGTCACTCCACAGAACATGTTTCCACTGCTCCAGAGTCCAGTGACAGCGTGCTTCACATTATTTCTTCCAACGCTTTGCATTGCACTTGGTGATGTGAGGCTTGCATGCAGCTGCTCAGCCATGGAAGCCTATTCCATGAAGCTCCTGGTGCACAGTTTTTGTGCTGGGGTTAATGCCAGAGGAAGTTTGGAAATCTGCAGTTATTGAGACAATAGAGCGTCAGCCACTTTTACATTCTATGTGCCTCAGCACTCAGTGACCCTGTTCTGTCACTTTACGTTTCTGCCAACATAGTTGAGTTTCTGTTGGTCCTAAATGCTTCCACTCTGCATTAACACCACTTACAGTTGATCATGAAATATCTAGCAGGGAAGAAATTTCACAAACTGACTTATTGCAAAGGTGGCATCCTATGACACATCCATGCCTGAATTTACTAAGCTCTTCAGAACGACTCATTCTTTCATAAATGCTTATAAACCTGACCGCGTGGCTAACTGCTTGATTTTATACACCTTTGGCAATGGGGCCGAATGAAATACCTGAATTCACTTATTAAGGGGTGTGTCCAAATACTTTTGTCCGTATAGTGTAACTATAGTTACATTACACCACATACAGGCTATTGTCTGTAGCGCATTTGGCCTGAATGTACGATTTTCACAGCTTATTTTAAAAAAAATTAATACAAAACGTAAACCAAGACAGCGAATCCCCATAGCAATCATATAAGCATGAGCAATTGAGAAACTAAGCCACTACTTTGTAGTAGGTTGTTAGCTTGTTGTGCCACCTGTGTCTCGCTAATGGCTATTCCATCAAGCCGTACATTGGCGTCATTGACAAAAGCAGCATTCATCTTGGTGTAGGTTGTTAGTCCCTCCCTTTTCATTCTCCTTACAGAAAAGAACTGTTGTAGTGGTTGTATGGAAGACAAAAATGTCAGAGTTCACATTTACACTTAAGTAAAACTAACACATAAAACAAGACAACAGGCATACGACAACTTTTATTCCCACTTCAATCGATGTACAGATCAGAAAAATCATCCACAGCACCACCAATGGCATGCAGGCATGAGTAATCAATTTTCGATGTTATTTTGGCACGTCATTTAGTTAGGTCTCTTAGCCATTGTTTCTAAAACCTGTTTCTAAGAAAGAATTACTGAGAAAATCCTGCTATGTAAGTGAGTGAAGACAGATTTTGTTAATGGTGTTGCATTTCATGGTGTTTCAAGAGTAATTTGACTTCAAAACATACATATAAAGATTATATACGTTATGCATGTAAATGATCTGTGTGTCCCACTGAATAAGGGCATTAAGAAGCAAAACACAAATTGCAATATGTGGAATATTATTGCTAAATAATAAGCAAATAATTGAAATGCTTGTAAAATACATCATTTGAATAATCTACTTTTCAAAAATCGTCACCATAAATGACCTAAGGGATAAAAATTGAAAGCGCTTCAGTTTCACAAAGGGAGTATAACTGCCTGTCACAGGTATCATCAAACCACACACCATCATTTGCCTGGAAGTAGACACAGTCAGCCTTTGTTTTGCGGTCCTGAGGGTCCGGCTTCCTATTAGGTTCTCCTTTCGCCCAGAAACTAGAAAACAAAAAGATAACAGTAACAGTAAAATTTACGGAACAAATGAGAAATGACCGAGTTCTGAAAGCAGTGTTGCAGTGCAGTAATATAACCTTTGTCACTGTAGAGAAAAAATCAACAGCTTTGAATGAATTCAGATTATTATCTCGATTCTCTCTAAAAAGACAATGATGTCCATTGTTTTTTTATTGATCTAGAATCGATATGTTACTTTGTTGTTGTGCTATGCCATAGATGTTCCAGTTTCCAATGTTACCATTCTTCAGAAGGTTAGCTGTTACATGGGGGTCCACTCTATATTCCCACCTCCCTGTATTTTCTCATTGAAATTTTCTAAGAAACAGCCCAATGTTCTCTCAATTCCTTGTCTCCTCAATATAATTTCCGAGACAACTCTATACTCATAGGTCTCATGATTCCATGGTTAAGGGTTATACCCCAAGACCCCAATTGTAGACCTTGTTATATGTTCCATAAATATATCATATTGATGGAATACAGGGATCTAGGAATAATAAGTCCCTGGGAACATGAAGCTCTCTTTATAATTCTGGTATTTTCTCACTACAGCATGAACTTTTCTGTACTCTGAAAAAAATCCATGACATTCTGCATCCAACAGACAAGGCTAATCTCCCTCCCACCTTTCCTTCAGTTGAGCCCCATTCACCCAAAGCCAAACTTCTTCTTGTTTGCTATAAGCCAGACCAATCCAGGAATTCCCATATTCTGCGATAGTTTTGATAAATTCCTGAAAACAAGACACAAGAATAAATACACAAGTTTAATCACTCACATAACCAAAACGTCATGCAAATTATTCCCACTTACCTGTTCCTCTTGACTCTCAATGACCACCAAATTAGCTCCATGTTCAATACAGTATTTTTTACTTTCTTCCCATTTTTTCTTAGTTCGATAGTAATAATAACACTTATTACTGAATAGTTTCCATCCCTCTGGACATGGACTGCAGACTTTTCCTGCAAAGATCGGTCAACAACATTGAGTCACTAATTAAAACTGAGTAATTAATTAAAAAGTATATTATCTATTTCCAAAAAGACAAAATGTTCACTGACGTCAGTCCAAAAGGAGATACATCTACCTGTTTTACAGTATTCTTTCAGGAAGGGCGATTTATTTAACAGAATGTTGATATTCTGCTGATAGTTAGCCAGGATGGTGTTATTTTTTTGTAGTCCATCTCTGAGTTTATTGTGTTCTCCCTGTAGCTGATTCATTTTAAAAGACAGTATATCATAGTCATTCTGTAGCAGATCCTTGTCATTAGCCAGCATATTGCAGTTGCTCTGTAGCTGTTCCTTCTCTTTAGCCATGAGGCTGTAATATTCTTGTAGCTGTTCCTTCTCTTTAGCCATGAAGCTGTAATCTTCTTGTAGCTGTTCCTTCTCTTTAGCCATGAAGCTGTAATCTTCTTGTAGCCGGCCCTTCTCTTTAGCCAGGATGCCACAGTTATTCTGTATCTGGTCATTCTCGTTAGCCAAGATGCTGTAGTTTGTTCGGAGCTGCTTCAAATTGTCTTCCGTTAATGACCAAGTTTGATTTCCTCTATGTACTATGTGTAATTAGAAAATATGTTGAAAAAGCAAACATTAACACAGGCTTATTTTCAAGTGCTGGTGAGCTGGTCAGCCAGCTCAAAATGTGCCAAGATTTCTCTATACAGACAGATTCCAACAGTGAATTATACTCACTGCAGGAACATAGAGGTTAATAACATGTCATACATACATACAGGTACAAATGATGGTTGATACTCACAGTTAGCACTCAGGAATATGATGATAATGAACAGGAGTAAAAATAGCAGCCCTAGACTCACTGAAAACAGTCTGTACCGAGAGTTGCTTGTCTCATGTGTCCATTCTGTGCCTGTTCCGAATAAAAAGATATTTGAAAATTCATCACATTTCATCACAAACTCATCTCAAGCATGAAGGCAACAGATTTACTCTAATTTACTCCCATGCCTACAAGGGTCGCACCGGTCGCTTGAGTTAGTGCATCATAAAATGGAGGAATCTTCAGTAGCTGATTGTTTCAGCCAGCTGTGTAGCCGGATGTAAATTGAATGCTCCCTAACCTGCATCACCTGCACCAACCTGTGGCACTCTACAAAAAACGACTTCAAGGCTACATATTGTAGGATATTATTCCACTTGAACCATGAACTTGACATTAAAACAATGCTTTACTTTCCATTTGTACAAGTATGAGTACAGGTACATTGTAATACTCCCTTTCACATCCCATCTTGCTCTCCTCTGAGACATACAAACACATATACAGGTGAGAGCAAAGCCTGGGGTCTGAGCACAGAGTCAGACCGTTTATCCAGCTCCCCTTGTGTTATGTTATAACTCGAGTATTTTATATGTTTCACGCAAAACTACAGTGATGTTGAAGGAGAGATGAACTAGTAAATGCTGCCACTTTTAAGGATCAAGAGAAAATGCCTTTGGTTTATCTTGTTGCTTTCCAAAAATGTAATTTACAAAAAACAAGGTTGCAAGCCTAAGTTTGTCAAATCAGCAGCAAGTTTTCCATGTAATGAAAATATTTGCTTCACTGTAGTAACCTTTCACTCAGTCATTGACATAAGGGATCAAATAGCATATTAGCATAAATGACTATTGCTTTTATCTGTTATTCTTCATGTCTGTTTTTCAGTGGTGACTACAGTTGTGAAAATTCTAAGATGTTTGTATTTATCTTCACCTGCTTGTAGCCCAGGATTGTGGGGAGGTTGGAAATTTACTTCAGAATAGATGACATCTTCACCTTGGGGTACTGTAAAAATCAACATGGCAGAAAGCTCATGCAGGACAGTATACAGAAGCACATTCACAGGAAAAGTCTAACGTTAAATGCCTGCATCTATCAAAATGGCAATTTTAGCAGAAATTTGTTTCATTGCTATCATTGCCTTGTGCCACATGCTTGCCAGGATTGGCTCACTGTAACTGCTAAATATGTGATTATTTCAAACGGATGAACAAATTTTCTGGCATATTAACACAAATCACTTCAAAAGCAGTTATTACAAGCAAGATTTATTTGATTCTCCACTAATTGACTACCTTTGACCAAAGTTTGTAAGTTTGACCAAACTGTGTATGTTTATGCAAATCAAATACCTTCTCACAAGTTGTGGCTATTTCATGGAGTCAGTTTGCATAGTGAAAGTGACTTTCACATTTATCTTTCATTCTTTATATCCGTCTTCTATTGGTGAAAATAGTTGTAAAAACTCTAAAATTTAAGTTTCAGCCCAGAGTTGACTCAGCCCTTACCTGCTTGCCCGTCTTGGGACAGACTGTGGAAGGGAAGTGAGTTGGGGAATTTCACCTGAGAATAAACAACGTCTCCACCCTGTGGTACTGGAAAACATGCAGGACAGAAAGCATGTTTAAAGTTCGTAAATGAGACTTTTCTGCAAGTAAACCTTCTGTTATGCAGTGCAGTTGCAGTTAAAATCGATTTTGGTCACCACAGTTCTTTATTTCTCTGTTAATATCGATGAATTTTGATTCAGAACTGTTTAATTCAAGAGTTTTATTTGTCACATGTATACAGGATATACAGCGGAATGCAGCTCTGTAAGCAAATTAAAATTACAAAACTTACAAGAAATAAATTCAAGAATTTAAAACAAAACTATAAAACACTTCAAAACTACAAAACTTCTTCATAACATTACATGCAGTCAAAATGGGAGCACTGAGGTCTCTGTATGTGGTCCTACAAGTGTCCATATTTGGCTACAATCTTATATCTGACCTCCTTTGGTTGTCTTTTTTATCTTCTCTGCCCACTGCAGTACACTTAGTGGGGGAAACAGGAGAGTGAGTTTTTTCCCTATTCATACTGATTGATTGAGTAAAATTTACCGTTTGAACCTGTCTGAAATATTAGTACTTCTAGAAGGTGCCAATAATATTGTCTGGCCCATTTTAAGATTTCTTGTGGAATGAGCAAAGCATTAATCATTTACTTTTTTTGTCTGTTTCACTGCAAATCTAAAGAAATGCATGCAGTGCTCACAGAAAGTCTTGGGATGCTTGCATAATTCTGCAAAAATGTTGTGAATTTATTGGTTTCATAACAAAAGTCAATTGACAAGCAACATTTAACATATTTCCACATATCTTCCGCTCAGACCTTTTCTTTTTATTAAGTGTTGTAATTTTTCTGACTGACTCATTCTGTTCTGCTCTTGCCATCTCGCTGTCAATTACAATTGAAGTCACTGGTTGTTTGTAATGTTATGTATATTATTGTAAACAAATAGATAAAGTAATCATTTTTGTTATAAAACCAATAAATTTGTAATATTTTTTCCTGAATTAAGCAAGTGTCCTAAGACTTTCTGTCAGCACTGCCTGTGGATATAAAACAATCTTTTAATGTCAAGGTTTCTGGAAGAAATTATGTGAAGAGAGAGCATGTGCGTCAATATTTTTTTCTTTAGATTACGTGTCAAATAAATGTGTAAAACCTAAAATAAACTGCAGTGTCAGTCCTATACTAGATATTCAGAAAGGGAAAGTTCTCGAATAAAACCAGGTCTGCTTTCAGAATATTCCGTGTCATATTGTTTTGTCCTTAAGCTGAAACCTCCAAAATGTTGCTAACGTGTCCAATTTAGTAGTTTTACGCTGTAGAAAAACATGCGGTCAATAGATACATTAAGCCAAAAATATCAGACAGAAACTGAGCACAACTGATACGATCTTATAAATATCAGCACAAAGACTCAACTATTTCCTGTCACAGAACACAAGAAAGTTCATGATCATATATTTGTTTAATTTAGATATATTTTTAAACAATGTTCTACAGAAGTTAAGATACTCACCATCATCCTGACATTTCCTCCTGAAATTTGCAACAGAATAAATTACACTAGCTGACATTTAGACTTACAGTTAATCTGACTTGCTGGTAAAGAATCAAATAAAATTAACTAATGGAAAAAATGCAAAAAAAAAACTGTTTCGATTCACCGGCTATGAAAGGAGAAGTAAAATAACCACATTTCCATTGCGTGTGGTTTGAACTTCAGTCTCACACCCATAGAAACAGATTCAACATTTTATAAATTTATTTGCATTAGTCGTTCATCCTCACTCAGTAACGAAAGTCTAAAGATTGTGCAAAACAAAGCGTATAATGTAAAGCAATACGAGACACTGTAAAACAATACAAGTGCAAAACTGGATGATATGTAGTCAATGCCTAATGAAGTGCAGTAACAGATCTATAAAATGCAGGTGACATGGATATGACTGTTATGTGAAGCACATCCATCCATTTTCCATAACCACTTAGTCCATGTGGTTCGCGGGGGGGCCAAAGCCTATCCCAGAGGCTGCGGGTGCAAGGCAGGGAACAACCCAGGATGGGGCGCTAACCCATCGCTGGCACACTCACACCATCCACACACACACACATACCTACAGGCTATTTGGCAACTCCATTCAGCCTCAGGATGCCTTTGGACCGTGAGGGGAAACCGGAGTACCTGGAGGGAACCCCACAACTACACAAACATGGAACCCGGGCGGAGATTTGAACCCAGATCCCAGAGGTATGAGTGCTAACCACTGTGCCACCCCTAAGCGAAGCATAGATGTTGGAAATTCTAATGACTTGATGAAAGAAGCTGGTCTTTGTAAGGACACTGTCATTCGTACTATGGTAGAAAGTAGTAAGTGTTTCTGTTGCCCATACCCCATTTCTTCAGTCGTCTAAGAAAGTGAAGTCATTGATGGTAAGGATGGATTCACCTGACACCTCAGGACTCCAGAGTTCTGGAGATCAAGGAACCTGAAGTTTCTGACAATGTCCACTGGAGAGCCATCAATGATGATTTGAGGGTGACTGCTACAGTGCTTCTGGAAGTCCACTGTGACCTCCATTGTTTAAGTAGTAAATTCAGAATTCAGTGAATAAGAGGGTGAGAACTCATGCAGCAAGCTTTGGGGGGGGGGGCTGGATTGAGGATCAGAGAGAATGAAGTTTTGTTCCCCATCTTCACCACCAGGGGTCTGCCTGTCAGGATCCAGTCACAGATGAGACTCAGACCTTTGAATTTCAGTGCAAGTTTTCCCAGCACAATTGCATCAAGAGCTGAGTTGAAGTCGATGAGTAACATCCTGGTATAGGTGTTTCTATTGTCAAGGTGTTCAAGGATGGCATGGAGTACCAGAGAAACAGTATCATCCATTAACCCTTTCCTCTTTACATAGATACACTACATTGCCAAAAGTATTGGAACAAATCATTGAATTCAGGTGTTCCAATCACTTCCATGGCTACAGGTGTATAAAATCAAGCACATAGGCATGCAGACTGCTTCTACAAACATTTGTGAAAGAATGGGTCGCTCTCATGAGGTCAGTGAATTCAAGCGTGGTACCGTGATAGGATGCCACCTGTGCAATAAGTCCATTTGTGAAATTTCCTCGCTACTAAATATTCCATGGTCAACTGTTAGTGGTATTATAACAAAGTGGAAGCAACTGGGAACCACAGCAACTAAGCCATGTAAAATCGATGCAATGGTGTAAAGCACCACGCCACTGGACTCTAGAGCAGTGGAGACATGTTCTCTCGAGTGACAAATCATGCTTCTCTGTCTGGCAATCTGATGGACGAGTCTGGGTTTGGCGGTTGCCAGGAGAATAGTACTTGCCTGACTGCATTGTGCCAAGTGTAAAGTTTGATGGAGGGGGGATTATGGTGTAGGATTGTTTTTCAGGGGTTGGGCTTGGCCCCTTAGTTCCAGTAAAAGTAAGTCTTAATGCCTCAGCATACGAAGTCATTGTGGACAATTTCATGCTCCCAACTTTGTGGGAACAGTTTGGGGATAGCCCCTTCCTGTTCCAACATGACTGTGCACCA
>JAAGVU020000036.1:10130120-10152651 GCA_011763525.2 Mormyrus iriodes | reverse complement strand
TGTCAAGGAGAAGGTGAGCTTGAAAAATGAAAAATCTCAGAAATCATGACACGTGTAAGGTGGAAGTGAGAGGGTGGTGGTGCTGCTGGGTGTGTGTGTGTGTGTGTGTGTGTGTGTGTGTGTGTGTGTGGGGGGGGGTATTAGTGCTAATTGCTGACTCCATTGTTGGAGAACACAAAACCTTGTGCCAGCAACTCTGGACCAGGCCCCACCCCCTCTAATGAGTTTGAAGCTCTATGATCTCGATAGCTCGTTAACAGCAGGCTTGTTTAATGAGCTTTCAACAGGGTGGGGGTGAGAGGGACCATATGTGACCTCACCGTCCCACCCCCCCCCCACCCCTGAGCCACCGCACACAAACATCCCTGTGACAGTATTCATCATTATACTTAGGTTAAAGAGACATTTTTTATGCCAAGATCTTACAAACTATAGCGTTATTATCCAAACAGACTCATTACAGAGGCTTTGATGCCCAAGGAAATATATGGGCCTCTCACCAACTCAAAACAAAATGCAGCGCCATTTGGTTGCCGTGTGGTACCAAGTTATATAACGTAATATGATATAGAATATAATAGCCTCAGGCAGGTGGGTGAGTTCCCAGGCGATTGTCCCCTTTCTCCAGTTCCACACCTTTTGCAGATCTTCCCAAACCAGTGGCATTTGCGGCCAACCAATCGTGGAGCTCCGCTTATCAGGGGCTGGGCCCTGTCGTGCTCTGTAGTGATATAATCATCTGACCACGCAGTGCCCTGAGCCCCTGCGGCAGTCCGTGGACTTTGAGATGTGACAGCCATATCATGCTGGCACAGAGGCCTTTTGTTCGTCCGGGGTGAGGCAAGAAGATCTTGTGGCGAAGGCGAGCCACTTTTCGTAGACGGTGACGGCGTCACTGTGTGAGTCAAATACCCCGGAAATAATCCCACCTATGGGGGGGAAAAAGAGAGTCTTGTCCTACAGTGTAATCATACAAAAAAGAACATTCCCATTAGTGTTATCCAGCTAATTATACTACATAACTAGACAGAGCATTTGAAAATGACATCTGCAGTCAACATTCCTTGTTAAAAACTTACACCCCCACTTCCAACATTCACACAGACTGTACACCACCCTCCCCTCTGGTACATGAAACCTGAACCCTAGTATTACCAATCTGACCCGTTCCTGCAAGTAATTCAATGAACAGGAGTCCTGAAAATAAAATCTGGAACTGTGTACCCAGAAAACGAAGTACGAATGTTAAGCAATCTAGGATGCTAATTTGTTGTTGACAAAAAATTAGCATGTGTTAAAGTATTCCCGAAACCATCTGTAAAATTTCTTTCATCTCACAAAGCTCCCCCCTCAGAGCAGCTATCTGTAATTCAGTCTGGGTGACAGGTATTTCATAACTGCCCTGTTTGCCGTCGTTGTTCTCGGTCGCCTTAAGCGCTATGACCCAATGGCACATAGTCCCTGAGTATTTGTGATGGTGTAAAATGTGACAGCGCCGCTTGCCCATGTGGTGCTAAAATGGAGGCTTGCAAGTAGAAGAAGTTATGTGCTTACAGTGGTAGGCTGCTGCTGTGGATGTGTGCGCAGGGCCTGCCTGCAAGTCTGCGGCCGGTTCTGTGATGCCTGCCTGTGGCTTCTCTCTCTCTCTTTCTCGCTCTTTCTCTCGGATGTGTTGTGCCCACATCGCGACACAACAGCCTGGCCTCTCTCCAAAGCTGTGCCACACATCCCCGACAAGACTGGCAGGTGATAATTGGAAGTGAAAAGAGGATTTCTCTTGGAGAGAGGGAGAGGAGGCGACCTGGGCTAATGCTAACAGCTAAGCTATCAAAGGCCCCGATTCTGTATTAATAACACTTGTGTGCGCTATCCTGCCCTACGAAGGCAAAGCACAGTAAATATACTGACACTGATCAAAAAAAGGGTTTGAAAGCTTATGACTGTCCACCCATATGTGTGGTAGGTAGCTCTGTGGTCTCTTTTCCTTCTGAACTAAGATAAAACAGCCGATTTCAGTCAGAACTCACTTTTGGTGAAATATGTAGTTATGGTATTTTGCCTTAGTATGGCAGTCTTGTATGCAAGCTGTCTTGAATATTGTATATCGTTAGTATTCCGGTGTATTAAACATGTCTGGTCTTCCTATCCCATTAGAACACCATGAGTGGGAAAATTTGCCCAGATATGGGGTGCAACTCAGTTGCTCTGGACAGACGTTAGAAACCACAAAGCTATTTGTACTCTTCAAATGAAACCTCTTTTGGAGAGATTCCACCCGTCGTCTGGTGCTTTTCTGACTTCCTACCCAAACCGTCGATGAAAACGTATAATTACCTTTTCCCTGTGACTGCCGCCTAATCGCAGTGACTTCAACAGTAACCAGTATTCTGAAACTGACAGCTCTTACTGTTATATAGCGCCCTGCACCTGGTGACCCTCACGCCGGGGCTGGCCTGCGGCCAACAGGTCGTACATAGGTCAAGGCTTCCAGCTAGTAAGGAACAAGAATAACTGGCCCGACACAATGATGCTCTCAGGCCTGTCTGACACCTGAACCCCTTCGGCTTGCCGGTCTGACTGTTGAAGGGGCCAGGTGATTCTGTAAGGTGTACGTGTAAGGTGTAAGGTGCCCATATTTCAATCTATAGATGGACCCACTGTCAGTGAAAAGGGTGTGTATAGCGCTTGAGAAGTTGAGGAATTCATCCATCCATCTATTGATTTTCTATAACTGCTTTTCGAGAGATAGATAATGCCATATAAATGTTCATTTATTGTAAACTGTTTTAATTCTATTTAAAATACGTTTTACATAATAAAATACGCCATTATATTACCTGTATAAAGTGAGTTTACACTGAAGATACGGATAAAGCACTGCGGTGTTGCGTAGGAAGTACAGATTTGCTATGGATGGTCAAATTCTCACCCCCCTGTGCACCTTCTGGACCCCTCCTGCGAGCGCGAGCTTTCCGGGAGCCGCGTCCTTCTGCTTCAGCCTGGGGACCGGGTGCGCTAATTACGCCCTGAGTAGCGGCTTTGTCTAGCGCAGGGGTCGTCGGATCAAAGGGCAGAAGGTGTAGGGGTGGCACAGTGTTTGGGGCCCTTTTTCTCAACCCCACCCTCACAATTCCGAATTTAATCCTGAGCACAAAAGTCCATGAGGAAGAATGGTGTGCAATATAATAGATTTTAACAAGGATCGTTATTTTAATCTGCAGTTTAATTATTTTGCTTAGTTTTATTGCACCTTCTTCTGGTTATATATAAAGATAAAGTAGAAACTATTGAATCTGGAGGCGAAATGGATTTTGAAAATTAACATCTCTAATATTTTGTGCCTAAAGCAAAAGAATTAGGCTGGGCAGTCAGGCTTGTTTTAATTAGGTAAACCTTTACCAATAATTATACCACCAGAAAGAGGTGTGAGTACGGCATTATCTAAAGAATATGCGGAGCAAAACTGCCGTCATTTTATGCTTTATCGTAATATATAATTTTACAGTATCAGACTATGTCCATGTTTTTAATTTGTATTTTCAGGAATATTACGATTTTACTCTTTACTGTTACATTGCTTGTGTCTGAATAATGCTGCTGACGTCGTATAAATGTGTTCATAATGATGTAAAAGGATATATGAGAATTTATTTAACCATTGATCTTATTATACAAAAACAAAACACTGGACGCTCAAATAAGCGACATGCTCAAATTTCACTGGCTGGGCTATAATGACCTTGCAGTGGAGATTGAGCGCCGCCTAGTGGCACCTAATTAGTATGGGACCCAGTACTGAGTTTGACACTTCATCCAGAACGCATGTATCTTGTTTAACCTGACACTAAAAGACAGGATGGTAAGGGAAGTTTTGCAACATCTGAATAAAAGTGTAGCGCTACTGATTTTAAACCACAAAACGGCGTTGTATTTTTTACGTATGTTTTGTAATGTTAACACAAGTTGCAGCAGCTAGGCTACCTTGTCGTGCATAATAAATGAATAAAATGTATTGCGTTTAAACATCGAAAAACAATAAACGGAGCTGGATGATTATTTATTTGGCAAGGCGTTTTTTTAACTCAATAACCCAGTACTCCGCCCATGGGGTATGCATTCCAGTGCGGGCTGGTTCTAGTTAAGAGGCTCCCTAATATCGCCTAACTTAAAGCACTGGGCTTCTTCAGTCACTGCATTACGGTACGATACACCGGGGTGGTAGATTGACTCCTGACAGACGCACAATTTCCTCAACGTTTTATTATAGCGGCCGGTCTGTACTGACAGCAGTTCACTTATTAAACCTGTTTGAAAAGTGCGACTGCCATGGAGTGCAATAAGTCTGAGCCCGGCTCCAACTCCAACCCCTTTAAGTTTCGGAACCAGGACTATGAGTCCCTGCGAGATGACTGCCTGAAGTCCGGTTCTCTGTTCTCCGACCCGCTGTTCGCGGCGGATCAGAGCTCCATCGGGTTGCCGGCTGACCCCGACCCGAAGAATGCAGTGAAATGGTTGCGACCCAAGGTACCGTCCGCGCTGCACTTTAATGATGCTATGTAATGACATGTATCATATGTTGTGAGCGGAGCTAATTCTTAGGTGCTTGGAATGCATGCAGTCAGCGAGAAAAGTTGAATCTGCACGTTTTAGCAGCAATTTCGACATAATCTACGGCTGTGTGTTGGACGCGTGACATATTCCGTATTATAAATGTGTATCTCAATGCAGGCGACCGGCGTAGTTTTTCTATGGGTGATTCAGTGACGAGCTGAAACAACAGGAAAACATGCACTAGTGAAACACAGAGGCACTGTGGTAAAAAAATTCAGGAATTTGAAGCATACAGCTGGATTCACTTTACAAATTTAGTGTCTTTGAAGAAGAGACTAAGGAGGTCTCAGCATGGGGCTGTTAATCTTAAGTGAACGTTTCATGTTCTCTTACTGCTAGTAAAACTGCTTAAATATTACTCCACCGTACTTCAGTGTATTTTGACTCAGTTGCAATTTTCAAATCTTGCCTGGTTATACACAGGACATCAATAAGGGTGCTGTGTTCATTGAAGACACCACGGGCACAACAGACATCTGCCAAGGCCAACTGGGTGAGTCTAATGCCGCCGTGCCTGTACCTGCAGGGCTTGCCCAGCCGCGATATGGCCGTAGGAAAACGTGCTGCACTTTGATAAACAAACTGCCCCCAAGAGCATGAGCAACCAACTGAGGGTCCCCTCTGGCTCAGTTCCCAGACATCTTTGTTGCAACACTTCCACACTTAACCCCGTTCCCTTCTGGACGCCAGTTTCACCCTCCGCTCGGCAACAGACGCGAACGTTTCCCGGAGGACTGTAAACGCTCGGGGAAGCGGTCTTGGACGCTTAACATCCAATTCTATCCAGCTCTCCTATGCATGTTATTCGTGGAAGCGTAGCATCTGTTTTTTAAAAGGGGGATCGCATTATGATCTATTGCGTTTTCACAGCTCGCAATGGTGCCCTGAGCCTGCGCCTACGAGTGCATGTTACAAATAACTAGCAGACAGAGCGGACCCCCGCCGCGCGCTGGAGAGGGATCAGGCAGCATCGTAAAGCAGAATAAAGGCCTCTGGGGCATTTGGGCAAACGTGCGCGGAAAGACGTAAACACACATGCACGCCCATAAAAAGCACATCCCTACTCACATATGAGTACAAGGGCCTCCGGACACAAATTTCACAGATGAAAAGAAAGATTAAAAGAATTGCTTTATGTACACGTGAGATTACAAAAACACACCATTGATGAAGATTTAATGGCCTTCAGGAGTGCAGAATTGCTAATTATTTTGCCGAGGTCGGTGCAATAGCCCAACTATATATAATATTTCCGTGGTCTACGTGTAACATGAGTCAAGTATAAACAAAACATGATATAGGCCTGTGTATGTCTGTCATGACGTGAAAGTTACAGGCCAGCTGTAACAGATGTTCATAGAGAAGAATGGAGTCGACAGACTGTTTCTGAACAGTACATGACCATTCCTGATGTTGTTCATAACTGGTTTTTTTTTTTTTTTGCATCATCTCCCCTCCACCCACCCACCTTATACACTCTGCAGGTAACTGTTGGCTACTGGCTGCCCTGTCCAGCCTAACCATGCACCCCACCCTTTTCGCAAAGGTGGTTCCCTCCGAACAAAGTCTGAGTGAATCCTATGCCGGAATCTTCCACTTCAGGGTAGGTTTGGGGGTCCACTTGTTCCACTTGTGCTTCTCCCTTTTATGTTTACACAAATCATATCAAAGCAGCAACTTACCTGAAGGCAACACTTACAGTCTTTACCTTCTATTCTTCTATGTTTTACATTTTGTTCGAATAAAAACTGGTTAATGTTTAGGTCACATTAATGGTAATAGTGTGTGAAGGTAGGCTAAGTGAGGCAGGAGATAGGAGGAATATGGCCAGAGAAACAAAACTGGAAATGATTTGCCAAGTTAGAGGGATTCAGGGAGAGTCGAAATGAAAGTGGACGCCAAGAGAAAAGAAGCACAAGAAAACAGATGTGGATGAGAACCAGACTGGATGCATTCAGCAAGTCCACTGTGTAATTACCCTCCTGGACTGGCGCCAATCTCCAGACACTAATGAAAGGAGGCCCTCAAATTAGCATTTGCCCTCTCTGAGTAGCTGACTCTCATGTCCAGCTGGTGCTAACTCCAGACTCCTAACTGTCAGTTCCCATTTTCACAAGCCACCTTGACTTCCAATATAATTCTCCCTCAAAAGACCATTACGCTCCAGAGAAGGCCATTGAATAGAGGAGCACGGCCTAGATATATTGGTTTAAGCTGCCTGTTATGTGTAGGAATGTCCCATGGCTGTAACGATGGCCAACCAAAAATTTAAGAACAGCGTTTTAGCCCAGATCCAAACACTGAACATCGAAGGCATTTTTTAAATGTATTTGTTGTTCAAGTTTAATTGAATAAACATTGAATAAACAATGTTTTATCTAGAGACTTGGCTTCATGGAAAAATTTCATAATATTTAATGATGTAATATAATGTATTTTCTCCGATCAAAGATCCAGTAAAGTAATGTGAGAATGTTTGAAAACAATTAAATGTAGATAATAAGGTTTCCCCTGGAAATTCACTCTCCTTTGTTATTCAAGTAAACCTGTATGTTTTTTTAACTCCTTAGTTGTTAAGGAATGGCATAAATAGTCTTATAGGGTGAATTAAAATTCACCCTCTTTGTTATATGACATACTAAGGTTTTGTATAAAGTTAATTTGAAGCTAATGTGTAAAAAAGTTATAGTATACATTTTTATTAGGCAGTAATGAGGTGTAACGTAAAGGTATCCTGCTAGATAATTCCTTCTATATGGCAGTTATGAAAGTATGTGTGGCATGACTTTACATGAAAGCAAACTGCTGGGTTCAGTCTTGAGCCGGAGATGAGATGAGTGAGATAGGAGCCTTGTCTGCCGGGAGAGGGAGGGGTTGTCTTTGCCATCCAGGCATGTTGCTGCTGCCCAGGGCTGTGAGCGCTCTCCCTCGCTGGCCCCGCTGATAGACTGGCCCAGGCTTGCCCCTACGAACCATCTGTGTTACGGGCACGGGCTTTATTAGCTAGTCCTGCCAACGGCCCCCGCAAACACGCAGACAAAGCAGACTCATTTGCTCGAGGGGGGCTCCTATGACATAGATGCACAAAGCGGTTCACAGTGACATCTACTGTCCTCCACACTCACACACTCATTTTTTTGCAGTTTTTTTTTTATTCCTATGACGTCACATACTCCCCCACTGCAACCCTCTTGATTCATTCTCCTCCTAATTCACTGCTGTCCCGTGCATGTGCATCTCCTTTGCATTCATTCGTCCATCCTGACCCTCCTCCCTCTCTCCCTCACATTCTCACCTCCTTTGTCTCCCTCCCGCAGTTCTGGCAGTACGGCGAGTGGGTGGACGTGGTGGTGGATGACCTGCTCCCCGTCCGCAGTGGTCGCCTGCTCTTCAGCTACTCCCGGTCCCTCAATGAGTTCTGGAGCGCCCTGGTGGAGAAAGCATATGCCAAGTCAGTGAATGTCTGTGTGTGGGTTATGTGGTCATGTATATATTACATTGTGGGGAAGAAATGTCCATGTCCCCACATGTCCATGTCCCCACATGTCCATGTCCCCCTCTGTGACTGCAATCAAAAATCTAAAAATGCCATGAGACTTTTATTTTGTTTGGTTACATATGGTTAAGGTTAGGGCTGGGTAGGGGTTAAATTTGTCATAGCTGGGATTAGGGTAATGCCCATAGAAATGAATGAATAGTCCCCACAAATATACAGATACCTAATCTCTGTGTGTGTGTGAACATGTGTATATACATCTCATACCTTAGCATAGTCCGTGGATCCGGGGTGGGGTGGGGGGGGCACCCTTAAGAATGCAGTGATGAACAATCACAAAATAATGCCTACAAATACCAAAGTAAACTGATAAAACTTTATCAATAAAAACGAGAATTATATCCCTGTTTTTTAAGAAAATACTTGTTACTCATTGAGTGCTGTGATTTGATATCAACCATTCAACTGGATTTTAGACCAATGATTCCCAACCAGTGCGTTGCGACCTGAAAGTGGGTCAGAGAACCATTTTCACTGGGTCACGAACTGTGCGGTCAAAAAAAAAAACTGAACATTTTTTATAACATCAGACTTTTGTGGTCATGCGGTATCATCCCTGAAATTGTTACCTTTGTTTAACTGCCGGCACCCCCGCCACCATTTTTGGTGAAACAAACAAACAAACAAACAAGTAAATAAAAGCAAACAAAAGACAAAGGGTCGTGACTTAATGGCTGAGGAATAATGTGGGTCCAGAGGTTAAACCAGTTGAGAACTAGTTTAGACTGTTAATTAATGTTATGTCATTTGGAGCTTAAGGCAAAAGTCAGCATGCATCGCCTGGCAGGAAGGTGTATCGCGAGGAGAGCAGTCTTTGCCAGTTTAGAAGAGAGACAGAACAGGCAGAAGGTTATATCTGAGCTGTTCAAAAGCACTCAGACAAGTGGACGTGAATTTATGACCCCTGCCCCACTTTATAGCCCCCCTCTGTTCAGGTGCACTCCACCCTCCATGCAGCTGAGTCTCATGATCTCCCACCTCCACTCCTTACAGAATGACCGGATCGTATGGCAGTCTGAAGGGGGGCAATATTTCTGAGGGTATGGAGGATTTCACGGGGGGCATTGCGCGCACTATCCCTGTGAAGTCCCGCACCCCCATGGGGCTGTGGAAAATCCTCACTGCCTCGCTGTCCCGCGGCACCCTGCTCAGTTGTTTCATACAGGTACGCACACATGTGCACATCTTCTGTCTGCCCACTCACACCAACAATGCACACCTCTGTGTTTTCCTCTCTTTTTGTAGATATGAAATTGGTCATGGTATGTGACTTAGGATGCTGTGCCTCTAATCAGATGGTTGTTGGTTTGAATCCCAGGATGGGCAGCGATTAGAGCAAACCCTGTAATGCCCCCCCCCTCAATTTCGCCAGGGATTGGCTGACCCAGCAATCTAAAAAAAAAATGTATGTCACTTTGGATAGAAGGGTTTCATAAATTTTTTTTTTAAAAGATCCATGATATGGCAAACTGGAGGACGGAATGAGGGTGTCGTTACTGCCCTCAGGATATGGTGGAGAGCAAACATCTTTCAAGATCTAACAAAAGACAGACTGGCAGGAAAACTCCAGAGCCAGGAGCATAGCTTCTGGTCTCTCTCGCTCTTCATTCTTCCTTAAAGAAAAGAGCTGCTTTATATACTTAAAAATTAATAACTGAGCATGGAATCATCTGGGGATCCCCCAGAATCTGTCGCTTTGAACAGAGAGCTCTGATCTGGCCTGGTTGGCATGCTGCCACTGTAACCCTCTCCTGGGGAAATGGTATGAAGATGATGATGATGATGATGGCTTAATATTTGATTACCAGTGCATGGTTGGGCTTGTCCCTGGACCTTGTCCCAACCCGGGAGCATTCGCCCCTTCCCCCGTCTTACATGCACATAAACCCATCTCCCTCCCTGCTGTTAAAACATGCCTGCGTTGTATAACAACATGCGCACACTGACAAACATACTCATCCAGCTCTTTGTGGTCCATTGCCTGAAACATCCTGAACTTATTTCTTCTGTCTACAGGCTGCTAATTTGCAAGAGATCGGTACTGTGAATAAACAAGGGCTGGTGAAGGGTCACGCCTACGCAATCACGAACTCGGACCGGGTGAGGCCTTACTGCAAGTCATCCTGGCTCACACTCACACCCCAGGGATCGGTACCAACCAGGGTTATTATCATTAACGAAAATTAAAAGTATAAGAAAATGTTTTCGCAAATTGAAATAAAAATAGAAATAGAAATAATAAAAATGAAAAACGACAAAAGATATACTATATATATTACTTCCAAAACTAAATGACATTAAATAAAAACAAGTAATGATTTGTTTATCTTTAGTGACCATTAATAATAGCTAGCCCATGTTGGGGTCAGCGTGTGGCTCTGGTCTAAGCCTCTGTGCCTGTGATCGGAAGGTTGCCAGTTTGAGGCCGGCCCCGGCACATCTGTGGGTCTTTGAGCAAGGCACTAAACCCCCGGCTCCCTGGGTCCTGCTATGGGTGGCTGCCCTTTGCAACCAGCTTGCTCTCCCCTACAGAGAGCAAGTTGGGGGAGGCATAAAGAGAATTTCCCCACGGAGATCAATAAAGTATCTTATTACTAGTATTATGTTTTGCTCATTTTGACGACCTTAGTAGGTGGGGAACAACCCAGGAGGGGTACCGACCCATCGCAGGGCCCACTGACACACCATTCACTCACTCAAGAACACCTATGGGTAATTTGGTAACTCCAATTAACCTCAACATGTTTTTTTTGGACTGTGGTGGGGAAACCCTACAGCAACAGAGGAAGACCATACAAACGCCACACACATGGAGCCATGGCAGAGACTTAAACCCTAGTCTCAAAGGTGTGAGGCAACAGTGCTGACCACTGCGCTACCATGCTGCCCCTTCAACTGATAATAAAATATCTAACAAGTACATAGAAATATATCTTTGAAATAAAAACTAATAAAACCACACTGAAAATTAACAAACACAGATTTCAAATGAAAATTAAATAAAACAAATTAAAAAATGAAAACTATCATGACAGTGCTCCAGGCTCACTGATCCCAGTTCACGTTACAGACGTCACACTCTGTCATGCATACACACATGCACTCTGTCTATAGAATGACGCTCCCTGCTTTATATTCTTGGTAGCAAAGGTAAGATATGGCTGAAGAACTGTGTCATGCAAATCGCGTGGGTGCGAACGCGTGTTTGTGTGTGTCTGCAGGTACGAAAGAAGTCGGGCGAGGTGTTTCTCCTGAGGCTGAGGAACCCCTGGGGTTTTGTTGAGTATTCTGGGCCCTGGAGCGATAAGTAAGGAAGTTGCCTCCCTGGGCTTGCCGATGGCCGCCCGCGTCGAGCGACTGCCGCATGGGTGCTGGTGTGTTTGTGCCCCCCCCCCAGGTGTAAAAACTGGGACGATGTGGACAGTGCCGAAAAGAAGCGCATTCAGCTGATCAAGGCAGAGGACGGCGAGTTTTGGTGAATCATCCCAACAAACGCGCACACACGTACATAACACGTATATATTAATACCCAAGTTTATTTGCACAGTGCCAGTGCAGGAGTGTGAGGTGCCGCAGTGGGTTAGGGCACTCTGCCTGTGATTGGAAGGTCATTGATTCAAATCCCGCGGCCAGCAGAATGGTTTTGCTGTCGGGTCCTTGAGTGAGGCCCTTAACACTCAGCTGTACCAGGGATGCACTGATTGACCCTGCTTTCTCAAAAATAAATAATATGCATGCCGCCTTGCATTAAAGCATCTGGCAAACAAACAAAATCTATTTGATGATATTTTGCTGTAGATACAATTGATTTAATGATAATATAGTCATGTGGCGCATAACGACATTTCGGTCAACAATGGACCTCATATACTACAGTGGTTCCACAAGAGTATAATTAAGCTGAAAAATTCCGATCGCCTAATGACTTTGTAGCCGTCATAGCCATCGCATTACTGACGTGTTTGTAGTGATGCTGGTGTAAACAGACCTACTGCGCTGCCAGTCGTATAAAAGTATATCATGTAAAATTATGTACATTATATAATACTTGATAATGATGATAAACAACTATGTTACTGGCTTTTGTATTTACTATATTGTACATTTTATCGTTATTTAGGTTGTATCATATAGCCTGGGTGTGTAGTAGGCTGTACCATCTAGGTTTATGTAAGTGCACTCTGTGATGTTCACATAACGACAAAATTGCCTAACAATGCATTCCTCAGAATGTAGCCCTGCCGTTAAGCAAAGCATGACTGTAATAATAATGAATTTGCATAATATGATTTTTTTTTGTAACTAACTACAGTAAACTCAAATTGATGAATACTCACAAACAGTCTTAGAGCAGAGCAAATGGCGTGACGCTGTACGCCTGTTCGTTTGCGTGTAGGATCAGCGCGGAGGACTTCAAATCGATCTTCGACTCGGTGGAGCTGTGCAGCGTGAGCCCGGACTGCCTCTCCGAGGAGGACGAGGGACAGGAGCATCCATCTTCCTCCTGGACCATCACCTCCTACCAGGGCTCCTGGGTGCCAGGCTGCACCGCGGGGGGCAGTCCCAAATTCCCCCGTAAGTGTGTGCTTCTGTAACTTGCGTGTTTGTTCATGCGTGTGGTTTCACACCTTTTCGAAAAGAGTTAAACGTTACGGGGAGGATTTGCTGACTACACATTCACACCCAGGCGAGTCACACATGAGTAAGGCACTTATTAATCAGCCCCTTTGCATACTGCTCTCCCTCTATTCAGCCATTTTGCAATTAAAATTACTCCCAGAATGACTATACATTAACATGGCGACAAGGTCGATCAGCAGGTAGCACTGTGGCCTCACGCCTCCGCGGCTGTGTGTGTGTGTGTGGGGGGGGGGGTATGTATTTTTTACATTGTGGGGACCAAATGTTCCCACAATGTGGTAAAAACCTGTTATTTTGATGTTGGGGCTAGGTAGGGGTTAAGGTTGTCATTGCTGGGATTAGAGTTTTTCCTACAGAAATGAATGGGCAGTCCCCACAGAGATATGAATACAAATGTGTGTGTGTGTATGTGTGTGGGTGGGTGGAGCTTGCACATTCTCCCCATACCTGCATTGGTCTCCTTCAGGTTCTCTGGTTTAGTTCCACAATCCAAGAACAAAAATTGGCATCTCTAAATTACCCCTAGCGTGTGTGAGTGTGACACCCCGTCCAGGGCGTCCCCTGCCCTGTGTCCTGTCCTTTCTGGGATAGGCTCCAGGCTCTCCATGAACTGGATGTGGAGGATACAATAATGCTGATTCAATGTAGATTGGTCACATTTATTTAATGTAGAATTGTTCGTAATGCTGTCATCTGTCTTCCTTATTACACTTTACTAATAAGAAAGAGTTCTGATGACTTGTCATTACTGGCTACATCAATAGCCAAGGCAGGTTGCTTGCAAGCTGCAGAGCCTTCCTCCATCTCTCTCAGGCACCTTTTGGAGGAACCCACAGTTCCGGCTTGTCCTCTCGGAGCTGGACGACTATGAGGACGAGGATGAGAGCCCCGGCAATGGTGGCGGCGACGACACGGATGCTAACGGAGGCATCAAACCAGCGGGCCAGACAACCCCGAAACCGAAGGAAAAAACCATGAAGTGCACCATGGTGGCAGAGGTGCTGCAGAAAAACAGGAGGCAGAAAGACAAGATCAATTTCCTCCAGGTCGCTTTCCACGTTTACAAGGTGAATATAGTTTGTCAGAAAATAAAACATGATCCTGACCCTGCTGCCCAGGGGCGTAGCTAGAAATTCTGGGGCCCCTGATAAATGATCACTTTGGCATATTAAAGCGCCCCTGTCTGCCGTGCCCCTACTGCGCCCCTGTGGCTGCCCCTTTAATAAAAAAATTCATAAACCTTCAAGTAGTATACCTAGCTCATAATTTCATAAGTTTTTCTGTCTTTCTTTTTGATGATGAATTTGTACCTCCTTAGCTCCATGTGTTCCTCACACATCATGACCCTCCCCCACTTTCTCCATCCACGCAGGTGGACGGTAACCCCAGCTCCCTGGATGAGAAATTCTTCACTAGGCAGCCGTTGGCCTCCTCCGGGTCATACCAGGCCGTGCGGGGCGTGCGCCGCAAGGTCCGCCTCAACCCCGGTAACTACGTGGTTGTGGTCTCCACCAGCCGGCCCAACCAGGCGGGAGATTTCTTCCTGCGGTTGTTTGCTAAGAGCGGAAACACATTGGGGTATGAACCACAGAATGAACGGGGTATTCTGTACAGGGAGGGGGACCCTGTACCCATGTCTGACTACTGTGTTCGATAACTTTGCACTGCAGGGACCTTGACAGCACCTGTTCCTCCAGCTTCAATAAGGTGAGCATGCAAAGGCTGACAAAATCTTTGGACTGCTACCTTATTAGAATACGACTATCATTCAGTTTGGCTTCAGCTTGCGTGCCATGATAGTGGTCTGTCATTGTCAGAGGTGGATAGTTTGGGTTAAAAAAATAAAAATCCATTCCAAGATTTTGTTTCATTCAACCAGTTGAGTATAAAGAGTGACAGGCACTGTATACTCAACTGGTTGGTTGAAACAAACTCTTGGTCGGGACATTTGCTTTCTGGACTTGAACTATACAACTCTGGTCATGCTTCATGTGAGTGTGTCTTGCAGCTTGTACAGTCCCAGCCGGTGGCAGCAGATGATTACAAGAGAGTTGAGGAGCTGTTCATCAAGGAGGCGGGGGCAGTATGTGCACAGTTTATTGGTCAACATCATTCACCCCTATGATGTCATTAGTCTGTTGGAGTTTCAGTGGCCCAGTCTCATACTACTTTGTGCATTCATGTCACACATAAGATATTCATTTATTTCATATTACATTTCTTTCCTTGCAGGATGAACGGCTGGATGCGCTGGAGCTCATGAAGTTTTTGAACTCGGGTCAGACACCAGCTCTTACAACCGAGCGATTGCAGCGCACAGTCGGTCCTTGTGTTTTAACGTGCTGCGTAATTCAGTACCAACATTGGCCACAAGGTGGACCACAAGCGTCCGGTTCTGTCTGGCGAGCCACGCTTCTAGGAAAGCGGGGGGGACAGCCAAGAAAGCTGTGACGTGGTCGAGGGCTTATTTTTGTGCCCATGATTCAGATAAAAATATATCTAGAACAGCGTGTTGACTTATTCAGATCTATTGTTATAAATGGATGTTGATGATGATGATGATGATGAATTGCTATTATTATAATTAATATTATTACTAATAGTAGTATTAGAGTTAATAGTAGTACTAATTTGTAGTAGTATTATGCTCATAATTTGTTTTTAAATTATTCATAACTATTTATTAAATCTGAGAAACACTCATACTTCCGAATCATAAACCAGAAGGCACTTCACCTGAGCACCCGGTAATTTCTAATCTGTCCCTGGGGCGATCTTTGCTTCTTCTTTTTCGCTGTGGCTTCCTCTTCCCTTCCCCGTACCGCTGTCAGAGCTCGAGAAGGAGTACCAGCTCCCCCTGGAGACCTGCAGGCAGCTCATTTTCACAGAGGATGTATCCTTCACCCATCGCGGCCAGTCGCCGCCCCGTCCCCTTCTCATGTCCTTTCCTGCCCCCGTGTTTGCTGTTCCCTAACTCCCCCCACCCCCGCTGTCAGACTGGAGGGAGGAGCAGGTTGACGCTGCCGCAGACCGTGCAGCTCCTGTCCTCGCTGCGCACGCTGCAAGTACGTGTGTGCGGGGGATGCAGCCGTTACCTGCACAGTGACCCCCCCCCCTTTTAGAATCGACTTAAGGAAAGTTTTTGCCAGGTTTATGACTAAGCTTAATTACAATAGAACTGCACTGTTGGGAATACATGTCCCGGCGATGGTAGCTAAATGATGGATTATTTAAAGTGGTAACTGAGGGACGGATGCTATCTGGCACCGGGTTCGAGTCCTGCGACGGAGGGTTGTGTTCGCTACCGCGGGGGTATTGGGGTATGAGCCAGGGCATCCTGGCAGGGACCCGTTTCAAGCCGCGAGTCGCTGCTGTAACAGGCGTGCGCGGGAGAACTAGGGCACATAAAGGAAGGATTTGGCTTGGCAGGGGTGTGCCTTTCTGAGGAGTGCCGTTTCAGCTGAAACTGTGTAGGGGGTGGAACTGAACCCAAAAAAAAAAATCCTAGTCCAACAAGAGTGTTGAAATTGCATCGCCTGCGCAGTTCGGCTCCCCGGTTCCTCGGCTGCCAATAAACAGATACGTTTCAGTGACTTGCTGACTTGCCAGAGATAAACCTGCGGTCTGGCCGGGGGGGGGTGCATTCTGCTTCGCACGAGTTGCCCCGGTTTACCGCTGACCCGACAAAAATAAAAGAAACGTTAGGTTCGGTCTAAATCCAGAAGGCCAGGCATCTATGAAGCAGGATTTTATATCTCGTTTACAAGTGGAGCTGCTGCCAAGATAAACACAAGTAAGCAGGTCGTACATTATGTCCATCCCGCCATTTATCCATCCATCTTCAAACTGCTTATTCTGGTGAGGATCCAGGTGGCCGCATACCGATTGGATAAGACCAGACCACAGATTCTAGAACCTTCTGGGGGGTCCCCAGGCATTCCCAAGACAGCTGGAAGCTATAACAGCACCAGCCTGTCCAGACTTTGCCCTGAGGCCTCTGCCCAGTGGGACAAGCCCAAACAGCTGCCTTGAGAGCCAACCAGGTGCCATCTTCATGAGATGACAACATAATTGATAGTAATTTTGGGCAGCCTGCTTTGATGCTCAGTCAAATTGACTAGTGGTTTCAAAAATATGAGCATGTCTTTGTACTAATGACCCATAAGTCGTCCAATTAGCATTACAGTACAGTCAGTACAGTCACAGTGTGTTTGTAGCCTATCCCAGGAAGCACAGGGCACAGGGAAGGCTGAACACCCTACAGCAGTGTTTCCCAATCTGGTCCTTGGGGACCCCCATATTTTTGCTTCCTCCCAGCTCTCTACCAGAGAGTCCACATTTTTGCTCCTGCTAGGGAGCTGGGAGGCAGAAAAAACATGGACTGTCTGTAGGTCCCCAGGAACCGGATTGAGAAACACTGCCCTAGTTGGAATGTCCGTCCATTGTAGGTAACACATTTTGTACATTACGGGCAATTTGATGACGGTAATCTACCTTATGCCCTCATACTGTGGGAGGAAACCTACAAACACACACACACACGCACACAGTCTGTGGTCAAGAATCAAATCCACAACACTGGACATGTGGGTCTATAGTTCTACTAACCACCATGCCACCCAAAAATACATAATGCATAGTTACCATGACACGCATGCCTACAGACACGCAAAGAACTACACAGGGCCTACTGTGTTTATATACTGGCGACAGCAGACTGGTATAATTGTGTTCTTAATCCAGCTCTTTTTCTCATATAATAAAAGTATTGTCTTCCAATATTCCAGTCAATTTTATGTTTAAAAAAACCTGTAAATTAAAGAGCTTTGCAACTTCATTTGGTCCGAATAGTGTATTTCAGTATGATCTATAATTTGGTTGCAGTCTCATTTCTATGATAAAGTTACCAGAAACAATGAAATGGTTGGGGGGCTCATGTTTTGACTGAGTTTGCCCAGCATGTCATTGCAGAACAGATGAATCCCTTCACGTTAGTGTACCCTGGGTATTTATTTTTCTTTGTTTTACTTTTTGGTACTCTGTTTATTTGTCTTTGGTAATGTGATATGTCTGTGAAACAGACGTGACTCCTTTACGTATAAAATGCTACATGGCATTCTAAATGACAGGGCGGCATGCTGACTGGCATTGTGACCTCACAGTCCCCAGGGTTGTGGATTTAATTTCTGCGCCGGCTCTGTGTGTGTGGAGTTAGCACACGCTCCTCATGTCCCTGGGAGCTTCCTTTGGGTAATCCAGTTCGCTTTCGTAGCCCAGAGCGATGCGGTTTCGGTGAATTGCTGTCTGGATGTTGTGACTCCGTCTCAGTGCCCTTTGATGTGAGTCCCCTATATTTCACAGGATGGGCTCACTGTGAACCTGACCTGGATACGCACTTATCTAGGAGCTATTTATCCATGGATGACAGAACACATCTGAATGGGCAGCATTTTAAGGCAGGAGTAGGGAGACTCGGCTAATGCTGCCAATGATGTAGCATTAAATACACAGTCTGAAAATATAATAGTTAGATTTCAAATCGCAACATTCAGTGAGTAACCAATAATATTTGCTTAGCCTAAAAATCACATTTTTATTTTAAAACACAGATATACTTTAGGCTGATAGGCGCCCCGTTCTGGGTTATTCCCTGCTTGTAGCTTCCTGGATAGGCTCCGAACCCCTGTGACCCTGAATAGGACAAGAGGATGGATGGATGGATGGAAATCATTCAGGATTTTATTAATAAATTTAAGTGGTTTGAATTAAATTATTTGTAAGTAACTTCCTTCATGATCGATCATCACCGCATTCTTCCTGATGTGTAAAAGATCCCACGTCACTTACACAGTCCATGTATCTGTCAGTTTTCCACGAGTGGATCTTATGCCTAGAAATTACAGAGACCACTGACTGACAGTGAAGTTTGTTTTCAAATATAACAAAGTGTTCTTATATCATAGTTCTGATTCCCATACTTGTTTTCTCTCTAGCTACCTATAATTTGCTTCTCTCTCTCTTTTTTTTCCTAGTCCATCTTCCTCAAGTACGACGAGGACTCTTCTGGAACAATGAGCCCCTTTGACCTGAGCCTCGGTCTCCAAGCTGCCGGTGACTGAAAGTGCTCTCCCATCTCAGTAGTGTGGCCACCGGCACCCAGATCCGTTTACCGGGACGATTCACTGGAAGGAGGAGCTGTGCGGTGGGGGGTGGGGGATGCAGACAGTGTTGTTGTTGTTGAATTTGTTTTATTACTTACCCTCAGCTTTAATATGTATCCCTACAGTTTTAGCCATGTATATATTCAGAACAGGTCTGCTATTCCTTTACCGAACTGGCAGTCAGTAAAGGCTCAGCTGGAAAACCAAGCACCATCTGGTCCTCCAGGGCCTGTTCCATGCGTTTCCGCTGTACAAGTTTGCACACAGTCAAACACACAAACGCGCACACACACACACACACACGCTCGCTCACATCCACGCGCAGACACAAGAGCGCACTTTCGCACACAGGTTGCAATACAGTCGTGCAGCATGCAGGCATGTAAATGCACGATCAGGCATGCGCTTGCTACAAACAAATGGGATTCCTACATCCAGTGAAGCAGTAGGGGACTCCAGAACTCCAGGGCGCAGGGTTCGAGGTGGGGGTTGGGGAGGGGGTGGGGTTAGGCTGAGGTATTACATCTGTATGGCACCTGGTCATCGGCTGAGTTGGTGCCTGACACATTTTTATGAGCAGGCCTTTGGGATCGTATTAAGTTTACTGTTCTTTATGGTGCCCCAGTTCACGGGCAGATTAATCCCATTCTGCCATCTCCACCGATCCAATCAACCAAAATATATTCAGCCGGCAAAGGGTCCTCCGTGTTATTCATTTCTTGCTTCCTGGCTCCCCTCCCTCCTTAAAATTTGCCCTGCTACCTCTCCCTAGGTCTACAGTGCAGCAGGGCGGTCCAAGAGGTTCTGTGGGAGCGGGTCGGCGCCGGCCTGACCCAGCTGCCCTTCCACGGCTTTGTCTCCTGCGTGGCACGTCTGCGCATGCTATTCGGTGAGCCTGTGTACGACTCGCCTTGTAAACATGCCCCCCCCCACCCCCCGTAGCAGTCAGCAGGGTTCACGTGGGTGCCCCCGTGCCTCAGAGCCTTCGTCACCGCCTGGCCCGGCGGCCTGACGGGTGGCCGCTGTAAAGGGCACCGCCATGTCGTGATGTGCCCGGCCTGCTAATTGTGCTAGCCTCCACCGCCGCGTCTCCTCCTCTTGCAGCACTGTATGAGTCAGAGAGCAGCCAGGACGTGAGGCAGCGTGGCATCAACGCGGTGAGTCCACTCGCTCCCATGTCCCCTCCCGCCAGCTCCTTCCGATCACCCTCACCTGCCCGACCCCCCCTCCCCCCGCTTTATCCTCCTCTCTTACAGTCATCCACCAGTCTCTCCCTTCCAACAAGACCTCAACCTTTTCTCCATCATGCATATATTGGAATATTGGATATTTTATTAAATATATCTTTTTATTCTTCATATTGTAAACATGGTAATTTAAAAACCCATCGAATGTCATTAAATCTGCCTTTTTTTCAGTGGCTGCTGAAATTCCTGACTGTGTGAGATGGACTGAGTGCCAGGTTAATACCGGGAGCGAGGACTGCAATGTCATCAGGGCTTCCTCTCACTCTGCTCTCCTTCAAATCCCCTCGTTTCCTCCTTAATTTCTCATAAAGTATTTGCTTTTTTGCAGTCATGAATAAAAACTAGTTTGGCAAGCTTTGGATGCATTACAGGAATTGCGTAGATCCAAAGATGCACCTCGTAGATAGAATTGCAATTAGTGTATTTAGATAAATGGCTAACATAGTAATATTCTGTGGTTTTCTACTTTTCCACATTTTTATTAGCATTATTAGATAATATGTAGCTGAATACTATTTCAGTATAAATTCTCCTATATCCTTTTCATTCCCTTTTAATGCCCTGAAATCTATGATCATAAACCTTTTATAAACTAATCTTCTATAAGCTGAAATAAAACTCCTCTCCTTAAAAGCGTGGTTTCCTTTTATATACACGTGTGGATTCCTGCTCCCAGAATGCACAGGCGGGTGCCTGCACACGCTCTCACGCACACGCACGCACACACACACACACACACACACAGACACACGCACGCATGCAGTGTGCCACCATGAGGGTGAGAGTGACAGCGTGTATTAAAAGCACTGCACGCAACGTCTCTATTCTTATCGTGCTGACGCCACGCGCCGCGTCACTACGCCGCCGCCCCCACCTCCGCCATGTTCCCCTTCCATCCCTCTCTCCCTCCCTCCCTCCCTCCGTCACACTCTAGTAACTGTCTCAATCTCACACTTCCACTCTTCCTCCCGCCTTCTCTCTCACCCTCTCTCTCTCTCTCTCTCTCCCTCTTGCTCTCTCTCACACATGCATACACATATGCTCCTGTTCCTATTTATAACCTCGTTTCCTCATATGACTTCCTCTCCATCGTTAGGTGGCTGCAAGTGGGTTGCCCTCGGCAACAGCCCAACTGCCTCGGGACAGGCAATGTGGAAACGTGGGGTGGGGGGGAAGCAGAGACAGGCGCAGATGTGAATGTACGAGTGCGAGAGGGCGACATTCCTTCCCTCCGCCTCTCCCCCTATCTTTCGTCCCTCACTCTGTCGCTCTCTCTCTCTTCCAGCATAAAATTCATGCAGCGGTTGCTGAGTCTTCGCCTGTGACGGGCTGCTGTTGGCAGGATCCGCCTGCAGTATATATCTAAAAAAAAATCATTAAAATGCTTCTGTCACAAAACGCAGACATAATGTATAACATTCTCCACCCCTCCCCCAAACCCAAGGAGAGCACAAAATGTGCAGTACTCTCTGTCCACGAAGTAACACATTTTGCCCAAAAAGAAATCATTCAAAACATTAAAAATGTGGTTAAATAGGTATAGTTCATAATTCTGAATGGGTGTAAAATAGAAGCACTTTAATGACCCCAAAATACCTACTTTCATGATACAACCTTTTATCCTGTTTTTACCTGGTTTTTTGTTTTTTTTTACCTGCTCAAGTTTAATCTCCTCGATCTGTACTGTGCAGTCAGCTGGCTCCCCCCCCCCATATTGCTCCTCTTGGAGAGGTAGCCTCACAGATCCCTGGGAGGTACCGATACAGCAGGGCAGCCGAGAAGCCTATTGCTTTCAGATGCCAATTACACCCCGCCGCAGGTGATTAATGACACGGCCGGGGCTTAAAGCCGGCCCACGTACGGCTTATAGGACACGTCCTGCGCTTTGTGCTCTTGACGTATGTAATAAAAAAACTGAAGAGCCTTATGTTTTAAACATTTACTGGAACCAGTTCAAGTTAGGCACGGTCTAACTGCATTTCCCCGCAAAGGATTTTACCCCACTAGCAGCAGCTAATGCCGCTCGCTTTCCGAATTATACTCGCGCCCTGTGGATTCTTTACCTTGGTCGGCTTTCTCCTCCCTGCCATCCTTCTCTGCTCCTACCCCTTGTTCCCCCTCCATCCTGCCACATTATCAGCCCCCCCTCCGGCCGTTCTCCCTACCCTGCCAGCCCTCTTCTGCCTCTGTCGGGTTAGCTGTTCTGCCACCCTCTGTGTCTGTTCTTAGCCCAGCTGGTATTTCTGTGCGGTAATAGCGGGGGTGGGCACAGGAATAGTGCTGGAGTTGTAGTGTGTAACGTGGGGGCGGAGGCG
>JAAGVU020000036.1:10083232-10130020 GCA_011763525.2 Mormyrus iriodes | reverse complement strand
GTGAAAGGGGGGGGCGGGGGGGGGGGGGGGGCGGGGGTGGGGGAGAGCTACCGGGGAGGGTGGGTACTGCGAAAGTCATGCAGCCATGGCGATGGCACGATACGTAAAAGTGCTGCCAAGATGTAAATTTAGTCCTGGCTCACAATGTTGATACACGCAATACTACCAAGGTATCGTCAGAGGATGTATTTAAAGATGTACTAATAGCAGCCTGTTTCTTTTAAATGTATGAAGTATATTTCTAACCAAGGAACTGCCCACGGTTTTTAAGGAGGTTTTAAGATAGATGACTATATATAATTATTTTGTTTTTTTGAACAAGATTTGGATATATGCTGTATTGATTGCTCCTGAGTATGTATGTACCCTCGTTGGTTTAGGTCAGGGGCAAAGCCCAGAGGCCTCCACTAAAAAGAGAAATTGTCACCCGTCTCATATTTTACGGGATCGTCCCATACTGAAAAATAAAATGTCATGGCCTGTTTTGAAGATTTATTAAAATCTTATCGATGGGGATTGGACGACAATTTTTATCGTCTCCACTGCCCCCCCACCTCCCTACACCATCTAGTCCATGTTGATGCTCCTCTGGCCACGTGTGCTGCTATTTCCGCCTATGAAGGTCATTTAGGCCTTTAACGGAGAATTGAAAGCTTGTTCAGTAATCATATGAAGTTCAAAAAGTACCATTGTGTATTTTTGATATATTGATATATTAAGCAGGTTAGCATATTTTTTGATTTGCTAACTTGCTTTGGCAGGAACGTGGGGGATGGTGTGTGGCTCAGTGGGTTAAGCCTTGTGCCCATGATTGAAAGGTCATTGGTTGGAATCCCAGGGCTGGTGGACTGATGCCACCATTGGACCTCTGAGCAAAGCATCTAGTTCCCAGCTCCAGGGGCACTGCATGCTGGCTGCACTGTGACACCCCTCCCCTTCGAAGCATGCTCCCACCTGTATGTGTCTCTTGGAGAACAGGATGGCATAGACAAAAAGACAATTGTTCATAGGGATCAATAAAGTATCACTATTCTATTACAGCTGAAGAAGTGGTCAGATACTCGATTAAGTAGATTAAGTGAACAAAAAAGAACATATCAAACATTTTTGTGGGAATAATGACTGGGCTGACTGAAGAACATTAGCATATTAGCCTCCTGGCCACTTGAATTGGCCCCTTAAGAGACTTCTTTATTGACTGCATATGAGCGTGATCCCATCCAAGCTTGGCTCAGATGTTTAAGTCATGGCCGGTCAGGGCTGCTAATGGCCGACAGTCAGGTTTCCTACTAGCTGCATACCAAGTGCATGGCTACACGATCAGCTCACACTACTGAACTCTGTGGTGCTTGGAAACTGTTGTAGCTAATTACAACAACAGTGATTGCGCACCGTGTGTCCGCAATTCAAAAAGTATTGAAAGTGACATACATAGAAATCTATGCAGTAATTCATTAGCTGTGAGGCCCCAAAATGCCCCTCCTCCTTGTTGAGAAAATCTACCAAGGGCACATGAGTCCCCGCCCACACCGCTTGACCAAATTTACAGAGGGGGATCGCCCCCAAGTGGAGCACTCTAGGTGAAATTATGTCAGGGGGCCCAGAATTTCTAGCTATGCCCCTGGTACATGGGACACATGCTCAAAAAAATCGCTGTGGACTCCTTTTGTGAAAATGCAACGAGAGTTGATTATTGGATTACATGAGGACTGACTGAGTTTTGGTTCCCGATACTGTAACACATGGTGAGGAAGCCTGACTTTAGGTCATTGGTGCTCTTATCTCAATAACAACAAAGAATGGACTGAGTGAGTTCTGGAAATTTGCTCCTCAGTTATGGTCCATAAATAACTGACATTTCCAATTTGTAGTTGTACTAAATTCAGTTTAATACTTCAGTATTCAGTTAAAGCGCTGCTCCACTTGAATCTACAGAACACGAACTGAGAGAAATTTCTTAAATACTGTATTACCTGCCCTGTGTGTATTATACCACCTTAGAGAGCTCCTTTCTAAGAAGATTACATTGGTTGGGTTTCTCTGTCATGCGCTGATGTATTCTTCTTTCAGCTTGCACGCCAATAGTTGTCTCATGCAGGGTGCACCAAAGGAGAGCACCCTCACTTTGAAGTGGAAGCAGAGCAGGGAGGTGGCAAGAGGAGGCCGGGTAATGAAGACAACCTGAGGGGGACGGGGGAAAAAATGTAAAAAAAAAAAAAAAACACTCATCTCACCTGACGTGTTCAGTGACATATCTGTCCACTTCTCCCACCTGTTCCCCCTCCTCTGCCGCTTCTTAATCCATCAAAAAACAGCACTTTTATAGCTATTACATAAGAGATACACTGTGAGAGATGCAACGGGAACCGGGGAGGGAGGGGGACATCAGTTTGGCTTCATCAGCCCACTCCTTAGCTCCCTTTCCTTCCCTCCCTTCTCAAGCTGTGCTTCCCGCTCTGGCAGCAGGCCAGCTGAAAGTAGGATACATTTGACGTGCTTGAGGTTACTGCTGTCTGAGTCACATTGCGCTACAGAATACTAACCATCCATTCAAACCCACTGATAAGCATGGCAATGCCCAAGAGGATATGTGAATTTAATCGCAATCCTTTAAATAAAACAACATCGTAATCCATAGCAAAAGCTCCATTACTCCTGAAAAATGATGAAAATATTAGCAATGCTAATGTGTAGCATTTCCTTCAGTCAGTACTCAAAACTCTGAATTGCATACAATTAAATACAATGTATTTAATATTTAGACATTCTTTTTTCATACTTTCACATTCCCAATTATTCATTTAAACTATCTTTGAATCTCAACCTGTGGTGCAGTGGTTAGCACTGTTGCCTCACATCTTTGGGACAAGGGTTCACGTCTCTGTCCAGGTTCTGTGTGTGGAGTTCGCATGTTGTCATCGTGGGGTTTTCTCTGGTTTCCCCCCACAGTTCAAAAACATATTGAGGCTAATTAGAATTACTAAATCTCCTGTAGGTGTGAATGGTGTGTGAGTGTGCCCTGTGAGGGGTTGACACCCCATCCTGGGTTGTTCCCTACGTTGTGCCCATAGGCTCTGCGACCACTCAATGGGTTAAGTGGATACAGAAAATGGATGAATCTCAATGTTTCAATTATAATAGGATTAAATTAAATCTCAAAGAAGAAATAGAAAGATAATCAAGTGCTGGAATTTGCTCAGTTATTTATTTTGTGCTTTGAGATTCAGGATAATAAGAGTTCAGCAGTATTGCGTCATACAAAATAGGTGTAACAGCAGAGAATACAATAATATACTGAAACAGTTCCAGGAATTAAGTAGATTTCAGAAACTCCCAGCTAACACCCTTTTGCATTGTGACCTCTTATTATATTAAGTACTCTGGTAACACAAGCCAAGCGTCACACCCTTATAATAAATACTTAAAAAACAAAAGGTTGTCACATAACACTTTCTGAAAAGGCATGTAAGATGTTATTCTGGCACCTTGAATAAATAGCACTTAAGGATAGACACTGATGATTTTAGAAAGTGAAAGTTTGTTCATATCCGATAATTGAATAAAAATTATTTATAACATATTGCATGAAACTCTAGAAAGATTCTAGAACCTAGTAAACAAGTTAAGGCCACAATTATGAACAGTTAGTGTAGTTAAGTTTTTTAATCCTCAGATTATTAAAACTTATCTGAAGCCCTCCGTTCACTGCAGCTCCCAAGGAACCAAGCTGTGATATAAGTCATAGCAAATCAGCGGGATTCTTCTCTTGTTTATCGAGCTTGTGGCAACCCACTAAAACCAGTAACACTAAACAACAAAAATCTGCATGCTGACCTGGCAAACCAACTTTTCATTTGCTGCTGCGCAGACAGCCCACCTACTCCCCCCCCCAGCCCCAACTCCAGCAGCCAAGCGTAACACAGACAGACAGGGGAGGAGAGCGATGAGCTCATGTCGCTCTACACCAGCCCAGATGTTTCCAGCCAGATCAGCGTGTTTCCCTGACCCAACCAGACACTCTCAGACAGCAGACAGAAGAAGACAGAAATGAAGAAAAAGGAACAGGCGACACAAAGAGAAGCAGAATCCTATAGCTCAACAAGTATAGCATTATACTAATGATGCAAAGGTTGTGGATTCAAATGCAAAAAAATCACACATTGATTGTGATCTCTCTCAATGGTAAGACACTTTGGATAAAAGTGTCAAGTAAATGTATTTAGAATGCAGCTTATATCTGGAACATAAAATATCAAAAAGACAGGATGAGGCTTAGTCTGCACTAGAGACTCTAAAAATGTTTTATATCCATTACAACGTAAATGAAAACAGTAATGAAATGTCCAATTAATAAAATTAAGAAATGAGTCCACTGCACGCAGAAATACATTTTACAGTTTTATTCAGACACGAAACATAATAAAAAGCCTTCAGTTAGTGGTTGAAACTGGTAAGCTTAAAGGTTATTTACAGAGAAGTTTTGTTATTTTTCTGTACTGTTTTTCTTGTTTCCTTCCCTATAGCATTTCTCTTAAGTTACACTTGCATTTGTATTTTCCTAGGCAAAAAAAAAAATGGCAAAGTTCTCTCCTGCCAACAAAGCCACATCTGGGCTTGTCTTTACAGGCAAAGGGCGAGTCGGGGACAGCAAAACCAGAAATCCACCTGTGCTTTAACCTCAGCATATCAAATAACGAGTTTTGCGAGGCTGATGTGGCCCAAGTCAGTCGCCATGGTGCCCATGGTCCTGGCTGTGACAGTCTGCCTTATAGTTGCGATACTTGCACAGCCCTGTGTTAAGCTGTCTGAGAAACTGAAGATGGAGGGGAAGACAGAGTGTGAAAATCATACCGCTCAGAAGAGGCACAGTAGAGCGAGCAGTTATACTGGGATTGTGCCGAAGACTGACATAGTTATGTAACACAACAGTCCGGGTATGCAGACAGAGAGTCAACAGCTCCGTGCTGCAGCAAAACGAAACTGGTTGCCTGGTTACAAATATTTGGACAGGAAAAGTAGGCCAAGCTGTATTTTGGGTGGGGGCAGGTCATGTGACAAGGGTGAGACTTTCCTGTAGGCAGCTTCTCACGCTGCTTTAAGAAACGGACGCAAAACCCAGAGGATTCATGGCTTGTGTAGTTTTTTTATGGTCCCCATTAATACCTACTCTCCCATTTTTTTCTCAGCACGTACAAATACATGCCTACCAGAAAAACATGAAACCCTGCACCGGGTGCAAACTAGTGCCCCAATGCAACACAATGAATGTCCTTACTGAAAAAGAAACAAGCCTGTTCAGCTCATCGCACATGGACAAACATACACACATATTAACATAAACTGTGCTGAACTCAAAACAGAAGATGCACAGTACCAGGACTGGGCTGGAACACATAAAGTGGATGTAATTTGCCTAATTCCCCTCATGGCCACGAAAAGACAGTCACAACTCAGCAGAAAGTCACGTGTCTTTCTGTGATTGTGGGATGAAGGGAGGGTTATGCTATTGTCATAACTCATTGTTAACACAGGTCACAGGTCCAGGGCAATAATACCCTTTCAAGATGACTACTTAGTTATTAATATCACGTAGTCACTTCATTACATTTCTTAGTAAAATATTTTTCAGAATTAATCTACCTAAAGAGCGATTACAGGATGCCAGTCCTATAGATTTCAGTTAAGCATTCCCAATACCAATCCATACTGCTGCAAGGCAAAATCTATTTGTAATCTAATATTACACCCTAAATTAACATCTACGTCATTGCATTTGAAAGGATTTTCAATAGACATGCGTAGTTTAAATATTTTATTGAATTACTTATTTGCATTTAATACACAATAAAAATACATACAGAATGGAATCTACAAAGAACAATGTCAGGCCCATTTCCCTCAGGGCTACCAAGAAACTAGAGGACGATGAGTTTGTGGAGTTTAACTTTTCTTTCCAAGTTGGGCAGGTTTCCTTCCAGAGTTCAAAAACATGCATTTTTAAGTTAATTAGCACCTCTAAATTTCCCGTAGTAGTAGCACACACTATATATAAATAGCATCGATAAAGCGTTTTGGAACACAGTAAAATTACAATTCTGTGCAAATATTTGTCTTGGCTATGAAAAATTGTCAGTTTGCGGCATTCATACTTGCTTCCATTTTCTGCAACCGCTTGTCCTATCCAAGGTGGCGGGAGGTCCGGAGCCTAAGGGCGGAAGGCAGGGAACAATCCAGAACGGGGTGCCAACCCATTGCAGGGCATAATCGTAGGCAATGCGGTAACTTCAATTAGCCTTGCCATGTTTTTGGATGTGGGATCGGAGTACATGGAGGAAAACTCACAAAGAAACAAGGAGAACATGCAAACTTCACACACATGGAGCCATGGTGTAGACTCGAACGCTGGTCCCAGTGGCAACAGTGCCAACCACTGCACCACCGTGCCGCCCCGCATTTAAACTTGTCGTTTTAAATTGTTTATATATGTTACACAACACAATACATGTACACAACGTACGTCAATAAACTTTGTTAAACTATATACTATTTACATATTAAATGTAAATACACTGCTATAAACAACCGCCAACGGGAGAAGTTAATAGCTGCATAGAACGGAAATGCTATTTTAGCTAGCCTAGCTTATCGGCAAGAAATATACTCCAAATCGTCTCCCAGCCACTTGTTCTCAGGGTCATAGACGTTTCAAATTTTAGGTACAAACATGCTAAATGTTGCAACACTTCAGTAAAAGTTGAGTTTGTACAAGAGCCTTTGGCGGTATTGTCTGATTAGTCTGTATATGCGATGCAACAAGTGCTAACGCTTAGGCTTGTCACTCAAACTCTTTGTGTCCCTCCCAGCGCCCGTTACTACGGAAACTGGTTGCTAAGTAACAAAAACAAAAAAAGACCCAACTCGAACGTCTTAACGTCAGGCGTTTTGTAACGGCGTCTCTATGACAACACAACGTTGTGTACACATGCAGACGCGTTGTGGTGGAGAGGGGCTGGAATAAAATCACATGGCGCCGAGTGAGGAAGCTTTCGGATGAGTTCTAATAATGTTGGTACATGTATTCAAATTACTTTGTGCAGTATTTTAAGCAACTAAATATTGGAGAATGCACGCTCACTGATGTGTCTTGTCGAATTCATCCGGCATTTAATTCCGTTTAGTTTAACCCAAAGCACGAGAAAATGTAGTAACGCAGCAACATAGCAGCAACATAGCAGATTCCCTGGTTGCTTACGTATTTTTAATGCGGATAATGTGGATAGCTAGTTGGTACATACTAGGTTCTTACATTGTGGTTTTCTGGAGGGCTGGGATTATTTAGGAGCGGATTTGGATGACAAAAAGCAACAAGTAGCAAAGCTGATTTTTGTGACAAGGCGTACACTAACAGTCTCGTTGTACTTTAATATACTAGGACTAGGCCGTTACTGTATGCCAATAGATTTAAACATACTTGCATTTTATGTCATTGGCCCGAAAGGCGAAATTTCGTGCACCTGTGAGTCCCAGTTTTGTCCCGTAATCGTGTGAAAGGCTTTGCATGAGACATGATGTACTATTCGCCAGCGCTGCACTTCATGGAGTTTGGGCAACTGGTTTAACGGGGCACAGGACGGTTGGCTGGGCTGCTATGATCTCACTCGTCGATCTTTCACGAACATCGGCTATCCGGATTACTCATCTCGATTGAACACTGACACAGGACTGAACGTTCCCCGTCGGTGACGTTGCTGAGCTGAGTAATTGTTGTTACCCCCTCTCGCTCCTAGCGCTCTTACACGCGCGAATACACGGTCCCCTCCCAGTGACATTTCGCAGCATTTCAATAATTTTATTATTTTTTTCCACTCAAGTTGTTCAGCGTTTGTCTATCTGCAGCCCCCTTTCCACCTCCCACCTGCCATATTCTCTACGAAGTACTTAATAATGAATCACTATCTGTCCGTTGGAGTTCGGAAGCGGATGATGTTATATTGACAGCATCATTGGCTATTATTTCCGTCATTCCAACCCACTGCCCAAGCTGAAGCGCTGTACACGAGAGTCTGTTTACGTGCACATTTCTTGTAAAACATTTGGTTGAAAATAAAAACACTCTTGTGCTCATTCTTTGGGAAATATTTTTTGTGATCTATAAACAATCTTTCTCTAATGGCACATTCTCCAGAAATTACATATCAGGCTACATATTTTCGTTAGTGACACGCGGGCATGGAAAATGGATGGATGGATGGATGGATGGAAGGATGGATGAATACATGGACACACACACATGGACATTATATGAATAAAAAACATATGCTACATTTAGATAACGTTTACGCTATATCGATATTATAGAAACCCGTCAAGGATCAACATGCTTCATTTCAAAGTATTTGGGATTTACTGACAAATTCACTTCCAAAACAGATTAACAGTTTAAAAGGCACATTTCCTTAACAATATTTGTACAATAAACAATACTGTTTGTAATGCACCTGAGAATATACTTATTTCTCCTTATTATCGTGTAAAATGAAACCAGTCAATATAAGTGAAGTTAGTTTTAATTCACCGCTCCGATAACATGAAAATACCCGACGTTTTCACTTTCTTTGTTAGTTTTATCCAAAGACTTTAGCACGGGTCAATGTTAAACAACAATAAATGAGTACCAACGAGACATAGCTTCTTGGTTCTTGGCAACTAACGATGAAACTCTATTTGCTATGCGCATGAGATAAACATGTTTCAGTAAAACACATTTCAAGCGATTATAACAAGCTAATCTTATAGCCCAATTACTGATATTTTTGTATTTTCTTCAAAATTTACCTTAGCAAGTGCTTTGTGAAGAATCGATACTTGCGGTGTAACGCAGTGAACCAAGCTACACAAAAGCCAGCACTGAATGCTCTGGGACTCAAAAGGGCGTGTCCATGAAATGCCTTTTTAAAGAGGGTATCCATAGTTTACTACCGACAAGTTCTCGTGTTTCATTTCATCTACAAAACGTGGCAAAGAGTAATACACAGCGCATTCAATGGTCTATCTGCTGATGCAAAATGCATAGGAGTACTACACCTGCTGCATAACTGAACTTTAATCATTTTTGCTTGTCCTTCTCTCTGAATTAATGACTTTAAATTTTATATCAAATAAAGCATATCTAACCATTTACAATAACAGTAAGAGTAATAATCATATAATAATAGCGACATAAACAGTGGCGGCAACACTTAATAGCTTATTGCAGGGTTTTAATTGGCTAATGGGTTAATTAGAGCAACATTTATATTTACAACGACCACAGAAGAAATAATTCAGACCACCTATGCTACTTCAACATAAGTAAAGCTAACATAGTTTCGTTTCTCAGTGTTTCCTCCTAACAGGATGTAAACACTGAATTTCGTTAAAAGTACAAATTAAAACACAATTGTTTTCTTTCATTTTCCTTTAAAAAGTGGGAAATCTCTAGTTGCTTTGATAGTAAAAGTTTCTATTATTAACCGCCCGCGAGCCCTGTACCATTTCTGTGGGAGAGGGAATCCCTAAACGTCATCGCCTTGGATACCAAACAAAAATATAGACATATATGGGCATGTACGTCATCGGAACACCGAGGGCGGAACTAGGAGCTCCTACAATGCTTCGTGTTCAGTCCGATTCATTCATAAAGAAGAGACGCCGCTACCCTGGTCTGTGCTACTATAAAGTGCGTCCGACAGACAAACAGGATTATTATCTGGATTTATAAACAACTGCATACCTTTTTATTACTTCTCACCAAAGGAAAATCATATTAGTGGATCATCTTTTGTCTCGCATCAAGGAATTTATACAATAAAAATCATCCAGGAAACTTGAAGGAATTTACTATAAACACAACCTGGATTGCCTTCTTAATGCAACTGTTTTGGAGGGGAATCGAGAGCATCTCGCAGGAGTTCAATAAAGAAACTAGAGGAGGTAAATTTTAATATAATTTGTTACGTGTACTTAGCTAACGTAACGCATCGAGTCATCACATCTCGCATTCACTCTTAAAGTACACTTAAATGACATTTGTTTTACTGTTATAGGTACATTATAGGTGCATGCGTGTACTTCTCTTTTGTCGGGTAAAATTCTTAAAAAAATCGTAAATATCCCTTACTACGTACCGAGGAAAGTGCTACTTAACGATACATTTCACTACATAAAAACTCGAATATGCTTAAGTATTTTGAGACGGTGGATTGTTTCTGTACCTGGGAGTTTATGTGCATGCGTGCGAGAGTAATGTCACACAGCTGATTGTTTCCCGGAATTGCAGGTGTCTCGGCGTCTCTCTGCTCCCCCAGGGAGATGTTCCAAGGGTTCCCTGGCGACCTCGATTCCGGCTCTCGTGGTAGCTCTTCTCCGTCTATTGATTCCCAGTACCTATCTTCCGTGGAATCCTTTGGGAGCCCACCGGCCACTAGTGCACAAGTAAGAGAGCTTTTTTTTTATTACGTTCTTGGAAGCCGACACGGGCAGCAATGTGCATGTCGAATTGTTCGAAATAAAATAATTATATGAGTATCAATTATGTTGATGATTGTTCGTTACGTTTGAGTTGCATTTAATTCGAATAGGTTTTACGTAAACTGATTGCTAGAATGCGGTTGCAGGAGATGCGTACTTGCAAAATCTGCTAATTTACGAATGGACATTAGATGCCTACAAGCACCATTACGGAATTTGCATTAGTTCGGTGTTTTTAATTCGTTTTAGACAGTCAAGCATGTATTTAGCACAGTGCGCTAAATAATAGGAATTCGTAAACTACGTTTTTATCACGTATCACATCAAATGTGTGTACTATATTAGAAAGCATTCTTTGCACATTGCTTCGGTTCAATTCGAGCATAATGTACGTTACAGCATCTAATTTTAGTACCTAACCCGCGCGTAAGGATAACGGATTTTTTGTTGAACGTCTCGAAACATATTCCACTTTTTTCTGTTTCTACTCTTCCATCCTGAGAAATGAGACGGTTCTTTTCACGCTGCGGAGGCTGACAAGTCAGCAACTAAAGGCTGCAGAATCTCACGGCAACGTGTTAGATTTCCAACCCGCTACGCAACGGATGACAGTGCCTCGGAACGCTCTGACTGACGTTCGCAACGCACACGCACGGCTCCGCCCTCGCTAGGCTTTCTCAGCTCACAGTTGCTTCGCGAGGCTCGCTGTGACGTACATACGTTCTATTTTGGAGTGTTACGTCGCGTTGCTAAGGGGAACCCGGAGGGGGGGAGGAAAGGAGGAAGGAGGAAGGGGGGATTATTTGGGAGTTTTGATTGGTTTGTGCGCGGTCTCTGAAGAGCTCGTACCCCCTCCCTCATACGTTTTTAGAAGAATGTTAATTAAGTCCGAGCTCATTGCAGTATAACGGATTGCTTATGAGCTAAATTAAGCACCGGCCGGAATGATTTAGGGTTTCGTGTAATTTATTTATTTATTTTAGCGTGTAATGCAGACGGCGTGCTATATTTGTCCCTTGCTGTAGCAGCTATGCGGATTCATATACATTTGCTACTTCAGTCGTAGGAATTCTCGTTTGTGTTGCACTGAAACGAAGAAAAATCTTGGTCTTTGCTGGAACTTACCTTTAACATTGTAACAATATGTTAACAACATTTGCGATGTCTTCAAAACGCTTGCGCTCTTGGGTATTTTGTGCGTTATTTGGTATATGTATGGACTGAAAGTGCACGTATTATATAAAGATTGAATGCCTTTTGGAAAACAACAGTCAAAAAGAACAAACATTAACAAGCACACAACATAAAGCAAGATAATGGCCAGATCTCCCAAAAACAGCAATTGTGATATTGATAGGGGGTATCCAGTACTGACTCGTATTATCAGTGTCTTATATGTATTTGAAATATATTTTGTATATGTACCCTGGCAAATGAGGAATATATAATTTGTCTAGATGACTCATAAAATGAATATAAATATATTTGCATTCATATGGATAGGCCTAGGCTATACATCTCTCTTGCTATAGTCACATATGTGTTTGTGCGCATAGGAGTGTGCGTCTGCTGTGGGCGGAGCGGTGGTGGGCAGTGGGAGCTGTGGGGGTGGGGCTGGAGTGGAGATGCCCGGCTCCTTCGTGCCCACAGTGACGGCCATCACCACCAGCCAGGATCTGCAGTGGATGGTGCAGCCAACCCTCATCTCCTCCGTGGCACCAGGCCAGAGTGGCACAGGAAGCTCCACCATGCCCCAGGCAGCCTCGCTTGACCCATATGACCTACCAGGCCCCAGCTACTCATCCGGCCCCTCCTTCCCTGCTCCCAGCGGCGACATTCCTGGGCCGATTCGCCAGTCCCGTACCCGCAGCCGACGGACAAGAGATGAGACTGTGAGTGTAGGTGGCTTGAGGGCTTTTGGGGTGGTGTGCTGATAATTCTCCCCAGTTCTTGGACCTACCTCATAATCCTGCAGTATTTCCTTTTTCTCTACTGTGACATTTTTAGAGTGCTCAAATAAAAGGAAAGTAAGATATGGAATGAAGTATAAAGTTTTGCACACACACCGCATGACTGTGTTACTGTGTTGCTCCTTGTCAGTATAAAGAACTAAACTTGGTTCCCCCATCATTACATAGCTCACCCCAGAAGAAGAGGAAAAAAGGCGCGTGCGTCGTGAGCGAAACAAGCTGGCTGCCGCCAAATGCCGGAACCGGCGCCGTGAGCTCACAGACAGGCTGCAGTCGGTGAGCCCCGTCACACGTACCCGTCGGCACGGCGACTATAACAATCATGTTATATAGTAATTGCATTACTCTAATTATAAAATAGGCTTTATGATAATTATCGGGTGTCAGTAATAATTACACGGAAGAAAATAAAGAGGTTGATGATTATGAGAAGGGGATCATTAGTAAGGAGGACTGTGATTAGGGTGGCGATTTCGCTCCCCTACTTTCATTTTTTGTCACTCTCTCACTTTCTCTTCCCGCTACCACATCCCCTGCAGGAGACAGACATCCTGGAGGAAGAGAAGGCAGAGCTCGAGGCAGAGATCTCGGAGCTGCAGAAGGAGAAGGAGCGTCTCGAGTTTGTTCTGGTTGCCCATCAGCCTGGTTGCAAAATCCCGTACCACGAGGAGCAGGTGCCCTCGCAGCTCCCGCAGCCCACGCAGCCGCTACAGCCGGCCGTGTCCATCGTGGGCCTGACTGTGAAGGAGGACACTTTCTACCTGCCTCCCGCCTACACCCCCCACCCCTCTGCGCAGCCACCGCAGCCCGTGCAGCCACCGCAGCAACAACCGGGGATGATGCAGGAGGTAGCCTTTTCTAGTTCTTTCTATGCGCAGAATGAGCCTACAGTGGGCGGCCCGTGCCTGGTGGCCGATGCTGGTACTCATGACATCGGCAGCTGCAACCCCTCATATACATCTTCATTTGTGTTCACCTACCCAGAGGGAGCCTGCGGGGTCAGCGCAAACCAGCGGAACAGCGGCAGTGATCAGTCCTCTGATTCCCTGAACTCTCCCTCCCTGCTTGCGCTTTAAGAAACCCCCGGGGACACACGCGCAGGCGCGCGCGCAGACAGCCGTACATGCACACGCAAAAACACCCCCACCCATGCGCAAGGACACGGTAGGCCCGCAGTAATGGGACGACACACAGAGTCCCCGTTCCTTGACACGTATACACAGCTGCGCGCGTAGGGACACGGAAACGCATTGATGCGCAATTAGCGTCACGTGCAATCTCATCTCCGGTCAAAACTCTCATTGAGTTGCTTAATAATTTACAACAATAAAACAAGTTTGCTCACTGAAAAAAAATAGTAGCTTTCGTCCAGCCGGTGTTTTGTGTGTTTTCTTCATATAATCGAACCAGTGGCCATCTATGCAGTTAATGAATTGTAAATAATTCACTCATCATTTGTATTTCTGCGGCTTCCATATAGAAACAAACTTTATTTATTTGCTAAGCAAACAATCTTATTGCGAAAAGTCCTGCCCACGTTTTGTTGCTTCTGAAACCACTATAGCTATTCAGTGGTGCAGCTTTTAGATGTTACACGTTCCTGGTGAGATCTATCAGCTTTTAAGGATCAGTAGGAACTCCACATCGAACCTCATCCAAATGCATATTCATTTCAATCGCGCACAGAAGCTCAAACGCTAACGCGCAGATATTCGAGCACTTATCCTCTCCCATTCTTCCCTCCTATTCTGCTCCTTCTCCTCTCTCCTGCTGGGCTAGTTCTCATGGTGGTTTTCATACCTTTCTGTCTTTCTCTGCCTCTCCGTGCTGACTGTACAGAATGTATTTGTTTAAATGGGAATAGGAAAAAGACTTTTTTTCGAACAGACTGCAAACCAATCCCTCACTCCACCCACCCCGTCCATCAAAGTCCACCCTGTGGCTTCTTCTCCATTTGTTCGGACATGGAAAGGGGTTGACCGTACCCCTGCCCCCGTTCTATTTTTTTTCCTCTGTCCATCTCCCCCATCTCTGTTTCTTCTGTCTCCCCTTTCCTGTCTGTCTGTTTTTCTCCGTCTCTGAAGTCCTCGGCCCCTGAGAGCCCACCAGGCCCTTCCAGTTCCTGGGACCTCGACTGAGAGCCAGCTATGCCCACTGACACGCCCCTGCCAACCCCCAGGCCACGCACTGTCTCAGAAGAGCTGCGGGGAGTTTGAAAAAGCAGAAATTTCAGTTCGGCAAAAAAACAGGAGCAAAGTTCATGCAAAGTGGCAACGATCCCGTTTTAAAGGGAACGGTCGGATGTGTGACAAACAAAAAGCAAAAAAAACAAACAAGCAACAGAGACCTGAAAGTTGTAATGTTGTTTCATATATGGTGGGAGATTACTCAATCGGGAGCAAAGAGGCGCTTTAAATGGAAGACAGAGCAATGGATGAAGTCTAAAATTAACAGAGTGAGTGAAAGGAGCAACCTAGGAAAATGCAGCAAGCAAGAGGGAAATCATGCTATTTTTACCGCCACTCCGGGGAAATACTGCAGACCTGCCAGTCAGCCCCAGCTCCATGCTCATGCGCACCTCTGATAACCGTGTCATTCATCGTCCTTTGCTTTTATTCCCAATTAGTGTTTTTATTATTGTTGTTGTTGTTGTTATTATTAATAATTATTTCTAGTTTTGCAGTTGTTTTGTATTTTTTGTATTCGTATTACTGGTGGGGAAAAAATGCCAAAATGTGGCTTATTTGATGGTAATAACGAAAACGGAGGGGAGGGCCAATAGCATTTCCGTCCCCTTTGCTTGTTTTGTATGACTTTGTTGTCGTTTGTATCTCCGTTTGCCGTCGCTCAGCGAAGCTTTGCGAAATGCTTGCGGTTAAGCGGAAATTTTTTAAAAAGTGTGTTTTTTTTAAATGTCAGAGTTAAAAAAAAAATGGAAGCTTCTCAATGTTTAGGGAAGCGGCCTCAGTGTTTCCTGAATGCCTTCCTCAGCGCGCCGCCGCCGGTATAAGCGACGAGGGAATAAGGCTTTTGATTGGCAGGATGATCTGGTGGCCGCCACGCCCCTTTGGTTTCTTTCTGGGAGGCTGATGAGGAACACGGTGACGGACACCCAGATGGACAGAGAAGGAAAAAGTGTATTTTTGGTGTATGTACTTTGAATTTCTTCTGTGAACTTGTTTGTTTTTTGAGTTTGAGCGAGAGAAGTTACCTGTCTCTACTCTAAACTCTTGCCTGATTCTGATGCTGCCGAACAAATGGGACCTGAAGCTTCTTGGTGTTCATGTTATCTTATATACTATTACTGCTATTGTTACTATTATTTTAGTAATATACGTTTGGCAACTTCAGAGGCACGTCTTGCACTTTGGACATTTTTTATACGTTGAAGCAAATACTTAAGAATACTATATGCATATATATACACACGAATGTGTATATATAAGTATATATACAGTGATTGTAAAGTATGAATGTTTGGAATAAGAGTAACTTAATGTTTTCTCAATGAAGAATATAGTTGAGGATAACAAAACGTTCACGGTTTGTTTAGATATGAATATTTTTCTAAAACGAAAAAAAGAGATGAATCGAGGAAAACTTTTCCATAAATATGAAAAGCTTTTCACTGCCTAGGCCCCTGCTTTGTGTTTAAGTGTGTACACAGATTTTATATATATATATAAAATAATATACTATAAATGTATGTATATATAAAGAGATTATGAAGGTGGTCACTGTTTTTTTGTCTGTTGTGATCACAGATTCCTCAAGTCGGTGTGCTACCGCTGTAAAGTTCCATCTAACAGATGCCACAAAACATAAAAGATAAACATGAATCGGGTGCTCAAGATGAATTTACTCATACTTAAAAGAAATCTTCAATGGTTCACAATATAATAGGAAAACGTATGTTGGAAACTAGTTTTGTACATTTGTTCTGCTTCTGTTTTGTTTTATCCAATGTGCTTTGATTAGTACAAAGTGAACTATTTTACTACAAGGCTAAGCTGATTTATCATAGATGTTTTTGTTTTTATTTTTTTAACTTCTACCAAACATTTGGTGGAGGGTAGCTATGTGTGATGGTCTCTGCTCTCCAGGTAAATCCACCAGTTTTTTTTAGACTGGAAAATTGAACTTGTGTATAATTAAACCTACATTTGGGGCCAAAGAATAATAGAGAACAGAAGCACAAAGGCCCAGGAGGCTTTGTCTTGCCCAGCCTGACTGTTGTCTTCAGGAGACTGATGTATTGTTAAAGGACTAAGGTTTAACTCCGTTTCATATGTTATATTGGGCATTCCCTTTAAGATGTGGAGTGCTTCCCCTTTAAGGATTCATTTGAATCACTTTATTTTAAAAGTTCTTTGTAGATAATTATTCTTCAGCACTAATCAGACCTTTCTCATAAAAGGAAAAATTAAAACTAGTAAAGTTAAGTTATAGCTGCATTATTTTTGCACAAAATAGAACACCATAACAGACCCCAGAAATGGACATGTGCCTTTGTGTGTTTTTTGTCAAATTTATGATAATTATTATTATAAATAATTAGTAGGCTATTACGAATCTTCCTGCCTGCCCATTTCTAGTCTATGAAAAATGGTGGATTTGAACTGGATTTACAATAGAATGTGAAATTCCAGACATGTGGCTCAGTCCTCTGGTACACGAAAATAGACCAGCTTTATGGACACGCGCACAAACATGAATACATACACAGACTCATTACAAATGCTGGAAATAGTGGTGGAGACACTTTTCTTGACACATAATAATTCAGACCTCATGAAGAAGCCTCATTTTATTCGTATTTTGAATAAATTAGGCCTGGAACTATCATTTCAAATATATGACCTGGTTCAAATGCCTTGTTCTTTGAATTTTAGTTATAAAAAATGTCGTGGTGGCTGTTGGTGCTTTGCTAGAAGACAACATTTATGCCTAAACTCTATAAAGCATTTTGGGGTTGTGTAGGATTAGAAGACAAAAACAACTGGCCAGTGGGCTGGGAGAATTCAGGACAGTACAATATTGTGGCGATATTGTTTGCTTTTTGCAATATGGGATGATTCGTTATGGTTTCTTGTACAAAACACAAAAATACAGACAATGTAAAGTTCTAAAATGTAATCGATAAAATCCATTCTAATTCTAATTTAATTTGGACCACTATGTCCTATAGCCCAGCTCAGTGTTTGGACTTCTCACACCACCCCACTGTAAAAGATCTAAGCTGAAGGATTTGCGTTAACCAGTGCCCTGATGGGGCACAGAGCCTGAGAAATTCCGCTCCTGGACAGCCTTTGGAGGCAGGCCTGTAAGGACCGGGAATGGAACCATTTATATGAGGTGCTAACTGAAAACTGCTTATGGCCTTGAAGTCTTGTATGTGGTCATGTTTTTTTTTTCTCTCATCAAAATACTTTGGAATAGGCAAGGGTCTGTTGTATACTGACCTAAACTAAGATATAAACCTAGGTCAGAGTCTAGACACTTAACCACTATGCTAATGTTGCAGAGTAAATTCGGTGTCTCACTGTTTGGTAAGATGTTGGTACCCTTGACGTGATTGTATTTGCGACCATGCATAATTACGGTTTGGAGGTGAAAAGGACATGCAGTGCATACATTTATGTGTAAATGTGTATATTATATATTATATATAATATTCTATAAATACTATATTTTGTCATTTTGATGATAAACAGGATATTGTTGCATAAAATATGACCCGCCCCCGCTCTCACACATCCAGCAATGGCTGTCTTTCTATTGGTAGAGAAGATCAGTCTTTAATAAACTTTGTTGAAGCCCAGTTCATTCACTGTGTTACAGTCTGCAGCTGATTTAATTGATTAAATGAGGATGGTAATTTTTACAACAATGGCCCACGCCACCAGTGCTGGTCTGGGACAATGTCAGCATTTATGGGTTTTCCAGATTTTATTTCAATTGTTTAAAATCTCAGTACTGGTTGAACTGGCTGAATTTGATAAAAAAAAAACCTGTGCAATAATATATTTAATATATTGGATCATGTGACATCCTGCAACTTTGTTGGGGGTTATGATAAAGGGAGAGAACGCTGGGATGTGTGTGTGTGTGTGTGTGATGGAACCCTGTGTGTCATTTTTTAAAATTTATTGCTAATTTCCCAAGAAATGAGTCCTTATACAAGAATAAATGCTTTGCTAATGTTGTGATTTGCAGGTTGTCAAATGCACTTTATAAATTCACGACAGGGGACCTAATTGCAGAAAATCAAAAAAACAAAACTGAAATGCAATATTTTTGTCCTCTGGGAGTAACATGTAGCTAATGAATTTTTAAGAGTAAATGCATATACTTCTATGTATATTCAGTGCGTTTTATAAACATGCTTTGCGGCCCTTGAACTGATAAAATACCATGCAATGTCTTTCAGGATTATTTTTCATCTATGCTCCGGTTAGTACAACACTGTTAGACTAAAGGCTTCTTAAAGTGGATGTTGTGTGAGGGAAGATATTCTTTGAGGCACCATTCATGCTCCACTATCAATACTGTGAAATCCATGTGGTGGCTCTCATAGACATTCATGATTATGAATGGCTCCTGCATCAACAATTTAGTATCATTTCTGCCTTCCACCAATTAAACAAAAAAAATTGGAGAGCCTTTTCTGGGGGTAGTTTATGTAAATATTACTTTACTCCTGGTTATCTACGTGTTTGCTGCAAGGGGTACCATTTGTGTGGCCAGTTGCGTTCTACAAATTAATCATGAGAGGATTCATGTTTACCAAGGTGACATTTTAAGCAATTTTGAGTTAAATGGAAAACATGACAGTTCAGGAAAATTTGTATCACAGTGGTATTGGACACAAAGTGTGCTTTTAAAAGACACAGCCATAGTTGTTCAAAGACTGTTTCAGGTGGGTTACAGCTAAGTGGTCTTTGACTATGAAATGTGTCTCCTTTGTTATAAATTGTATAACTATCAATTAAAAATGTAATGCTTAGTAATTGTACAATATCTGATTTTTATGTTAGTGCTGAATAAGGGGAAGAGTATGGTGCGACCAGCTTTTTTTGTTTCCAGCTGATTGCTGATCCCACAGATGACCTCTAAACTCGTTTCCTTGTCTTTTATCATTTAACAGTACAGCTCTTTTACACGGACATTGATAATGCAATTTATATAACCACCTTCTCCATCTATCGCTCATCCTTTGCCCCCTCCTTAAGGGGGCGGGGAGCACCGACTCGGTCTTAAATAAGACTGTGAAAGCCGAGCGTGCGCCCCCTTCTGGAAGTATTAACGTATGTCCTGTTCTTTTTTGTGTAAACCCGTATAATAAAAAGTATCTCGCTGACCTTAATGTGGTCAATAGTTCTCATTATATATTTTCCTAGATATTTCTGAACGCTGCTCGTTGGTTCACTTCGCATCTGAAGAGTGGACACCAGTGGAGTTTGTCGCTCTGTTTTTAGTTCATGTACAATCCCATGATTTCTTGTTCACGTAAACCAGTGAACGTACATTGCAGTGGAGCAAGGTCCTATCGAAATGCATTCGATTTTTGAGCCCTTCTGTTACCAGGAAAGGCTCCAGATCGCTGCAAGCCTCTATACAAATTTAAATTTTATAATGAAAAAGGACAGGATTTCTATAGTGCTGCCGTTCTGTGTAAATAATAGAGGCCCATCCAGAGTAATATGTAAATATAGCCCAATCATTTCATTGAAAGGACTGTTGGCGCACTCTAGTGGTCGTTTTATATATTACTAAGACGAAATAGTTAATTACAGGTGAGGGCTTATTTTGACGGTGTAGACACAGCTAAATATTTTTGAGACGTTACCGTTAAAATTAATGGTCAGTGAAGTCAGATATACAAATGGCAAAAGAACACTGTACATACATTATTTAGTAATAGTGATACAATTGGACAGCATTTATTTCAAGGGTGTAGATTTGGATGTGGACGATAGGGACGTCCCGATAGGGATGTCCCGTTGATGTGAGCATCGTGTGTGTTTCGCGGGGCTGGGAGTTCGGTGCTGATTTGGTCCCTATCAATTCTGAAACCAAACCTACGCCCTGATTTATTTAATGGATATTCGCAGTCATTTTATCCCTAGAAACTCTGGGCACACCCCGGGCGAACATACATACACACACACCAAGTCGTCTATACCCAAACCAAAACCCATTGCAGATACAAGGAGAGCACCCACGTAATCAGGACTGTGAATCAAATTTTATCAACTTTATCACCCATTGCGCCATAACACAGTACTAGAAATCTAAATTAGAAATGAAGCGTATGCTGTGTTCGGTAGGTCGGAATCAGAATTCGTACGATTCGGATTTTTCCGCTACGTTGCCGAAATTTGTCGAGTGGACCGGATATTTCGTCATCTTGTCTACCGGAAGCCGCTGTGATTCAACAAAGATGGCGTCTGTAACAACGGGTAAGTGACAGCGGACCACACGAACCAATTCAATAAATCGGCAACGCAGAGTTGGCTTTTGTTAAGTGAATGCTGTTATCAACTGAGTTTTATACATTCTTTGCATTCCCAATGTTTATATTTCTCAGGGGTGAAACAGTTCTTAGTTCGATTTGGTTTGAGTCATACAATGAACTAGCTGTGTTGTCTGATTAAAGAAAAAACATATCTGCATGGTAATGGATCTGATTTCAGAGGACAGGCTGATTTAGGGGTTTAAAGGCAAGATGTGTAAGAGTTACGAGTACCGAAACCGTTTTTTAGTTTTCATTGTCTACCTTTAAATTCATGATACGAGCACAATAACTAGTTCTGGTACTCCCCGTTCTCGTCATCGATATGTACATGTTTGCCAGAGAAACCAGTCTGTCTAGCTACTTATATTCATAAAATAAAAGTAATAAAGTTTCTGCAACTGTGTTAACAGTGTTTGTGAATGTATGAGGCTGTATAAATATTTGCGAGATTACCAGTAAAAAAAATTAGTAGCCGGGAGTATGTATAGGAGTGTATATATTTTTTAATTTGTGAACATGCATTCTTAAGTTCAAAAGAGCGCAAGTCTTGAATTACAGTTGCTCAGTGATTCTGTGGGCCACCTCAAAGTTTTATTTAACGACAAAAATAACTGGAGTGAAGTGTGCTTGTACTAGTTTGGAGAAAATGCCGCATTGAATACCCAGTGGAGCCGAGCGTGGGACATGCGACCTCATCGCTCTAAAAATAACCTCCAGCTGCCCCAGCTAAACAAGTGTCGCCTCTTTTCGACATGGCATCTCCTCAACAGTTGCTGTTATTTTTGCACCGGCATCTGTCTAGTAACGGATTAATCGTGCAGGATTTAATTATCTGAAGCATGCTTTTAAGATAATTAGCACAGAGAAGTATAGAGTAGTGTAACATTTAAGGATATAGATTCATAGCATAGAGGTTGCAGTTTTCAGTTGCAAGGGGACCCTGCATAGTGCCAAGTCACTAAAGCTGATATGCTCCATGGAAGTATTCTGTTGTATAACTGCGTAAAATTGCATATGGAAGCTAAGTACTCAAATTTAAAAATAATGCAAATGATATTACAATAATCAACAATCAAATTATTCCAACACTTTAGGTTGGATAGTGTTATTTATAATAAGCAAGTTATAAGTGCTTGTTTATGATGATCTATGCAAAATGAAATGTGTTTGCACCCTGCAAATTCTTTTAACTACAAAGATCACCTTTTAAAATGTAAGTGTATTTTAGGTGCTGTGCCAGATCAGTTTATCCTAGACCACTTAAACCAGCTATTGTAAAATTGTTGCAATTCCTGAATTATCTCTCTCTACCGCCTCTCACCAGCCACCTCAGAGTGGATCCAGTTCTTCAAGGATGCTGGGATTCCTCCTGGTCTGGCTGTGAACTATGCTCTGTCCTTTGTGGATAACAGGTGATAAGTGTACAAGGGGTCTAAGGAAGTCTACATTTAAAAATGTCAGTGTCTGTACTTTACAGATGTTGATCTTTGGCGTGAAAGCAATCGTACATTTAAAATGCATTTTCCAACAGTATCCATGCTACAGCCATGGTGTAGGATTTTATTTGTACTACTGTCTGTTAGCAAGTATGAGGTTGCAAACAATGCTTTTATGTAGGATGCCAAAGGCTATACGCTGCCTCATTCTTAAGGCAGTTTTTTTTAACCACTTCTTGGAGTCAAGTCTCAAGCTGTCAGGAATGGTCGAAAGTTTAAGAAGGATTAGTAACTGTTTTGCAGACACCTCTGTGATCAATGATAATATAATATGGTTTGTCAGCAGTTATATGATACATGCTTATTTGAAAATTGATCTCTTTCTTTGTTTCCAGATAAGCTGGTTACTGGTATCGCTTGTGATATCTTATCTGTTGGAGTGAATTGAATCTGTTATCTCTAAATGAAAGTATGATATGAAAAAATGCTTTAGTGTAATTTGATACTGTACAGTATAGCTGTGAATTGCACAGTGGCTTGGTGGGTAGCACTGTTGCCTCACACCTCCTGGGTTGGGACTTCAAATCCCACCTCCGCTCTGTCTGTCTGTGTGTGTGTGTGTGTGTGCGTGCGTGCGTGCGTGTATGTCTGTGTGTGTGTCTGTGTGTGTGTGCGTGCGTGTGTGTGTGTGTGTGTGTGTGTGCGTGTGTACACACACACACACAGGTGTCGTTTGCATGTTCTCCTTGTCATTCTCCGATTTCCCCACACAGCCCAAAGATATGCAGTTAAAATAAACCTGTGATTGAGATAAGCAGTTAGTGGGTGGACTGACAGTGTATCTGTTTGTAGTAATAGTAACTTGGCAAATTCTTTTACTGGCAGAATCCAGAAGACCATGCTGATGGATCTCAGTAAGGAGATCATGATGGACTTGGGCATCACTGTCATCGGTGACATCATCGCCATCCTCAAGCACGCGAAGCAAGTTTACAGACAGGTGAGGGTGTGAGAAGGTGTGCTGTTTGTGTATAAAATATATGCCCAGAGTTTAAACTAAATCCTTTATTGACACATTCACTTTTTTTAAATATTGTGGTTGCTATATCATTCCATTCTAATTCCTGTGTATATGTTACACTGTCAAAGTGTAGGTGTTCTGAGTTACTGAAAAGCAGATGAGCGATTCTTTGCTTTGGGTTTTATTTTTGAATTAAGAGATAACAGAAGGAGGCTGTGAAACCCATTGAGCGCGGTTATTTATGTGATGTCAGGCATCGCCTGGTTTAACCTTGAAATTTAGCAACAGGAAATGGGTTAAACCTCTTGGCTGTACTGAGTGTATTCTCAAAGTAAGCAAAATATCCACTTCATGGTCCCTCCCAGGACATGTGTAAGATGGCCACAGAGGCCATAACATCAGGACAGACTAGCGTTCAGGCCGAGTTGAGGAGAACTGCCAACACACGTGAGTATTTTCCATTTTCCTGAATTAAAAGGCACAGTGCCCCGTAGTTTTTTTCGCTTGTTGTGAATTGTATACCTTTGCTTGTCTTGTATGTGGATGCACACATCTTGATCTCTCCCCCCCCCTTCTCCCACCAGCTGCCACACGCATGATTGCCAACGCATTGAGCAGGGAGTCCCCCCCAAATACGCCGGTCCGTCGCCCAGACAACTGCCTCTCAGTAACGGTGTCCAACAAGCAGGCGGGCAAGAGCAACAAAGCAGGTGTGGTCACTTGCAGCAATATTTATACATCATCAGATGCTCCCTTGATACTCCCGTGTCCCCCGTCACAACATCTGTAAGCCTCGTCTAATCATTCGGCAGTATCTTCTCATCTCCCCCCCTTGATCAGTGCTGAGCCGGCCGGCGGATGAGGGCAGTGGCGCACCGGTGAAGCGGAGGCGTGTGACGGCGGAAATCGAGGGGAAGTACATCATCAACATGCCCAAGGGCACGACCGCGCGGACCCGCCGCATCTTGGAGCAGCAGGCCAAGAGAGGTGCTTACGTGGACGACCCCAAATTTCAAGAGTCAGCTCCACAAATGTTTATGGCCCATTAACTGTCTACCCCGACTTGGCTTACATCATCTGCCCCAGTCTCCGAGATTTCACCTAAAATCAGTTGTGAAATATCCTAAGAAATGCTTCTACATTGGATGTTCCTATATGAAATATGACAGAAAATGCCTCTAGAATTTCCCTTGTTCCTATTGACACCATCTTAAGTGAAAGGGCCGGTTAAAATTTAACCAAAATGTTTGGTCACTAATACACACAAAAAAACAACTTAGTTTTTCTGCACATGTAAGCATTATGAATTTACAAGGGTACCACTGGAGATTTTTGGCCCCATGAAAGCATTTCATATTGGGCCCCCAACCCAGACCAGTTCAGTTATGTGGATATTTTTAAAGGCCCCTGTCACTCAGGGGCTCATGGAATTATCCTACCCCCCCCTCCCCATAGTGCTCACGTGAGTATAAAAACATTGACTGGGACCATGTGTTGCAAGAACAGAAGAAAAGAAGAAAGACTTCATTAGGCAAAGGGCATGGAGATGGATCTGAGAGAAGCCAGGAGGAGAAGTGAAAGCAAAGGAGAGCCATGTTTGTGGAGGCAGATGGAGCAAAGCCTCAGGTCATAGAGGGGCGCGGTGTCAGGCTTCGGGCACATTTCCTGGGAATGAGAGAAACCAGCTCAGCCTTAGTGATTTATTGAATTATTTCTGCCGAACCGACCAGCTGGTGTCTGCTGTTGACATAATAGGCCGTCTTGATATCCTGTATTCATTAAGGAATATATTTATAGGTAAATCTTGAGCAAGCGGTCCCACTCTCGATTTGCATAGTGAGAATGGAGATCTGTCTAGAGACTTAAGATCAGGGCTCAAATATTGGCACCGATCCAGTGTCCCAATTAAATATATTTATAGGTAGTTTTTAAACAGATTCGGGCCGCCACGTTTTGTAAAAGAGGACATTTTGAAAATGAAGTTAGATTTTGAGTCTTTGGACTGCATTAAACCTGTCCATGGGCCAGTCCATCATTCAGTAGTATTACTGAGAGCTGGTTATTATTCAGCAAATCATTTTTCAGTTTGTGTTTTTCGATTGTATCCGGATTGTTTTAAATCAATTCTTTCTCTGCTGAAAGTCAAGTCAAGTTCAATGGGGCTTTATTATTGTGTCATCCAAACAAAGGTGTACAGTGACATAAAATAAAATTCCCTCTTCACAGTGCAACACACAACCAAGAGAGAGAGAAGGTCCTTTAATGGGTCACTCATGAGGACAAAACAAAAACTAGGATAATATTTCAAAAGACTGTTTTTTTTGTTCTGCTTCTCTGTCATCTCTGTACAAGTTTTCAGTTTTTTAAAAAGTAGGCTTTTCTCTGTAAGCATGGGGTCTTATTTGAGATTTGAGGAGCTTTATGATCAGAGTTTAAGCCAGAACTGGAGTGAAAACACAGGAAAATGGCAAAATATTTGTACTAGTTTTCTCTGCAAGATTATAGGTGTCATTTAAGGAGAAAAAAATATTAAAATTCACCGGAACTATGTATGTGTTTTTCTTGCAAAACTGGATAATCTGAAATGACAAGAGGTTAAGAATGGGGATGACTATAGTTTTCTTTTTAATAAAATGTTGTTTATTGACTTTTTTTTCAGAGAAGGCATTGAAACGTACCTCAGTGTTTGAGAGGCTCGGTGCAGAGACCAAAGCGGACACTACCACTGGGAGCAAGGTGAGGCCTCCAAGCACTGCTGTGATGATGCCGTTCGGGGAAGGTCTGCCACCGCCTCTGACCACACGTTTTCGTTTCTCTGTGTCCTTCTCCCCAGCCGACGGGAGTCTTCAGCCGGTTGGGCGAAGGTGATGCAGAGGAGGATGACGAAACGGTGGCGAAGGGAGGAAAAGGCATGGAGCCGGTCGAGGAGGCAGAGAGCGACGGGGAGGGCTCTGTGCTGCAGTACGCCGGCGTCCTCAAGCGGCCACTAGCGTCGCAAAAAAAAGCCCCTGCCCCCTCAAACCAGCTGCCTCCTAGGCTGCTCAGCAAGAAAGTCCCCATCACTCTGCGCCGACTGGGCGGCAAATCGAAGCCACTCGCCACTCCGTCCACCCCTGCTCCCCCCACCACTGCCCCTACCCCCTCCACCGATCGCACCCCTGTCCTCAAACCCAGCATCCTGAAGAGACTTGGCAAAGTGCCTCCATCGCACGGCTCTGCCAATGCCGTGGGTGTCCCCCCGGCCACCCCCCCACAGGCCTCAGATACACAGGACAGTCATGTCACCAGCACCAAAAGCAAGGGCAGCTCGGGCTTTGCTCTGGCCAGCTCTAAGGTGAGCAGCAGCACTGGGACACTGGACTGCCAAGGGGCTCAGATGGACCACGCTGGGACGGTCAGCGTCTTTAAGAGGCTGGGCATCAAGAGGACCTAAGACATGCCTGACAAATGGCACAGGGCCACCTTTTTATCCCATAAAACTCCTTACAGTCTCAGTGCACTATTCTGATAAAAGAGAAGCAGTCATGGCAATAGCGGAGTAGGGGAAACAGTCAGTTTATGTTTCAGCTCATAAGATTATGACTACTGTGGTATTTCTGAAGAGAAGTCCGAGTTTTGCTGTTAGGACCGTCAGTTCTAGCTGACACCGGGTGCCTGGCGCCTCCCAAAACTCTGGCGATGAAGGGGCAGCAGGGTCCAGGCCAGCTTCATTCGATCTGGGTGCAGCAACGATTTTTACCTTATAATTACCTCACTTCCTGACCTTTTACTTTTAGCGATTTCGTTATTCATCTTTTTTTTTTAAATTTTATACTCATAAACCCATGTCTTATTTGTGATAGTGTGTTGGTTTGTTTGGACATGGTGGAGACAATGCTGGAATTTCATGGTTTGTTCCACGCAGTTTCACAAATGTCCTTAATTTAGATGCCGATGTAAGCCTAGATGGGTGTATTCATGAACATTGTATTAACCCATGAAAAGCTAAATAGTTGCTACAGTAACGTCAAAATGGTAGGCAGGACAGTTATCTGAGAGAGGTGTGCCAGCTAGCGGTTTAGCATCAGCAGCACTGCTACACGACCGAATCTTCATGGCCTTAGCTGCACCCTGTTGACAGGCAAATCATTGGGCAGCTATTTCATTTTTTTTTTTTATTTTATTGCCTTCATCTTCTCTGCTGTTGAACAATGTTCTTCCTGAGTTGCCAGATGGCCGTTTATGCAGTGGGGAGTTTAACCGATATGTAGTGTTAATCACCCGGAAGACAACAGGCAAAATACTCAAGTGATGTATCCATCAGCCGGTCGACTCCATTTTTCATGACGTCACATGATATGGATGTGTACACGTGTTTTTTTTCCCTTTTGTTGCCAAATTGTTAACAAGCATCAGCTAAAAATCGAATGAGCTTCAAATTAGCCAATTATACTTCACTCCTGAGGTGGCTGTAGATTTTGTGCAATTTAAGCCAATCTTTACTATGCGTGTGATAACATACATAGTAACTTAATGAGGCCCACGTAATGTAATTAGCCATTTTTAATTTTATTTTAATGTGACATTGTAACTGTACTATTTTTAATATGTAATGGAACTGGTTACTAGTTTCCTTGTCATGCCGAAATGCTCCTGAGACGATGATAAAAAGCTTCAAAATTAATTAATGGTATTTTCCTGGTTCAGTCTTTCCAAACTATTAAGACAGAGTAACTTCTGCTGATTACTTCTCCTTCTGTGAGAAGGTGAACACTGCCACCTGGTGGTAGGTTGTTCAAGGTACGTATGCTGTTTTTTGTGCAATCAATCCCTAATTAGGCTGCTTGGTTATTGGTAAGATCTGGTCAATACTGTAACATGATGGCTACAACTTAGAACTATATAAGAAATCTATGGATGAGTATTTTTCCTAATTGATTTTTCTTTGCTTTGCTTTTCAAAACAAAATGGCTAAGGGGCTATAAGCAAAAAGCAGTTAATCCTGTGTCAAAAACCAGAGCAGCTATGATGAAGTAGGTAGCATAATAAAGCTTAATTTTCACAAAAAGCAGAAGAGTCACGGTTGGCCCAGGACATGGGTTAAGGACCTCTAGGATAATGAATGTCCCCTTTGTACTGAAGAGCTTTTCCTGGGTTATGATAGTTATTTCACCATTGGTGCTTACAGGCTTTTCAATGTGAGGGGTGAAGTTGCCTTTTCAGAATATGACCTCTGCTGTTGAAAAGTCCTCTGAATCTCATGTATTACTCATTTTGTGCTGCAAAGTAAAAGCACAGTGGGGGTATTAGCTGAGTGCGCACTGTGTTTATGGCAAAGGCCAGCAAACCTTTGAAGCAGATCTACTCAGTAACAATGAGTGGCCGCATGTGTAGGCCTACTGATTCCATCCATCCACCACCTTCACTCTTTGGAAGTAGGCAGAGAGAAACTCCCTTTCCTACACAGCAGTTGCTAGCTGCTCCCTGTGAACTCAAAGATGCAATCTGTATGATGCATTCCTCTGTACTCCACCTTTTGGACTTCATGCCCCATTGCCCCATAAAAATTTTCACCATGGATGGAAAAATACATAATACAACCACACAATCGCTTACAAAATCTGTAGTTCTTGGTTGTGCATTCATCCTGTTTTTCTCTTATGCAGCACTCTTTTTAGAATAATTTAAATTTTGTAATCCGTGGTGTTTGGGTAATTACTGTAACATATGGAACGTTTTCAGAAGGCTACGTGTCCTGTTTCTAAATTGCCCTTTCAGTCATTTTAATACATTAATCAGGAAATGACTTGATTGCATTTAAAGTTTTATGAATAGAGATGGAATCAGCATCGTTACCATGGTTTCTCCTCAGCTACAGTCTGGCCTGATCTCAGATCTGCGGAAAACAAAGTTAATGATGTCCAGGATAATAGCATCTTTGGATTCGCGATCGCAAGCTTTTTTTTACCATGCCTTGGGGTAGGATTTTTTCTTTCTTTGGATGTAGTTCGACTGAGCGTGAGACTGGCTGGGTAGTTGCTGCCCGAACACATTTGATCTTGCGGCGTAAGCGCAGATATTTATTCTGAGCGACTTCAGATTCTGCAAACGCATATAAGTGAAGAAAAATAGGCCTACTGCTGTTTATATTCTTTTTCATTATTATTATTTCTGCATCGCGGGGCTCCAGCTTTTTATATACTGTAGTGATACATTTGTGACTGGATGTTACAGTACCAACATATTTATCAATGTAGAACCTCTGCAATATCTAGCTTACGCTGCTTTACTTCTGATTCTTATTAATTGAATATATTTATTTTTACAGCTGCCTATTTTTTGGTCTCAAAAATTGTGCCTCCCCTGACTATACTAGATTTAATTACTTTTAGCCCAATATACTACAGCTTGTGTGAGCGAAAGTAGTGTTCACAACTATTATTAGACCTAACGTGAAATCTATAGGTTTAGAAAAAGTTTGTTTTAATTGTTCTGATTCACACTGAATTACAATATCAGTCAATTCTTTGACGGTCTCCCTCGATAGCAAGAATAGTAATAGTACTGATAATATCAACAGCAACAATAATAATAAATGATCTTGTTTGCTTATTATTGTCTGTCTGCGTATTTGACTTACTACAATTAAAAAATCAGGTAGAAGTCGATTTACTTGTAATGCTGATTTACCTCCAGAAAAGTATTGGGGGAAAAAACACGCTTTTCAGCAATCCAGTCAGCGGGCGCGAAAGAGCGCACGGTCGTTTAATAAAATGCTGACACTAGCAAATTTATTATTTCAGGCTTATAGGATAAGGCTAAATAACTATTCATCACTTCTTGTTTTGCATTAACGCCCATTCTATTAATATGATTACATCTCTGCATGTAAAACAAACCAAAAACCAATTTATATCGTAGCACGTCTCCCAAAGTAGAAATCAACGAAAACGCTCTGTATAATGATACGTTTTCTACGTAACGATTTGTGTAGGATATTTCTGGATTCAGCAGAAAGTAGGGGCCGACTGACCCTCCACAATGCAAGTGACACACAACACTCGGTCATGATTTATGGAATCATTGTAGTACGTAGAGCCTAACGCGACCAAAACTATACGACGTTGTTAAGCATGTTTTTTTGCACGTAAGTTATTTTGCACGACCTGTGATGTTGAAACAGGAGTGCATGATTGTGTTTTGCTGGACCACGGCGTGCATGGCTGTATGGATCCTACGCCGGTGGTGCAGCAGCCCAACACGACTCTGTTTTTTCCCACAATGCAGCGCGGCTCCAGCCCAAGTTCGCTGTCTGTGGTGCTGAAGCTGCGCGCACCGGCGGCTCGATCTCAAAAGCAAAAACACAATCTGGCGATCGTCCTTCTCCGGCATCCTTCTTTGCAACATCACTGAGCCAGTGCACACCAAGGGATAAAAAGGCACCACCACAGAAGCAAGGAAAACAAAACAAAAATTATAATAATAAAAGGTTTTCATACATCATTCATAGGGACTTCTCGCGCTACATTTTGCATTGCATATATGCGTGTGTAGTGTTTTATGTACGCCCCTGTTTCTCAGCTTTGTCGCTGAATCCACTATTCCGTTTTTTTTGCCTTGCACCCTTTATGCACAGCACACTGATCCAGCCTTTAGAAAGAAAGCAGCCGCCGGTGCCCGAGCATCATGGCTTTCTGCTATCGTGCGCATTGAACGATATGGAAGCCAAGCAGCACTCGATCAAGAGTCTAAAGAGCTACCCGGAGACGGGGGGCCGGAGCCTAGCAGCGGCAGCGGGTGGGGACGTCGGCGGAGGTGGAGTAGGGTATCGTGCCGGAGCGGAGCTGGAGATGGACGCCAAGATACAGAAAGCGGTGGACTTTAAAGCGGAGGGTCATCGCTGTTACAAGGAGAAGAAATTCCGGGAAGCGATCGGGAAGTACCATCGGGCTCTGCTGCAGCTCAAGGGGGTCCATGTCGCCGAAGGGACCACGGGCTCTGAGGTCAACCTGCTGAACCAAGCCGCGGCCAGGCTTACGGAGGAGCAGCAGAGAGCTGTGGAGAGCACGGAGATCGAGTGCTACGACAGCTTGACGGGTAAGGATGAGCCTCCGTCAGCCCTGGCAGCAGAGCGCCTTTCGCTCCATCTTTTCTGGGAATCTAGTTCTTCCCACTGCCATTGTTCGCTCCAGCTTGCAGCTATGAGAGGAGATGGGGGAAATCGTGGCATTGCTAGGTGTAGGCCGGCATTGTTGCTGGGTTGCTCATTTGGGATCCAATTAATCCGATTTTTTCTTGCACTAATAAGACTGTATTTATATGGGAAATATGGCAATAAACGCCGTCAACAGCGCTTGTCGCATTCAGTTATTTTTATACTATTGTTTTCGTGTGCTTCGGACTGTTTTTAATAGAAATGTTTTTCCCCCGATGTTATGGATCATTAGTTATTGATCACGCCAGTTTCACTGTACTGTATTCAGTTTAATTCTGCATGGGTATTAACCCTTGTGCTCTTTGTATGTATAGTTTTAGGTCTAGTTAATAAACATTCGCCTTTATCACGTTCTCTCCTTTTTTTTTTAAACGTCTCCTTTGTCTCCTTCTCCAACTCGCATTTGGTCCCCCCATGCTCTCGAGCCTTCCCTGCATCATTATCCGTGATGTTTTGCTAGCAATATGCACCACTAGTGACAGGCACGATTACCTGGCGGCTAGGTGATCTGTCAGGTCTGAGCTTATCTTATATGAGTACGACCGAAATATCGCACCCCTGAGCACAAGGCTATATCTCACTGGTACAATATGTTTCCATATACCACTGTGATCACATTGCACCACTTCTGTGTTATGAGGGATGCTGTGAGAGCATGTTGTTTGATCACAGGTGTAGATTTGGGAGGGGAGGGGGGTCACAGCGGGGGAGCGTGACATCCCCCATTATGGGGAGGCGTGTTAAATTCTTCTATATGTGGGGTCGTAGTATGTTCCTCAGTGTCTACAGCAAGCATACGTACGTTTGTTAATTTAACCAAGGTAAGAAACGTACATTTTGCAGTGAGATTTTGATAGTTAAAAAAAAACCCATACTGGACGAATAGTGTTAATGGACGAATAGTAGTAATGTTCTGGTTTATTTTATTATTTCAGTTGCGTTAGAATGGCTTTGTCTACAGCCTTTGACAGACCAAAATCTTCCGCTTGTGATTTTGGAGATGCGGGGGTACTAAGCTTCCGTCCGCTGGCCAGCGCAGGTTTAAGAGAGTGATAACTCCCCAAAGCTGCCTGCTGCAGTAGCCCTGTCCTGCAGGGCCGAGGCTCGCTTCGATCTGCTTGTATTTCTCTGTTTATTTTCGGTGCTCATCTGGCAGTTCGGTCTTCTCCATATCAGTTGTTGCTGGAGGCCCGGTGAGGTGTGAAGGATAAAAGGGAGGGGTTGGGGTGGGGGTGGTGTTTTTACTGCCGCCGCCGTGGGCTTTTATTTTTCTTTCCCGTTCCGCCATTCGAGCCGCTTTTCCTGCGCTTTCAGGTTTCGGATTGCGGACGCCGCGAGATGTGAAATTGAATCATTACGTTTGGACGCAGTGATTTCTGCAAACTCTCACAAAGGACTTTTAAAAAGCAGGGATAGATTGCCAGCCCTGGTTTTGGGGACAGCCCGGGGGGGTGCATTGGTGCTTTAAAGAGCTGGTGAGCTTTCGGCAGGAGTCGGCATTATCTCTCCTGTATTTATATTTGACGTGCTTTTGGTTTCGGAGTGCAGCAGGTGCTGGGATGAGGTCGGAATGAGCAAAGGGCGGAATCCAGATATCCGATATCGTGTAATTTCCCCCCACACCACTCGCAATGACACCAGCAAACATTTACACATTTTCCTTTAGTGGGTTCATCTCTGTTCCTGTGCCCCTCAGGACTGCCGGTTTGGTGATGTAGGAACTTGTTTGTCACGTCCTTAGGAACTTTATTCATGCAGATGAAGGGCAGAGGATGGTGAATCCTCAAAATGTATGGAATGGGGCACCAGTGAGGTGAAGTGCACATCTTGTAACAGAGATGGAGGGAGTGGGGAGAGATGTGAAGGGGAATAAATAAGAAAGAAAAATTGAATTTAAAAAAATAGAAAAAAGAAAATAGGAAAAGATCGAAAGATAAATAGCGTGTAATGACCTATATCATGTTCACAAAAATATAATGGAAAGTCTATTGAATAATGGTGAAACTGGGTGAAGTGGCCATTTTCTGGTGATAATAATGAGGACATTATTATAAATATGACTGAAGAACATTTTTTTTGCTTCCTTGTTTGATGAGACATCACGAGCTCCCCCAGTGAGGCCCTGTATTGAGCTCTAAGTGGGTTATTTTATTTTCCGCTTTGCACGCACTCTAACTTAGAGGCCTGGGTCAGCGAGGCCGCGGCCGCCGCCCTTCATTGCATGGCTATTTAAAGATTTAGCTGTGCCGATGGAGCAGCGAAGTGTGCTGGGAAAGGGCGTCGGTCCGTGCAGCGTGCAGAAAGGGCGTCGTCCCCTCCGATGCTTTTCCACGTTTACACACTCTAAATAAATATAGGCGCTGTTTTGGCACCCACGTCAAAGGCTGTTTCATTTATGTTGTAGGTGTCGTAACATCGACAAAGGTTTTGCAGTTTTTTGGGCACTAAATCTGCGGCATAGTCCATGCCCTTTGCCACTTAATGAGCCGGCCTGGCTGATGACACTCAGGAAGAAGATAATTATATAATGATTATTCATTAATAGCTAAAAATATTTCACCCTATATATGTCCGGCTAATGAAACTCATAAATTATCCTCTTAATCTCAGCACATGGAGACAGTGAACCTTGTACTACCTTGTAGGTCGGGCAGTTCCACGTTCCTTTTATGTCTGATGTTCTATTGTTGGGTCTGTGATTTATATTTTGGCGCCGAAAGGTGAAATCAGCATTTTTATTCATCTCTATTACCCCTCGTTTCCATCAATAGTAACAATGGGCTTAAAAGGATTAATATAATACCATGTGAACTTGCCATGAACCTTTTAGCCCCTCAGACAAAAGGAAAACCCCAAACTTCTCATCTCCTTCCTCTGCCAAAAAACGCCACATGTCAAGAGAAATAAAAGAACATGAAGTGAAATGGGGGTGGGGGGGGGTGTGGGCATGTTTCTTCTCACGTGGGGCGAGAGCAGGCTTCCGAGTGCCAGGTTTGCAGATGGCATGGCCTTGGCACAGGGCTCTGCTGGGCACTGAACCTATTGTACTGTACCATTCCTTATCACATTCACTGTACTGTGCTGTGTACTGACCCATTCATTGTACTATGTCGTCAGCTTTTACGGCTTACACTTTGCACTGCTGTCCCCTACCAATCACAGCATTGTCCTGTCCACTGCAGCACTCTCCTGTCCACTGCAGCACTCTCTGTACTGTCCCCAACCCATCACAGCATTGTCCTACCCACGGCAACATTCTCGATACTGTCTGTACTATACTCAGTTTTCCAGTCCAATACTCACTGTACTCTCCCCTGCACCATTAACTGTAGTCAGTAATCCAGTACAGCACTCACCATCTTCTCCCCTAATGCAGTAATTATACTCAGTTTGCCACCACAGCACTCCCTGTACTCTCCCCTATACCATTCAGTATACTCAATTTTCCAGTACAGCACTCCCAGTACTCTTCCCTACAGAAGTCTCTATACTCAGTTTTCCAGTATAATGCTCACTGTTATCTCCCCTATAGCAGTCATTATGCTAAGTTTTCCACTACAGCACTCACTGTACTCTCCACAACGGCATTCACCATACTCAGTTTTCCAGTACAACACTCACTGTACTGTCTCCTACACCACTCAATATACTCAGATTTCCAGTACAACACTCACTGTACTTTCCTCTACCCCATGTTCTTTTTCTGTTGTCCACTACAACAGTCTCCACTCTCTCAACTGTACCATTAATTTTACTCAGTTATTCTGAGTATAGTTACTGTTCTGTACTCAAACTCAATTCCCTATAGTGCATTGCCTGCTACCAAATTTACTCTACTATACTCTACATTATTCAGTTTTCTTTGTGTGCTGTTCTTCAGCTTATTCACTATATTTACAGTACTGTAGCCTACTTTATTCACAATACAACAGTATATTCAGTCCCATTTAATGTACTGCTCTGTACTTTTTTATTATCCATAAACTGCTTTAGCATAGTACTGAGGGAACAAAGGAAGAAGAAAGTAGGGGGAGAGAATATGGGGGAAAGGGTGAGGGGCACATGAAGTTTTGGTCGTTAAAGGGAAAAAAGCGATGAAAGGATCCTGGATAGATGTTCTGTAATTATTATGTTAATTGCCTATATTTTTGCCTGTGATTTTATTTTTCCTTTGTATGTAGGAGGATGTGAGGAGCTGCAAAAGCACTCATTTAAATGCTTGGTAAGGGCACAAGAGCTCTTGTCAGGCTGGTAAATAAGGGCTAGTTGTTTGTGCGAGCCTGTGAGAGCGTTAGCGACAAGGATAGGGAGTGGGAGAAAAGGAGGCAGGGGGGTAGTAGCGGGCCCTTATTTGGTTTGCAGTGGGAAGCCACAACATAGCAGCTGGAGGCAAAAACAGATGCCCATAAAATGACACAATAAACATAGAGAGAGAGGGAAGTGACAGCAGAATTGTCTCTGTATGAGGCCATGGGCCTGCTTTGAGAATTTTAAAAATGACCTTGCTGGAGCCACCCCATACGATTTCAGACGACGACTAACTGCTAGTGCACGTTATCCATGCCTCAGACACCGGTAGTAAGATTCGGTGAAAAATTACATTTACATTAATGTTATTTTTAACCCCTGGCAGAAGGATGGCGTGTGAAAATGAGTCACTGAGTTTCTGCTTTTCTGTAATTTAACGTTTGATTGGTCCAACTGTACTGCGTTTACAAGTGGTACTGATTGGTTATACAGTCCAGCAAATGCATCAGTTTGTGCGGGTTGGGGACAGTATTGTAGCAATCAGGAGCCTATTTAAATATCTGAGCCAGTCTCAGCAGCTGCTGATGGTGTAGGAACAGTCGCTTGTATTGGTGCAGGAGTGACTGGATGCAGTGTTCATTCGGTAGCATATGAACGGCTGCTTCGCGTTCGTTTCTGTGGACTCTCTCACGCGGTAGCCTCTGCTGGGGCGCGGTGGGCTGGGACAGCTGCTTTTACTGAGCGCAGCATTTCCTCGCTTTCCTGCAGCTCCCCCCACCACCACCCCTTCTGTGCTCTGAATTATGGGACATTAGGGCACTTGAGGACAGCATTCCACACCGTGACCCCCCCCCCCCTTTCGCCCCATCCAACCATGTCCCACACTGACACCGAATTCACCGCCTGGACCCATGTGTTCTGGACTTTAACATTCAGCATAACAGGACATGTGTAACACTCCAGCACCATACTCACAGTAAACACAGGAGTAATGATACCTCTAATACAGTCGATGTGATTTTCAGCATCAGTAGTGAGACCAGGTGTCAGGACCACTTGCTTATGAATAATGAAGCAGCTGAGTGGAGTGCTGACTCACCTTATGTTTGCTTTCTGATGCACCAGAGGGGTTTACGGGAAAAGGAAATCCATCAATATTTCAAGTGCATTAAAACACGGTACAGACATGGATGACTTTCCACGTTGTTGACAGCTGGATAGGACCGCTGGTCTGGGGTGGCGTTTTTTTCCCCCTCGCATTCTAGTGGGTGAGTCTTTGTAGGAAGTAAAGTTTCCTCTGATGGCTCTTGCACACACAGTTAATGAGGCGTGTGCCAGCTCACAGAAGCATAAATCATAATACGTGTTTGTGGGTTGGCACCCAGAATCATCCCTGGGTGGTCCCACAGAAAATGATGCTCTGACCACACCTCCCTGTGTATTGTCATGTCACGCCGTTGTTCTGTTGCCATATTCCGAGAGTAACAAAGAATGGCAGGAGGACTGGAAAGGAACAGCACCGTTTTTATTTATGTTGAGCCATTGTGTTCCAGAATTGGAAATTGCCTATGATGTAATGCTGTGCCAGAAAGTCCTGGTATTAATCTGGAATTGAGTCTTATCTTACCTGAACATTCAGGGAAGGCGACTGAGAGCAAAGAGGGAGGCAGTGGGAGGGTGACAGAGGGGAAGCCAGTATGTAAGAAAGAAAACATTCATCATAAATGAGGGAAATTATCATAATGAAAAAACACTTGACCAAAAAAATGATAAAGGCTGGACAAAATAACTAATATGTTGCCAATGTCCATTGAAAAACACATATCTCCCTAAATCCATTATTTCAGGAGCGTGAAAAGTACATTTTGTCAGAAACCGCTTTACGAAATAAATCTAAAACAACGTAATGACACACCCTTATCACCACACATAGAAAGCCATGTTTACACAGTCATCAGTGAACAGTTTTATATTTTAAATCGACATAGGTGGGTTGTTGTCAGTGAGGCAAATATGTCAGTACCAGCAAGATGCAAACTAATCTGGCTTTACACTAACAATTAACAATGATGTTAATTATCTAGCTATCAATAAGTTGTTATAATTAGCGATATAAAGTAATCAATACAAACGACCATCATGAATACAAATGGTCACACTTACGAACATAAATTCTAGTTAAATAGATGACTTCATAAAGCATCTTTTCATTGTTCAATTAGATGTCACATACTATCAAGTAGACAGAGGAGAATGGGCGTATTCTTTCTATAGAATACAGTCACAATCGTCAAATAATGCGCATGCATGATTTTCATCAGTCAGTGACAATACCGCGTAAAAGATTCTACAGTCTTTGAAGAGAAGTTCACAAAGCTACCTTGTCCTTGGGCTATGATCTGTGTGACAGTATTCAGATTTACAAGAGGATCTATCCATTTTCTGTTCTGTGACCCATCCATAAGAGTCAGCTACTGGGAAGACGAGGAAACATCTTACCTATATTAGCGTGACATTGCATGGCACGCAACATTAACTGAAGAATAGGAGTGGGCGGAGCTGGCATAGGGGTGAATAAATCGTAGAGGACTTGATGACTACCAAAAGGACAGTTCTCAAGTGATGATGATAAGTGCCTGTCAGGAAGGACTTAAGAACAGTCCCTGCGTTCCGCATGAAGGAGAGGACAAGTTAGCCACATGGGGAGGGCAGGGATCGGGAAAAGGTTATGATCCGTGAAAGGATTTTAGAGGTGATAAAAAAAATGGCTGAAGGCGAAGGAGATCTAGTCTGTGTCAGGGAGGTGAAAAACGCAGCCAGAGGGCGGGTGTCAGGAAAACTGATGGGCGCCTGTGTCTGCCAGAGAACTAATTGTGCCAAGATGGACAGGAGCGTAATCATCGCCTGCCAAGATCAGGTTTAAATGAGCAAGTTGTCAAGTTTTTGACTTGTCAGGAATGTATTTGACAGAAATATCTTCCCAGTTCAGGTTTTAATAAGCATAATAAAAGGCAGTGGGTAGGAATCCCCATTATACTTAAAGTTTGTTTCATTTAATTTATCCCTCTAGACAGAGTGGACAAAGTTTTGCATGCAGCATCTTAAGTAGACATTATAAGGACTGCACATACACCCCCATATATATATATATATCTCCACCAACCAGGTCTTGTACATGCTGGATTCCAAAAACAAACCAAAAATACTGTGGTAGATATTTCTATTTAGCATTGTTTTTAGCTTAACGATACATCTGTCTTCCATTGTCAAAAAAATAAATAAAATAGCTATGGCCCGGCAGAAGAAAACAAGCACATTGAGGGCTGATCGAAGCTTGTGACACTGACACATTAGCTCTTAGTGAAAGATGCGGTCATCATAACTCCACAGAGTGACCTGAGATTTCCATTTGCTCTCTCCTGGCAGACATTGGTACTTCCATTAGCTTTCATCCTCACTCTGTCTCTGTAGGAGGATGGTAGCCGAGCTGCCAAGACATCTGACATGGAACCACCAACTCCCAGCTGTTTGCTTGCTATGAACTTTGAGGCAATAGAAGATAAGGAAGCAGGGGTTCCACCTGGCTCTATCTTTGGGTCTATTCTCTACATTTGAGTAGACTATAGGTGAAGTCTTATGAGAAAGAGTATATTGTTAAGCCTCGTTCCATCGATATTTTTGTGTAGTGTGGAATTATGTAATCAGTTATATATTCTGCTATTAGTGGTGTTCGGCTCTGGCTTGACCTCACACTATTAACATGTCCTTCTACAAAACTCAGCAGCTCCTTTTTTATGACTCGATGCTGACACCTTGTTGTTTTCATCTCGGCGAGACACTGAGCCCTGCGGTCAGTGCCGAGCGAGCCCGACAGACGATTAGGGAGACGGTGAGGAAGAGCGTAAATGAGAGAGCGAGGATGACCATTAAGCAATTAGGGGCAGAAACTGGATCCACTGAAAGCTTTTTCCCAGTGTCCAATGGGAGACATTGAAGTGAAAAAGGGAAGGGAATGGGATGTGAGTGGCCGTTTTGCTCTTTAGCATCACCGAGGGTTGGAGGAGATAATGAATGGCTGCACAAATTGGGAATCCCTCCAGACCTCTAGGCCCAGTGCCAACCTGTTTACACCCATGAGTGCCTGTATTTGTTACCACACAGGACTGAACTATTCACTTGGAAGTCGTCTCTGCCTCGCTTTTTTCCAGGTAGCCGTAGTTACCTGCTAAATGCTACTTTCTGTGCCTTGTTTGGGGCATGTATTTATTTTTAGTAAACTTAGTGGCTCCAATAATGCTCTGCATGGATCTCACTCTCCTCTCCCTCCACCTCTTTCTGAAGAGGAGGTAGGTGGCATCACACAAAATTTAGGCTTCTGTGCCTGGAGGATATTTTTAAATCAGCCTTTTTAGAGATAAGAAGGTTCCAGACTCAGTAGCAATGCTAGCTATACATACTAGTAATAAACTGACTGCACAGAGGCCTGTCAATTCAGTCAGTCATCAAAGCATCATTAAGTATTCTTTTCTCAGTCTCTGTGTCTTATAAGGTTTAATGCTTTTTCATTCACACGTGTCCTGTATTTATTTCCACAGCACTGCTTCATATCTAATGTGCTCTGTGGTCTTGTTTAACAGATCTTTATTGTGATTTTCAGGCCTAGTATCTTTAACCAAGTTTCTCTTCATTCTATCCTTTCTCAAAGGAAGTCAGATGCAACATGTGCCCCCCACCTCCCAGGTCTCTCAGTCCTGACTCATTCCTACTCCCAGTTAATCAGTACTGACTCATGCCAGGGACAGGGATGTCTGTGCATGTGTTGAGGGGAAGTGGTGGGGGAATGATGGGGGGGGATGTGGATGGGTGCATGTGGATGGAATGGCCGTATGAAGGTGTTCCAGGATATTCCATGACAAGAGGCAACCCAGGGGATAATTATTATTATCTTATTTTTTAATAATTTTGGCAATTAGCAGATGCTTTTATCTAACTGTCTGGATCCCTTGTGGAAATGCTACGAAACTACGATCCTACCCGCTGTCCCCTAAACAGAAACAAAGGTGGCAAAGCCAGTGCATTTACCAGCTTTGTGTCTGCTTGAAAGCCACACTACATACATGGGGGCTCCGTGGCAGAATCTGATTCACTGATGTGAAATTAAAATGTGAAACAAAGCGGATTGTCTTTTTCTCTCGGCTCCTTTATAACACGCCTTTAAGTCAGGCCAGGAAGTGAACAGGGCGTCTTTTCTGGCAGACAGAGCAATATACTGTGCATCTGTCTAAGAGGCATTTATACTAGGGGCGGTGTAAAATTTTCCTGGCCTGTCTCCAGTGCTGTAGTCCCCCTGCAGGCCTCCTGTAGCCAATCTAACACTGTGTTTTATGATCTGGCTCTTGCAGTCTGCTGGGTTTTTCCGCTGATTAAATCTCAGCTCAAAACCGCTGTCTAACTGACGAAACAGACTGAAAAGATCCGATTTAGCCGCGTCATTAAATTATGACATATGAAGCACCATGCAACCTGCAGATCAGTATATATGGATGTTTTTTTTTCTTCAAGACACAGACTATAATGTAAGGTCTGCTGAGAGCCAGAATCTCCTGTATTGTTCATTTAGACATTTGACCGGGTTTCTGTGATGGGCTGCATCTATTCATCCATCCATCTGTCTTCCATAACTGCTTGTTAGGATTATGGTGCGACTGGAACTTATCCCAGGAAACACAGGGCACAAGGTGGGGGTTGCCCTGGACTGGATGCCGGTCATTCCCAGGGCACGCACTGAAACACACAATATCTCACTATGGGCAGTTTTTTGGGCCACGCTAGGAAATTGGATTATCCACAGGATCCCCGCGCTGGTGCCCTGGAAGCGAGACACTAAGGTGCTTCCCATTGAGCCATCGTAAGCTTGTGCACTTATAAAACCAGCTGCCTGATATTTCTAAGACGTCATTCGCTTTGTGTTTCTGTTCAGCGAATTAATAAAGGCTGATTGGCTAGAAGCTCATTTTAAATGAACAGCAACCAACCTTTTGATACTGTTCAAGACCAGCCCTGCCAAAGCCTGCTGTACGTTTATATAAATTTAACATGCAGGGTTTTATGCCTCCCCTGTGTGTGTATGGAGTTTGTATGGTCTCACCATGGTGTGTGGGTATCCTCCAGGTACTCCGGTTTCCTCCAGGCTAATTGGTGTCTCTAAATTGCTGATAGTGCATGAGTGTGGATTTGAATGTAGGTGTGGTGGACTGATGTATGCGGTATACCCCTAACCCCAACACTAACCCTAATCCTAGCCCTCCCATGACCCTGACCAGGATAAGCGGTTAGGAGATGGAGATTAGGTACATATACAGGGGCGGGGCCACAAGGGCACTGGCTCTAGCTGAAACCTGATTGGCCCCTGGACTGCTCCTTTCCCTGTCACTCACCGAGGCAAAACATATCAATGGCTAATGAATGATAAGGTTGGCCCCTCTTTATGAATTATGGCCGCTATTATGCCCTCCACCTTAATAATCCTAGAATTGTCCCTGGATGGATGGATGGATTAAGAGTTTTATTTACAGTTTTTATTTACTTACAGCTGTGTACCTTATTAGCATAATAGTACTGCAATAACACACAATAAATCTGAGTGCTATTTGCAGTGTTGCAGTTGCCATGACCTTGGGTGATTCACCACCATGGGCACTGAACCAACTTTACACAAGCTGTAATCCAGCCTTCAGGGTTTCATCCAGAGGTGGGTAATTCAGGTCCAGAAAGTAAAAATCCAGACCAAGATTTCGATTCAACCAGCCAGTTTCTTTCTGGACCTGAACTATCCACCTCCAGTTTCATCCATCTCTTTGCAGCTCTGGTCCATCTCTTGCCCACAAAACCTTCATGCAGCAAAGCACATACATTTCCCTGTGTGTTTGGATAACGAATGCCATCTATCCTCCTGTATTCCAGCATGCCTCTTGCAGTCGGAGCTGGTCAACTATGAACGAGTGAAGGAGTACTGTCTAAAGGTACTCAGCCACCAGCAAGACCACTTCAAGGCCATGTACCGCGCTGGCATTGCGTACTACCACCTGGGCGACTATGAGTGCGCCCTGCGCTACCTGCGCGATGCCAAGAGCCGCGAGCCCACAGGTAGGCGGCCCCGACGCCACTGTGCCGTCGCCAAGCGAACCATTTCGCTTGTGAGAGCCAGGGGGGCAATTCCTTCCAGGATGATGTACACTGACTGGATCGTGCTTCCATATATACGCTCATAAAGTGCGGAGCTCTGTTGTAATAGAGGCTGGGAAATACAGGCTACGGCACAATGTTGATGCTGATTGCATGAGATGGTCTAGTGTAACCCTCCTCCTGGCTCTTTCGCTTTCTATCCCTCTCCCTCTCTCTCTCTCTCTCTCTCTCTCTCTTCCAGACACTAATGTGTTGCGGTACATCCAGCTGACAGAAATGAAAATGAACAAGAGTGGCCAACGGGAACGAGAGAGTGGCAAAGAGGTGGTGGGCTAAGCTCTTCACCCCATTGCCTCCACTCTAACCCCTCCTTCTGCTTCATCTCCTCCTCCTCCTCCTCCACGATATCCTAATATTCACTATTTCCTCCTTTTCGCTAAACACCTGCATCCCAGATATGCTGGGACCATAACGCCACCTAGTGACAGGGGCAAGCCAAGCATTCATTCTCCCATCATCCTCCCTATGACACACACGCACACACGCACACACACACGCACACACACACAAAAACCACAACACAACTCCTGTCCCTGTGCTTTGGAACTATTTGCCCAAGCTCATTCTGAGCAAACATGCAAGCCAACAAAACAAACAGGTGAAAATTAAAGAGGAATTATAATCACGTCCATTTAACGGTCAAACAAGTGGTTGAACAAATAAAGAGATAAAAACTTACGGGACGTTGTTCAGCTATAAAAAAAAATTCAAACAAAAAATGTACAAATGTTTATGTATGTAAGTTTTCTTTTTTTTGATTATTTGAAGAAAGACGAGAAGCCCTGGTCTGTGGAATTTAGGATGGGATTAGGTGGATTTAGCTGTCAGTGTGTGACTTTACGAGCTACGGTCACTCGGGAAAGAAGGATGGAATGATGGAGCGAAAGAGGCTGCCGTCCAATCGCAGGTTAAGATGGTGTCAAACGCAGCACTGTGCCGAAATCGCGCTATAATTCACACCTACTCAGAGAAATGGTGCCCCCCTGCCCCACCTCAGGCTATACCACCAAAACAAGAGGGGAGGAGAGAGGTGATGTAAGGACGTAGCCTCTGTCTTTTTGATACTGAAAAGAAACTGGCCTGTTTTTGATTAATATAATATTGCTTTTCTTAACTATTTTTGTTCAAGTTGGGACTGTTTGACCTCAAGGGCTAATTCCGTGTTTGTAGTTTCTTTGTTGGCATTTGATCTGACTCATGTTCTTGATGTCATTAACATTATAATTGCGATACTTTTTTCTAAGGGAAGTACGAGCATCTCTTATTTTATGGTTCTGAAGCAAAACTCTATTCTTGTATCCTGATCTGTTGTTAACTGGAGTGTTTGTGTTTATTTCACATTTGTCCCACCCTGAGATATGTAAAAGCGTCGGACGTTTCGCCATCGTAGACCCCCCCCCCCACAGTGACCACTATAAAATCAATGGAGAGGGTCTCCTACCATTAGTGTTACAATGAAGAATCTCTCAAACCACACATTTCACCGCTCTGCTGTTCCCTGGTTCCCCGTTCAGACTCACGCTGTGTGAGGTGTCAGCAAATGGTGGACAGCCATATAATGCAAAGGTGTTGTCTGTGCAGAAAATACTACTGCTAACATCTGAGACTGTTCATTAATTTGCCTGTCAGAATCGTGTATTTGCCATTTGAGATTCTTATTTATTTTATATTTTCAACGTAAGCTGTCAATGTCACAAATGGGTAAACTATTAGTAAAACTGTAATACTGCTACGACAAGATCTGTATTTAGACTGATAATAACATTACAAATAATAGAGTTCATGGGAGTTCATATTAGCAAAATTATAGATCTAGTAAACAGCCAAGTCTGATCTCTGACCCACCTGCTTCTCAGGGCCAACGGGCCTAGCTGGGGTTGGGGCACATGGCTGTTCAGCCGCCATGTTGTTGGGAGAGGCGGGGGGGGGGTTTCCAATCTCTCACACTTCTTCCGGTGACGAAGTTCCCCTTGCTCCAAACACAACCCACCTAGCCAGACTTACTGTGTTTTAAAAAAAGAGAAAAAGCATTTTCCTGAGCTTAGCAGCGCTTGACGGGATGAACCTGGTTTCGGTTGCTAGACTTTTGCTGAAACTGACTTGCATGGCAACAGATTAGAAAATAAATGTGGCACCTGCATGGTGCCTAAGTAGTGCACGCACAGGTAGGGGAGGGGCGCTCTTAAAGGCACGTGGCCTTCCTCAGCGGCTCCTCATCTCTGCACTCCTCTTGTTCTCGTCATCTGTGCTGATAAACTCCTTAAATGGGTCGGGGGGGGAGAGAATGGGTGGCCCATCAATAGTCGGCTTGCCTAAGCAGTAAGTCCCGAGAAGGCTGGCTTTGCAGAGACTGTAGCTACAGATTCATCAAAGCAGCAAGGGGGCGCTGTCACAACACATGGACTACGGTCAATAACGACTTCCCACTTATCAGATCAGGCATAACAAACAAAGTGTGACACATTTACAGCCTCTGAGCAGAGTGAATAAATACACAATTAAGCAAATAAATGGACCGGGCTGTTTCTCGCTTACTTAATACTAGGAATCGGAAATGTATCACTTTAATCCAGAGGTGTAGTGCAGACGTATGGGAGCTCGTTTCCTGCAGAGGAGCCCAGGGGAGCCAAGCCTGTTGACATGCAATGTTTTCTCTGTGTTTCTTTGAGGTTGGAACCCGTGTTATAATGTTGCCACAGCATCGCAGAGATGTTCTTACGTGTCGTCTGGTACCTTAACCTGCTGTGCCGCTCCCTCTCTCTAACTCTGTAAGGGTCTCAGTTTCTCTCTCTTTCTTGCACTGGGAAGAAAGCTGTGGTGATAGTACCACAAGGAGCACGGGGAGGTCACATGAGCTGACTCCTGCCATCTGTCTCCCAGGGGTTTCAGATTGTCCTCCTGGGCCTCATGCGAAGGCTCATATCCCAAGAGTTGTGTCTTAAACCCCGCCCCCTATCCCACTCATGCCACACCCTCTGCCCCGCCCTTGCTTGGCCCCACCCCATACCGCATGCTGCATCCCGCCTTCCCACCCCAGGCGGCACCTGTGTCTGTGCATCGAGAGAGGCTCCCTCCTGTCAAAAATTTGGTGGATCACATCCAGGCAGAACAAATAAAGCACAACTCGAGAAATGTAGACAAGTAAATCGCTGTGTGTTTTGCTTTGATGTCACTTTCCGTATATGTTTGTTGACTGTCCAAGTGAGGATTTTTTGTGGTTTTAAAATTATTGTAAAAAAATGGTTGTGCTGATAAAAAAAAAAGCTTTATTTAATAGGACTGATTTATTTATCTTTGAAAAGTTGTGGAGGAGAGAATATAAGGGTCTCAAATGTGGCAGGCACCTTTAGCCAGCGTACATCCCTGGAAGCTTCCGGAAGCTTGTCTACTCTGTGTTCCTGCGTGGGACCTGAATCATGTCTCTGGTCTCCAAGATGCCATACGGAAGGCTGAGGATCCAGAATGTGCCCTCTTAGAAGTCTCCGGAGACAGACTCCACCTTCATGGGATGGACATTGGACCTGCATTTGGTTGTGTAAAAGAGACACTTTTTTGAGTGACTTTTGAATGGAGACCCAAAAAGGAGAAAAAAATCACAGAACCGCAAGCCTGGGAATGCGCTAAAGATTGGCATTTGAAGAAAACAT